>CAWUFW010014585.1:310000-406478 GCA_963921515.1 Calotriton arnoldi
ACTTTACCATACATCCCTTTTACCAAACATGCCTTTACCACGAAATTATATGGTAAAGGCATGCGTGGTAAAGGAATGTGTTGCTGAGACGCATTCGTGGTTCGGGCTGTGTGGTAGAGGCATGGGTGGGTTAACCATGTGTGCATCTGTCATACAACCATGACTGTCGCATGATGTGAGCCCTGCGGCATGGAGAGAAGTCCATGTAGGTGTCGTGGCAGGCACTGTGGTAGAGGCGCCTGCACGCTGCCCACAGACACAGTGAATGAATGGCTGTTTGCAGGAGGGAGGGCAGCGCCTGCAGAAGAAGGTGCCCCAAGACCCCGAAAGTAATGAGAGCCCGGTGAACGTCCCTGCTGGAGACCCACAAGTAACCCCATCAGCCAACGTCAGCCCTGAGGGGTGAGGCTGTAAGCGCCAGGAGCGTGGCCTTGAGGCGAGGGGAAACACTGCACTTGAAAGCGTTATCCTCCCCGCACCGGCAACGAGACACATCCCAGACCAGTAGTGCCTCCTTTTCATTTTACCCTGTAACTGTGGTAGTGCGCCTGCCTTTGTCTGTCTCTGTGGGTGAGGAGAGCACCATCCTTGCCGCACATGTCGGCGGAGCCCTGGTAAAAATATAGAGCTGCGGGCGAATGGAGGAAGTCCTGCGAAGTCTGCTGCAAGCGGCTGCTTTCCCTGCCGGTGGGTGGTGCAGGGCTGGAGAAGAGGCCGCGTCTGCATGGTATGAGGGCCCAGGATGGAGGACAGACTTACCTTGGAGGGGGAGGAGGTACCATTGCACTGCGGGAGGTCTCCCGCTGTGGACATAGGTTGTTGGAACCTCCAGAACTGATGGGACAGAACCATCTAGTGGCCACAGGTGGTTACTGCAATCATTGCATGGCACATCAGAGAGGAATGATTCCCAGCTGGGAGCAAACTGCCTGGACCACAGTTAAACTAGTAGCAGCACCCAGGGACATAAACTGTTGAGGGATGAGAGACTATGTGCCCCCACTACAGCGAACCCCTAGTAAAGTAAGGCTGCCCCAGCCCAGAACAAGAAGCACCCCAGGGGTGCTGGCTGTGGTTGTGGGAGAAGAAGAGACTAGCTATTGACCCATGACACCACAGCAGTGTCTGGCCAAGAGGACTGCCAGGCATTTTGAAAAGGGAAATACTTTGACTTCCTTCAATAACAGCCACAGACGGGTTGCCCAGGAGAAAAAGGTGCGCGATGAACGCCTTCTGGGGTCATATACCGCCACCACTTCATGAGGAGAGCGTTGACTGCGCCCCTGTGGCAAAAGGATGCCACCACAAGAGGAAGAACCGGGTGCACAAGGCGCCAGCAGAAGGTGCATTTAAAGTGAAGGATGGAGGGTGCAAAGTCAGAAGAGCGCCGAAGACCGCACCAGAGAAGCTGACTTCATAGGAGCACAGAGCTACACCTCTCCCCCACCAGGGGTAGAAGAGGCAAAGTCATCACACAGCGTGATTGACACGGCGAGGCCTGCCTGAGTTGCGGCAGGAGCGAGCGCTACAATAGTGTAGCCTTGAGGCGCAAGGAGTGCGTCCTCATGTGAAGAGGAGACCTGTGCGAGGTCCACAAAGTGGAGACCTGTGAGAGGTCCATGAAGAAGAGACCTGTGAGAGGTCCATGAAGAGTAGACCGATTAGAGGTCCATGAGGAGGAGACCTGAGAGGTCCACAGGGGGAGACCTGTGAAAGGTCCCCAGAAAGAAGACCTGTGAGAGGTCCGCAAGGAGAAGGCCTATGAGAGGCCCACGAATATAAGGCCTGTGATAGGCCCAAGAAGAAGATCTGTGATGGGTAGTGAAAAAGAAGAAGGTCACAACGAGAGGTCTGGTCAGTAGACGAGGAGAGGTTTCAGTTCCAGGGGTAGGATGTGGCCAGGGAGGTCCATGTGAAGTGCACGTCACAATGAGAGGCCTGGTCAAAAGAAAGAAGAGTAAGGTACGATGGCACCAGACCACGTCGTGAAGAGGAAAAAGATGAAAGAGAAGAAGTGGCATAAGGCCACAAGTTTAAATCAGAGGAAGAGGAGAAGAAAAGTGTGGTACAAGGCCACAGCACTAGAGCGCTAAGAAAAAGAAGATGAAGAGAATGGAGTGTAGCAGACACCTGGTACACCACAAATTACAGCATAAGAAATGTGAGTGTTATCACAATCAAGTGAATCCCTAAGAACCTCTAAGGAGCTCTTGACATCTAGGGTAGAGCCCTGTGCCTGTGAAACACCACGAAGTCAATGAGGCATCTTTGGAGCTGTGAGAGGCTGGCCACCATGAAATCTTCAGAAAGACTAAGTGAACCTGAAGCCTGCTGAAGAGAGCATACTGGACCATTTGTACCATCCACCTTTGGGGTTGCACGTGAGACTTGGTTGTGGTCCTGTTCGTATGTCCTGATTGACCTCGGTCGTGGGGCCTGAAAGAGGATCAGAGCAATCCACACCAGCCTGTGGCAATCCAGGGACACGGGCCTCAGGGATTGCCAGTGGGAGAGGAATCCTAACACAAGAGATGCGTCTGCAGCAGCTCCCCAGTCTGTACAAGGAAGCACGAAGGTCTCGTCGGAGTCTGGCTACCCCAAAGACTATCCAACAGATGCCGGTGCACCAGAGTCAGGAGGGCAGGAGTACACCGACCTTGGAACAACTACCCTTGAGGCAGAGCGAGTGACTCGAAGGTCGGACTGGTGGCGATTCCTCCATGGGCCTACAGTATGATATCGGAGAGATACTGCGCAGTACACACATTCCCCTGGAACTCAGGTGAAGAGGGCCTCAGGGGACTCCCATGAGAGGGGAATCCTGGTGAGAGAGGGGGGAGCCTGGTGAGAGAAGAAAGCTGGAAGTTGCTCCACCATCGGGGAGCTGGAAGCACTGAGGCATCTGAGGAAGACTCGTCAACAGTCGCAAGGACGTCATCCGTCTTTGGAGGCTTGCTAGCCATGGAGCCAGGGCGCCTTTAAAGACGTATCAGCAACAGACTTCGCTATTGCTCGAATGCACCCTCACAGCGAACATTGTAAATAGACTTCCATGCAGTGAGACCAGATGGGACCAGACCCACAGTGCCCAGGTAGACTGTAACAACTTTGACTGGCGAGAGAGAGATCTGGACTTCATTTACACTGCCATTCGTGCCCGGAGTAGTCTGGTTAAAATGATGGAGGCGTGCCATGATGCCTGGTGCTCCCAGCTGCACCTGTCCACTTATCCTGTCCTGCCAGCAACCTGAAGGGACTCAGTGAAGTGTTTGTTTTGTCATTTTGGTTTTCTCCCACAGGTTGGGCTTGTCCCATTTCTAATAAAGGTTGGGAGGGATGTAGTGACCAGCTGGTCACGTTCTAGTGTTTAATAAGTAATGTGCTTCCACCAGCCACTCCAAGAGAGCTGGTTTCCACACTCACCCCCCACCCATCCATCACAGGTGTCACAGGTCATGTGACCCTGCTAATAAAAGGGGCCGGGTGCACGTGCCCTGTGCCAGTTCCAAATAGTATAAACCTGTGTCTGTGTGGTCATTTCTACTACATGTTAGCCTGGGGCCCTGAACCTTACAGGTGTTCCCATGCAACCTCCCATGTGTTTTGACGCAAATCCCTATCTGCAAAGTATTGTAGACAGGGATTTGCACCAAAATCCTGTGCCTCCTTGAGGCAGGCCCAACGAAGAGAATTTTTTTATTTCTCCTCATTTTTTCATCTTGGCATGTATGCTGCATTCTGCGGCACACATACAAAGAGGAAAATGCCTTACAGCAATTTTTTTGTGCAGGAACGGACCCCTTCCTGCACAACACTATGCTAAGTGCAATGCAGACACCCTTGCACTATGGTGCAAGGGACCCTGCATTGGCACATGGCAGCCACTGAGCGCCAGTGCAGGGAGAGAGCAGAATTGTGTCACTTCTAAGTGGATATGGTGCAGTTCTGCTCTCTTCTGTTTACGCAATGCAGTGCAGAAACTTCATTTGCTGC
The DNA here is from genome assembly GCA_963921515.1 of Calotriton arnoldi. Classification (NCBI taxonomy): domain Eukaryota; kingdom Metazoa; phylum Chordata; class Amphibia; order Caudata; family Salamandridae; genus Calotriton; species Calotriton arnoldi. Next base: position 313,994 of record CAWUFW010014585.1, read on the forward strand.
ACTGCGTGAACTCTTCGTAAATATGTTTCTCAATGTTAAGGGTCATATTTACTAATGTTTCAAGCAACGCATGGCAGCAAGGAAAGTTGCTGTGCTGCATTCCGTGAAATGAAGAGAGCAGAAATGCTCCATATTTACGAGGTATGGAGCATTTCTTCTCTCGCCTTGTTCTGGCACACTGTGTGCTGCCTAGCACAATGCAGGCACACTTGCACCATAGTGCAAGGGTGCCTGTGTTACAGGCAGGATTGTCTTTGTGCAAGAAGGGATACCTTCCTGCACAAACGCAATGTAGAATACATCATGCATAGAAAGAGGAAATAATGAGGAGAAAAAAAGAATTTTCTCCTCGTTATGCCATCCTCTGGGAGGCGACCGAATTGACGCAATTCTAGGGTTACAAGAGCTTGTAAATCTGGAATTGTATCAAATCCACTGGTGGATGCACGGGGACGCCCATGGAACACCTACCAGCTCCAAATGTAATGTAACACAGCACAAGCCTCTGCGTTGTGTTACTTTTCTTTACAAAGCCACGCAAGGCGGCGTAAATCGCAACGGCTTAGTAAATATGGACCCTAGTGCAAACAGGTGAAGCACACTTTGATTTGAAATTCTGGCCAAAACCACCTCACAATAGGTGCAGAAACATCGATTGCAGCATGTTACTCCCCGAAAAATTGTAGCAAGAAGTAATTCCGCCTCAGTTTCCGACGGGGATTACCAGGCCATTTTTCCTGCCCAGTCACAATAGGGCCCTCACACCAGTGGCCTCTAAGGGACATTCCAAGACGCCTACAGTAAGGAAACAAGAAAGTTCAACACGCGCTCCCTTTCGGAAGCGTCAAACGTGACTAAGACAACCCCATGGAGAGAACAGGCCCGGGCAGAGCGCTAATGAGAAAGAAAGGCGACCCCTGGCGCACTGAAGTCCGCATTAAGGAGTCACTTTCCAGATGTGCTCAGAAATCTTCAGATTGCTCAGCGAGTGGGCAATACAGACAAACAGCCACTCACATGCCCCGGCAATGGAAAGTAAGAAATGCACTCACGATACAAGCATGCCCCAGCACAAAATTCCCCCAGAAAAGAAGGCATTTCGTTGTTTTTCGATTCATGAGTTGCCTTGGAGATAGCGAGGGTAGCTGATCGCTCAGTGTATGGGTGGAATGCTTTCTTCTGAATGCCATAAACAGTGCGGGAAGCTGAGCTGCTCTTTGAGTTCATGGACAGGGCGCTTTACTCAGTCTCACAGATACCAGGGCAGGGGAACTGCCTCGAGATTGCAGCAGGAAATCCCTACTTGAACTCATGGGTAGAATGCTTCACTTTGAGTTCGGAGGGGAGTTGGGCAGTGCTTACATTCATTGATGGAATGCCCTACTCGGGGTCTGAGGGTTAGTGAGGGAAGTGTCTTTCTGAAGTCATGGATGGAGAATGCTTTTCTCTGAGTGAAGGTTAGTGAGGAAAGGGTGTGCTTGAAATCGTGAACACAATTCTTTCCTCTGAGACTGAGGTTTTGCTGTGGGCAGCTCTTTAAACCCATGGGCAGAATGCTTTACTCTGAGTCTGAAGGTCTATTTAAACTCTGGGCTAGAGTGTTTTACTCAGAGGGTTAGCTAGAGTTCAGGGGTAGGATGCTTCACTCTGAGTCTGAAGGTCTGTTTAAACTCAAGGGTAAAGTGCTATACTCAGAGGGTTAGCCAGGGCCAGCTCAGTGGTAGAATGCTTTACTCAGAGTCTGAATGTTTCTTTAAATTCAAGGGTAGAGTGTTTTATTTAGAGGGTTAGATAGGACCGACTCATGGGTAGAGTGCTTCACTCTGAGTCTGAAGGTCTCTTTAAACTCAGGGTTTGAGTGTTTTACTCAGAGGGTTGGCTAGGGCCGGCTGAGTGGTAGAATGCTTTTCTGAAGGTCTATTTAAACTCAAGGGTAGAGTGCTTTACTCAGAGGGTTAGCCAAGGCCAGCTCAGTGGTAGAATGCTTTACTCTGAGTCTGGATGTCTCTTTCAATTCAAGGGTAGAGTATTTTATTTAGAGGGTTAGCTAGGCCCAGCTCATGAGCTGACTTCACCCCGAGTCTGAAGGTCTTTTTAAACTCAGAGTGTTTTACTCAGAGGGTTAGATAGGGTCGGCTCAAGGGTCGAATGCTCCACTCTGAGGGTCAATTAAACTTAAGGGTAGAGTGTTTTGCTCAGAAGATTAACTAGCGCCGGCTCAGGGGTAGAATGCTTCACTCTGAGTCTGAAGATCTCTTTAAATTCAAGGGTAGAGTATTTCATTTAGAGAGTTAGCTAGGGCCAGCTCATGGGCAGAATTCTTCACTCTGAGTCTGAATCTCTTCAAACTCTGGGGTTTTACTCAGAGGGAATGCTAGGGGCTGTTAATGGGTATAATTCTTTACTCTGAGTCTGAGGGTCTCTTTAACCCATGGGCAGAATACTTTACTCTGAGTCTGAAGGTCTATTTAAACTCAAGGGTAGAGTGTTTTAATCAGAGGGTTAGCGGCTGGCTCCGTGGTAGAATGCTTTGCTCTCAGTCTAAAAGTCTCTTTAAACTCATGAGTAGAGTGTTTTATTTAGAGGGTTAGATAGGGCTAACTCAGGGGTAGTAGCCTTCTGTCTGAGTCTGAAGGTCTCTTTAAACCCAGGGGTAGAGTGCTTTATTCAGAGGGTCAGCTAGGGCCAGCTCATGGATAGAATGCTTTACTCTGAGGGTCTCTTTAAACTCAAAGGTGGGTGCTTAACTCAGAGGGTTAGCTAGGGCCGGTTCGTGTGTAGAATGCTTTACTCTGAGGGTCTCTTTAGACTCAAGGGTAGAGTGTTTTACTTAGAGGGTTAGCTAGGGGCTGCTCATTGCTATAATGCTTTACTCTTAGAGTTAAGGTTTGCAAGGGGAGAAATTCTCTGAACTCATGGGCAGTGCTTTATCCAGTGCTTAATTTGTGAAAGAATAAGTGCTGCAACCCAAAGTTTGACTCAGATGTCCTCTGGCAGCACTATTGAAGGTTGGTGGTGTTGAATGTCAAGGATGCGTAGTTTTGATTTCACCTCATTTCTCTTTAATACACCACTAGACACTCCCTGCCACTTTATCTCACTTTTTCATCTCTGATTGATCCCTTTTTCACTGTTTTTCAGTCTTTTTCTTCCTCCTTCTTTGCCCCTTTTCTATTTTTCTCTCCCTTGCTCTGGAGGAAATCCTAAGGAAGAAAAGAAACAGCTGGTTCCCAAAAATAAGTACCTGAGGCTCAACCTACAGCCACCAGCTCAAATTAAGCACTGGCTTTACCTTTGCATATAGGGGTACAGCTCAAGGTTGTTCTTAAGCTCATGAGTAGAGCTTGGCTGTCAGAATGAGGAATAGCCAGAGGAGAAGCTCTTTGAGGTCATGGTTCGAGTGCTGGATCCCAGTGGCGTAACAAGGGTAACAGGAGCCCTAATAAAGGCATGGAAAATACCTCCCCATCAACTATTGTGGTAGGAAAAAATTTGCATAATAAGGGTGCAGTGCATTCCACACACCCATTGGCCCCGATGCCACTGCACCTGCTGCATCATTGATTAGAACAGGGACACCTTTTTGGTAACCGTATGTTCAATTAATACCTAAATAAATAAACAAATAAATAAGGGCCCTCAAGAGAGCCATTCCTTTTGCTTGTGGACAGAGTTCTCTATTTTCAGTCTTGTGATTAGGAAAGAGAGTCACCTCGTTTGCACAGTGAGGTTCTTTACTTTTAAATCAAGTTCTTTGCATCCAGAGACGTCTCAAGCCCCCCCTAAGAGGGCTCTAAGTGATGTAATTATTCCCCACTGTTAGGAAAGATAGACCTTACATTCCCAGAAGTGATGTTGAGTGGGAAGATAATAAGAGACAGGAGGGCCTTGTGGTGTTGGGACATAAGGGCCACACACCAAGGTTTCGTGGTAAACAATTTCCCCACATTCACAGTCGATGGGTCCTTTATCTGGCGTTAGCCAAAACCTTTTGATGTTCATAATATTTTATGTAAAATATACTTACTTAAAGGGGTTTTCAGCCACCTCTCTTCATCCATTAGTCTATTGTTGTGTCATTCACATTTTGCTTCCGTCCCCCACTGCATACAGCATGGGACAAGGGTCAGCCTACGTATGCCACAGGTTAACTTCACTTTGAGTGACTGCATTTTACTCTCACAATGAGCACATTCACATACAAGGTTGTTACATTCAGTGCCAGTGTTTTTGTTTTACTTTAGGATTACTTTAGTTTTGTGTATCGAGCATTAGGTGAATGCAGGATGCTTTATACCAGATGTGAGCACAGGCCACATTCCATGCTTTATTATTTCCTGCCTCCTGCCAATACTGTTGTAAATTCATTTTGGAGTGTTCTTTGTTTATCTGGCTACTGATATTTCACAGTGTCCATTTGAAACTGTTCTGTATTAAGTTGCCCTCTTTTTACTCTGCATGCAGTACACAAACCGAAAGCTTCAATATTATACATGTGCATACATAAGCAGACAATTTTTCAGAACACATTTATTTTGGACTCAACTTTACCAATGATTCTTTCATAAGCTTTGACCAGGATGAAAAACAGCTTTCATTGTGTTTAATTTGCAGCATGTGTAAGACTTTTTCACATATATTTCCTCCTTTCTTTGCTTATTTTTTTCTTTTTCCTTCTTTCATTCTTTCTTCTTTCTTGCTTTCTTTCTCTCTTGCCTTCTTTCTTTCTGTCTTTCCTCCCTTCTTTTAATTTTCCTTCCTTCCTTCTTTCTTTGTTTGTTTCTTTGTTTATTTCCTTTCATTTGTTTCTTTCTTTCCTTCCCTCTTCTTTTTCTTTCCTTCTTTCTTTCCTTCTTTTGTGCTTTCTTTCCATTTTTCTTTTCTTGTCATCTTTTTTCCTTTTTTCCTTCCTTCCTTCCTTCCTTTCTTTCTTTCTTTCTTTCTTTCTTTCTTTCTTACTTTCTTTCTTTCTTTCTTTCCTTCCTTCTGTCGTTCTATCTTTCTTTCTTTCCTTTCTTTCCTTCTGTCTTTCTTTTTTCTTTCTTGCTTTCTTTCTTCCTTTCTTTCTTTCATGCCTTCTTTCTTTCTTTCCTGCCTTCTTTCTTTTGTGCCTTCTTTCTGTCCTTCTTTTTTCTTTATCTTTCTTTCTGCCTCTTGATTTTACTGAAATTATGTATATGACATCGTTACTTGTAGGGGTTTCAGCCACACGTCATCCATTTGTCTGTGGTCATCCACATTTTTCTCCAACCCACTCGAGAATGCATCAAGGGGCAATGGGTCAGCCCACTTAAGCCATAGGCTGACTCCACTATGAGTTACATGTTTACCTTTCACAAGGAGCATATCCACACACAAACTAGTTCCCTTCAGTGTCATGGAATACTATGGTAATGTGTCTTTTTTAAGTCATAAAACTTATTTTTGCCTTTGTCAGTGATTTTTTTAGATTGACGAACAACAGGCAGCTTCCCGAACAATAACTTTTTGCAAAAACCATGACAAAACAACGCAAGAATTAAAATAATTTCTAACTATTATGTAGGAAAATTTCAATCCTGTTAATGACATAGAGGCGAGAATCATGCTTACAACTCTCTTTGCTATTATTATAGCAGCCATTTTTTAACTCATTTTTAACCTTGGAAAAAGCAAAGCAACTACCAGTCACAAGAGTCTCGGAGTGGTTTGAAATCACAAACAATCACATAACGGTGGTAGTCTGTAACATTATCCAATCAGGCTCCTCCAGATTCTTTAATAGTCCTTTCTCCATTTGAGCCTTCCTCTCTGACGAAGAGACAGTCAGACCTTGGCACTTAATAGTGGAGCGCCTGGTAAAGGGCTCCGTGCTCGCCTTACATTACTTGAAGCATTGTTTTAAATTACTTCACTTGTTATGTTATGTTATATACATTTGTAACGCGCTCGGCTACTCCAGAGAGTGTCCCGGCGCGGCAACCTGAGCGGATCATGAATCCGAGCTTAAAACAAGAAGGTTTTCAACTTTTTTTTGAAGATGCGGGAATCTGAAATACTGCGAAGAGCCAAAGGCAATGTATTCCAGCCTAGGGCCGCCTTACGAACAAGGGAACAACCACCCAGCCTTTGCCGAGAAAAATGTGGAGTCTGGACCAATAATTGAGAAGAGGAGCGCAACTGTCTTGTCGGCGCATAGAAAGAGAACCTCTTTTGCAGATAACTAGGTCCCCGGCCATAAAGGGCATTATGGGCAATTGACAAGACTTTAAATTTGATCCGCGCCTCCATCGGAAGCCAATGCAAGGAGCGCAGATGGAGGCGAACGCTACTCCCCCTGGGAAGATCTAGTAAGAGGCGGGCCGCCGCATTCTGCACCACCTGAAGCTTATTCAGCAGATAGCTGGGGGTCCCTACATACAGAGCATTAGCGTAGTCCAGGCGAGACAAAATCAAAGCCCGGACCACGGTTTCCCTAGCTGCCATAGGGAGAAGAGGGAGAAACTTCCTCAAAGATTTGAGAATCCCAAAGCAGGACCCCGCCAGCTTCTTGATATGGGTGGCAAAGGTTAAGTTTTCCTCAAACCATACGCCCAGGTTTTTTGCGGCAGCACCCAACAAGCACGGCAGTGGAAACCCTGGGGGCCACAATCGCTCTCTAAAATTAGAAGGAAATTTCCCATTCAAAAGTATTTCGGATTTCTCTTCATTACATTTTAGCTGGGCCTGCGCCAACCAGCAAAAAACTGAGAGTAAACAATGTTGAGCAGAGGAAACATCAGCATCGGCACCCTCCCAAGTAAACAAAAGCTGAGTGTCATCCGCATAGGCAATCACCTTAGCCCCCAGCTCCTCCGCTAGATATATCAGCGGGGTAATATAAATGTTAAAGAGGAGGGGGCTAAGGGACGAGCCCTGCGGGACCCCAGTAGCAACTGGTTGGGAAGAGGAGGCGCACGGTGGAAGCCAGACCAGCTGTGACCGGTCCGCCAGGAAGGAGGTAAGCCAGCTCAAGGCCGAACCAGCAATACCAATCTCCAAAAGGCGAGCAAGAAGTAGGGAGTGAGGCACCGTATCGAACGCCGCCGAGAGGTCCAGCATAATCAAAGCTGCCCTCCCGCCGGCGTCCAGACACTCCCGAACTTAATTTTATCTTGCACTCGCCTTGAGTAACGCTCACTCTGTTCTTTTTTTAATCACCTACTTACCGCCTCTATTTGCACAGGGTCCCCGGTCCACCGCCGATTTTTCTGTTTGTGTGGAGGGATTGCGACGTGCTACAGGAAGTACTTCTGACTTCCGGCCTAGGCTCCAATCAGCTGCTGGAGCAGCTGATTGCTCACCCTACTTAAACCAATGCCTCTCGTCTCGCGCAGCGGACACGCTTGACGAAGAGGCAGTCAGACCTTGGCACTTAATAGTGGAGCGCCTGGTAAAGGGCTCCGTGCTCGCCTTACATTACTTGAAGCATTGTTTTAAATTACTTCACTTAATTTTATCTTGCACTCGCCTTGAGTAACGCTCACTCTGTTCTTTTTTTAATCACCTACTTACCGCCTCTATTTGCACATGGTCCCCGGTCCACCGCCGATTTTTCGGTTTGTGTGGAGGGATTGCGACGTGCTACAGGAAGTACTTCTGACTTCCGGCCTAGGCTCCAATCAGCTGCTGGAGCAGCTGATTGCTCACCCTACTTAAACCAATGCCTCTCAACTCACGCAGCGGACGCACGCAGCGGGCGCGCCGCTGGCGCACCAAAGGCAAGCCCGTCTGCGCCTGAGCGCGGCCGGATGGGGCTTGGGGTCAGTTTCCATGCCAAAATCCACAGTGACCGGATCACTTATTCTTGCTCAACACTCCAGGCCCTTAGGCCCAAGTTGGTCCTGCACTGTCCACCTCTTACTCTCAATACCGATCCCTCAAACTGTCCTGACTGTGGATACTCCCTTACATCCCAATTCACTTTGAAATCTACTTGTCGTAACTCTATTGTAATGTCTACTCTGATCAAGAAAAAAAAGGATATCCACTCTGATTTCACTTTTTTTAGTCTCAATTGCAGGTCACTCCCAAAACATAAGAGAAATATTTTTGATCTCCTTACTGATTCGCAACCAGATGCCATTTTTCTAACAGAGACCTGGCTTAATGAGAGCTCCGGACCTGATATTGCGCATGCTCTTCCCCTAACTACACCTATTCTGGTAAGAATCGGGTAGATAAGAGTGGAGGAGGCATAGCTATAATCTATAAGTCAGCCTATACGTGCAAATGGGATGATTTAGGCCTCAAGGACTGCGAGGCCGGTCTGTTTAAACTCTTACTGTCCCCTAATTTCACTATATCTGGGACCCTAATTTATCGCCCCCGAGGCCAGCAGGAACATGGGCAGCTGCTCTCCCTGATTTTATTGCCCCCTATTACTAGAAGCCCCCAACTTCCTGATTTTAGGCGACTTGAACTTACACTTCAATGAAGCCTCCTGTAATATCAGCTCCACGCTCATTGCCAATTTGGCTGCTATGAATGTCTCTCTCCACAACTCAGGTCCCACCCACAAGGCAGGACACTTATTGGATCCCATTTTTTCCAACCTTACCTCTATTTCTTGTAAGACTGCTATTCCTATTCCTTGGTCTGACCACTTTCTGGTGGAATTTAAGGTTAAACAGGAACGCCTCCTTAAGAATTCATCTCCTTTCTCTGGGCCAAGAATTGCCAGAAATTGGAAAAAGTTAGATGTTAATGATTTGAACCTTTGTATGAATAACACCATGCCGCTTACTCCAATAACTAGCATAGAGGAAGATGAGGTTATCCATAAATGGCTAACCTCCTCTATTGATGCTTGTCTTCCATTGTCTAACAAAAAAATGGGTCACCATCGCCCTCCAGCTCCTTGGTTTTCAGAAGAACTTAAAATAGAAAAAACTAAATGTAAAAATTTAGAAAGACAATGGCGAAAAAACTACGAATTAGACAAAAAAACACGTATAAATTAGCTTTAAATAGCTATCACTCCATGTGTAACACGGCTCGCACTAAACACGCCAATCACACTATTTTACGTTCTCAAAATTGTCCCAAAGTTCTGTTCAAAGTAGTGAAGGAACTATCTGGTGCCAACTGTCAACCTGAGCCTCCGAGTCTCAACTCTAAACAGTGTGATGATTTGGCAGAATTTTTCGTGGGTAAAATTGATAAAATCTACTCGGATTTTAACAATCACACGCCTATAACAACAAACTTGCTAACCAATGATTTGGCAACTCTCTGTCTCCCACAAGAAGTACTACAAGTGAACAATGACATCTTGCTAGACAGATGGACTCCTCTTGACATCTCTGTTTTCCGTAGTATTCTCACGAGCATCAAATCTGGCTCCCCTAAGGATCCGCTTCCCCCCTCTGTGCTTCAAAAATTAGACCTCCCTAAAGCTACTATCATCATGGAGCTCCTTAATGCATCACTTTCTGAAGCTAAAGTTCCGATGGCCTGGAAACATGCGATGGTGCTCCCTTTGCTTAAAAAAACCAACTCTGATCCCAAGATTTTCTCGAACTTTCGCCCCATCTCCCTACTTCCTGTCTTCTCTAAGATTCTAGAAAAACATATCAACCTCCAGTTGACGAAGTATGTTGATGTACAAAATATTTTACATCCGTCTCAATCGGGCTTTAGGGCAGGTTTTTCTACAGAATCGACTCTTTTGGAAGTCACTGAGAACATTCGTCAACAGTTCGACAAAGGAGATACGGTGGCTCTTATTTTACTTGATTTAAGTGCCGCATTTGACACTGTTTCCCACACTTCGCTTATACAAATCCTTCAAGCTAAGGGCATTGGTGGTACGGCACTTAAATGGCTGTCTAGTTTTTTTATCTAAAAGAACCTTTCAGGTCTTTTCCTCTACTGCTCATTCCAAGATTCAGGTTTCCCCATATGGAGTCCCTCAGGGCTCCATACTTAGCCCATTGCTTTTTAACATCTACGTTAGCCCTCTGGCTACGATAGCAGAGCAAGCAGGGCTAACAATATACTCTTATGCGGACGACACTCAGTTGATCTTTTCGCTTTCCTCCAAGGAGAACTCGAATTCATCCTCCCTCCAGACGGGACTAAAAAAGATTGCTGATTGGAGGCACTTAAACAAACTAAAACTCAACGGTGGGAAAACCAAACTCCTCATCTTCGGTGGTAATAAAACTCTCTGGGGCCCCAACACTGGCCACCGCAAATGGGCGATCTTCCGCATCCATCACAATCGGCCCGAAACCTTGGCGTCATTATTGACGACCAACTGTCTATGAGGCAGCAAGTGTTGAAGGTCGCCTCCACTTGCTTTGCTATCCTGAAGTGGCTTAGAAAAATTCTCTGGATGCTTCCTTCTGTTACACAAAAAACTGTCATCCAGGCCTTGATAATGTCCAGCCTGGACTACGCTAACGTGCTTTACCTGGGTGCTAGTAAGGAAGTACTCCAGAAGCTGCAGGTAGTTCAAAATTCTGTGGCAAGATTGGTCTGCCAACTACCCAGAATGGCCTCCATTTCAGGGGCTCTTCGAAAACTACACTGGCTGAGAATCGAAAATCGCGCCAAATTTAAAGCTCTTTGCTATATGCACAAAATAAATATAGGCTCAGTTCCCCACTATCTAAATGTTTTGGTGCACCATTATCGCCCCTCACGCTTATTACGTTCCTCCAATCAATTAAAATTCCAGGTACCCAGGATCAAACGAGCCAGAATGGGAGGACGCTCTTTTGCCTATCTAGCTCCTTCCCTGTGGAACTCCCTTCCAATGCATCTTCGCCTTGAAAAACACTATCTCAAATTCCGCAAAGAGCTGAAAACATGGCTTTTTAATCAGTAGAACCTTTTTATTAACTTTGACCTTTTCTCTTGTCTTGCTTGTCCGTAGGCGCCGGGAAACCTCCGGGTAGCTGTGCGCCATATAAATCTAATAATAATAATAATAATAATGTTGCGCGAGTCAAGCCTCATCATCATAATCTTCACTGATCTTGTTTAGTCCCATCCAATCCTATGAGCAAAGAAAAGAATCAGTATAGGTTTTTCTCTTCGTGTACAGACACAGTACTTAACCTTATCCGAAGATCGTTGTTTTATTTGTTTTTTAAATAATATTTATTAGTTTTCAGCAATTATACAAGAAAACCATAGCAGTAATAATATGCACGTGGTTACATAAACAGTTATCAATCAATCAATCAATATCATCTTTATTCGGATACAAATACATACCCATAAAAGTACAAACAAACAACATATGTAATGAAAATTCCAACGGCAAAGGGGCAGTTAAAATATCCGATTAAAATTGGTCCTCCAGTAGTACAATACACAAGATGGTACAAAGAAAGCAAAATTCGTTAAAATATTTATATGCCAGCAAATACATATAGCTTAAAAGTTAAAAAAGCGGAATAAAATGATATGATTCAGCAGGGGCACATAGAGTTACGAGTGCGCACTGCCGCTTTCAGAAAGGAACCAACCTGAAAGGTTAGCTCATCGTCTTTCAAAGCAATGACCTTCCCATAAGCTGCCTTGTAGTCAATCTCAGGTAAAGCCTTAAAATATGGAATCAAAAACCTTTTAGTAAGTGTTGAATAGTAACTACAAAAAATAAAAAGTGCAGCATAGATTGTTTATGTTGGCTATTGCATGGACAAGGCAAATGATCGAGGTTGAAATATACCCCGCAGGGAATGAAAGCATGAATTTCATAGTATCAGTCCTCAACCGGAAAAGTAGGCCCCTTTCCCAACGACCAATGGGTTTTAATAAATAGCTAGAGGGTGTGCATGAGATATTCTCAATGCGCATGTATTTAGCGACGGATGTTTTCTTACATTCTTTGTCAAATCTAGCATTCCTATAGGATGCGTAAAGGGCCGACTGAAGCGATTTTTACTAATGGTACCAAGGTCTGAAGGGTTTAAAAATAAATATTCATGATTCACACTGATTAAACTTTTGTATACAGCGGCCAACCAGGGTATTTCCATCCCCTTATCACATTTTAAACAATCTGATATTATATCCCTAGTAAGTTGGGCCGCGGGGTTTCTCCAAACTCTCAGCCAAAATAATGCTGGGCGAGCCTTGATGTAATCTTCAATATATGGCAAATTCAGTTCACAGTGACTGGCATATTTAGAAGAGGAAATGGGTGCGCCCAGGATTTTACGGCAAAATCTATTCTCTTCATCCTGGATGCTGCCGCTATTAGTATGGCCCCAAACTTCTGCACCATAAGTGGCAATTGGTATACATTGGAGTTTAAAAATTTTAACAGTGGCAGATACAACCTCTGTATTCCTCGGCTTTGACAACCCGAGTATCATATTAGTAGAGTTTGTAAACTTTCTCCTACAATGAGCCACATGGTCAACCCACAATCCATTTGAAGCAAATACCAGCCCAAGATATGGGAAAGTGCGAGTGCTTTGTAAACTATTTGAATTTAAAATAATTGATGTATTAAAATACTTCTTCGACCCACACGCCATTAAAAAAGATTTTTTTAAATTAGTACATAAATCCAGGGCAGCCATAAAGTCTACAAAGCACCGCACCAAAATGCGGAGAGCTTTTGGTGTGCGGCCCATCAGCACCGCATCGTCGGCGTATAACAGGGCAGGAAGTTTGTTACCGTTGATGCAGGGAACGTCATGGGTAAGTGTTACCAAAGACTTATTCAGGTCATTGATATACAGAATAAATAAGAGAGGGGCCAGGACACAGCCCTGCCTGACCCCTCTGCCAACTTCAATGACTTTGGAAACCTCACCATCCCTGCTAATACGCACCCGGGCGTGTAGATCTTTGTGCAAATGAGCTAAAAGATATACGAGGGATTCGTCCAGACCATAATTTAAAAGAGTAGTCCACAGCCGTGACCTGTTGACAAAGTCGAAGGCCGAGGTGAGATCCATAAATTCTAGTTATATAGGTGTTTTCTTAGCAACATTGTATTTACCGATAATCAAGTTGAGGTTAAGGCACTGTTCAACAGTGCCAATATTGCTCCTGAACCCCAACTGACACGGGTGTAGGATCTGAACTTCCTCGGCCCATGACCTGATCTTGTTATACAAGACCCTCCCCAGAATTTTCAACGTATTATCAATCAGGGAGATCGGCCTGTAACAACTTGGGTTGGAACGGTCCCCCTTTTTAAAAATCGGCACAATAATACTGGAGGACCAAGTATTGGGTATGGTGGAATTTGTAAACAGTTATACTAGCAGTGTCGTTGGGGTGCTAGACTATGATGCGGATCATATTTTACTGTTCGACAATAACAATTTTACTCCGCAGTTCCATATTTTAGTCATTACATTAATAACAATAACAAAAGTGTCTGTTCGAGGCAGTCCGTCCGTGTCTACCGTCTATTCCGACATTTATATTAGCCGCGGGTGTGCAAGTATATGTGATTGAGAATGTATTTAAGGTGGCCCTGAGGGTAAGACCCTGCCCTTCATGACAGTATACATATAATTACCGCCAATTGCTTATCTGGTGCCATGTGCACAGTGGGCGGGTGATCGCTCCATATGCTTGTATTTGTAATACGCTGTCCAGGGAGTATGAAACCTTGGAATATTCTAAGTTGTAGCTGAGGTACTGGCACTCAATTTTGCTTCTATTGTGGTTAGGTAAGCTCACCATTGCGCTGGATTATTTGATGGTGGTTGCCGTGGGGCGCTGGCCTGTTGGGACTCATGCTCTGCTATATTTATTTATTTATTTTATTTATTTATAAAGTTTTATATAGCGCTAGCTAGACCCGTGGGTATCAGAGTGCTTTACATACACAAAGGAAAAGAAAAAAATTGCATTACATCGCAGGTCATGAGGATGCATAAAGATATAAGCAAAGACATAATACTTATGTATACAGTGAAGGGGAGAAAAACGCAGGTGGTTGAAACAGTCAGATAACCACCATCCTTGAAGGTCAAAGTGAGAGGGGAGTCCATTAGGTTATTGATGCCTAGGTTGGTTGACTTGGTCGGTAAAGTATTGGTTGAGGAGCAGGAGTTTCAGGTCCTTTTTGAAGCAAGAGAAGGAGGGGTTGCATCTGAGGTCAATAGGGAGTGCGTTCCACATCCTGGGAACGTTACCAGAGAAGGATCGGCATTGGGTCGTTTTCCTTTTCAGTTTCGGGGGGATGAGAAGAAGTGAGTTGGTGCTTCTCAGAGTTCTGGATTTTCCTGCTTTTACCAGTGTGCTGTTTAGGTAGTTGGGGGATTGGGCGTGAAGGGCCTTGTGTGTGATGCAGGCCAGTTTGAAAATACATCTACCTTCCATGGGAAGCCAGTTGAGTGTGTTGAGGGTAGGTGTGATGTGTTCAAATCTTTTTACACCAGTTATGAGTCGAGCTGCCATGTTAAGGACTGACCTTAGTGGGGCTAGGTGAGCTTTTGGTGAACCTGTTAGGATGGCGTTCCCATAGTCCAGTTTAGAAAGGACTAGGGATTGTACTATTGTCTTGAGATCATCTTGGGGAATGAAAGGTTTAATTTTCTTGAGGTGTTTTAGAGAGTAAAGTGCACCTTTTGCAGAGTTCTTGATGTGGTCTTTCATTGACAGGTTCTTATCCAGGGTAATGCCTAGTGACTTTACCGAGTCGGATAGGACGAGGGAGCAGTTTAGAGCATCAAGGTTCTTGAGCTAGTCTTGAATAGGTCGGTGGTTACTTTTTGGAGAGAACAGTATTAATTCCGTTTTGTCCGGGTTCAGCTTTAAGTGGTTTGCGTTAAACCAGGTTTGGATCTTGGTTAGCGTGACATTGAGGTGTCGGACGTCACTGGGTGATTAGATTTTGTAGTATATTTGTGTGTCATCTGCATAAAGGTGGTATTGAACCCCTGCTTGTTTCAGAATAATTGCAAGGGGTTCCATGAAGAGATTGAAGAGGGATGGTGAGAGGATCGATCCTTGCGGGACTCCAAGTTTGACTCGCTATAAGTGCCCTACGAAGGTCTAGGAGCCATGTATGCGCTGTGGGGCCTACTGCTGACTTCCAAGCCAAAGCAAGTCTGCGTTTTGCCAATCCCAGTGCCAAGTTCACAAATTTATTAAGGTTCCTGCGTTGGGCGTTGTGTTTTGCTATTCCTAACAGGAAATGTTGACCCTGGGCTACTATCGGGGTGTCCACTGCATCTATTAGCTTCCCAGCCACCACGTTCCAGAATGTCCGGATACGGGGGCAAGTCCACACCATGTGAGGGAAGGTGGCATCAGTGGCTAGACATCTAGGGCATGTGTCAGAGGATGTGGGATACATGCGTGCCAATCTATGTGGAGTGAGGTACATGTGATGGAGATAGTTAAATTTTGTGTACTTCAGCCTGGCATTCATAGATATAGCCTTGGGATGTCCCACGCATTGTGTACACTGCTTATCCGTAATACTGATAGACAGTGCTGTGTCTCAGTATTCACGTAATGGCCCTAGCAAAGGCGCTGGATCAGGCCTAAGGGAATTGTAAATCGCAGTGATCGCCTTTTTATCTCATCCATGTGTCAGTAAAGTCTGCAATACCGCAGATGTAGTGGGTTCCGTGTGTATATTGCCCCATGTCTGAAAAAATTGCTGTGTCAGTGTTGCGTACAATAAAAAAGACCGTGGCAATATACCAAAGTCATCTATTAACTTCGTAAAGTTGCATAGTTTTGAGTCTGGAAATAGGTCCCCCCATATTTCAAGCCCAGCTGCACGCCAGGTTTCAAGTTCAGGGAGCTTATGACAAGTATAGGAGCCAGGGAGTACTTCAAGAGGAAGATTAGGAGCATATGGTGCGGACTGATCGCGCGGTAGGACATACTTCAGCCAGCCGCGTCTAGCTGCCGACATTAAAATGTTGCCCTGTGTTTTTTGCAGTGAGTATTTGAAGCCTGACAGCCATTCCAGCAGGGGTGGCTGCCGTAGGGTCACTGCCCAAGAGTCTAACTCAGCTAGGTTGCAGCTTGCGAGCCACCTCATGGGCCATTGTAATTGTGCGGCCGCATAATAGTGTTTGTAATCCGGTGCCCCCAATCCCTCCTCAGGTGTAGGCAGGTATAATTTTTGAAGTGCTACACTAGGTCTGGAGCCTCCCCAAATCAGAGACACCAGGAGTGATTGTGGGTCTTTAAAGAACCTGTGTGGTAGCTTGTATGGAAGCACAGAGAAAAAATACAAAAGTCGAGGGAGTAAGAGCATCTTAGAGATAGCAAACCGCCCCATAGGAGATAAATCAATCAATCAATCAATCAATCATGTCACTTATAAAGCGCACTACATACCCGCGAGGGTCTCAAGGCGCTGGGGGAAGAGGGGTGTGGTGCTGCTACTGATCGAAGAGCCAGGTCTTGAGGAGTCTTCTGAAGGCCAGTAGGTCTTGGGTCTGTCGGAGGTTGGTGGGGAGGGTGTTCCAGGTCTTGGCGGCGAGGTGGGAGAAGGATCTGCCGCCGGCGGTCGTTTTCCGGATGCGGGGGACTGTGGCGAGGGCGAGGCTGGTCGAGCGGAGCTGGCGGGTGGGGGTGTAGAAGCTGAGTCGTCTGTTGAGGTAGGCTGGTCCGGAGTTGTGGAGTGCTTTGTGTGCGTGGGTGAGGAGCTTGAAGGTTATCCTCTTGTTGACAGGGAGCCAGTGCAGGTCTCTCAGGTGGGGTGTGATGTGGCTGCGTCGGGGGATGTCGAGGATAAGACGTGCAGAGGCGTTCTGGATGCGTTGCAGCCGTCTCAGGAGCTTAGCCGTCGTTCCTGCGTAGAGGGCGTTTCCGTAGTCCAGCCTGCTGGTGACGAGGGCCTGGGTGACTGTTTTTCTTGTTTCGGTGGGGATCCACTTGAAGATCCTGCGGAGCATTCGGAGGATGTTGAAGCAGGATGAGGAAACAGCGTTGACCTGCTTAGTCATGGAGAGGGTGGGGTCGAGGATGACCCCTAGGTTGCGTACGTGGTCGGTGGGTGGCGGGGCTGTTCCCAGTGATGTTGGCCACCAGGAGTCGTCCCAGGCTGAAGGGTTGGAACCAAGGATGAGGACCTCCGTCTTGTCCGAGTTCAGCTTCAGGCGGCTAGTCCTCATCCATTCGGCGACGGCCTTCATTCCTTCGTGGAGGTGGGCTTTGGCGGTGTGAGGGTCTTTGGTGAGGGAGAGGATCAGCTGGGTGTCGTCGGCGTAGGAGATGATGTTGAGGTTGTGCTGTCGGGCGACGTGGGCGAGGGGTGCCATGTAGATGTTGAACAGCGTTGGGCTGAGGGAGGAGCCTTGGGGTACGCCGCAGATGATCTTGGTGGCCTTGGATCGGAAAGGGGCGAGGCGGACGCTTTGTGTTCTGCCAGAAAGGAAGGATGTGGTCCAGTCCAGGGCCTTCTCTTGGATCCCGGCGTAGTGAAGGCGTGTTCGTAGTGTGTGGTGGCAGACCGTGTCGAAGGCGGCTGATAGGTCCAGGAGGATGAGGGCTGCTGTTTCTCCGTTGTCTAGCAGGGTCCTGATGTCATCGGTGGCGGCGATGAGGGCGGTTTCGGTGCTGTGGCTGCTGCGGAAGCCGGACTGGGAAGGGTCCAAGATGTTGTTCTCCTCGAGGTAGCGGGTCAGTTGTTTGTTGACGATTTTCTCGGTGACCTTCGCGGGGAACGGGAGCAGAGAGATGGGTCGGAAGTTCTTGAGGTCCTTGGGGTCTGCCTTGGGTTTCTTGAGTAAGGCGGTGATCTCGGCGTGCTTCCAGCTTTCCGGGAAGGTTGCTGTCTCGAAGGAGATGTTGATTATTTTCCGGAGATGGGGCGCGATGGCTGTACTGGCTTTGTTGAAGATGTGGTGAGGGCACGGGTCTAGCGGTGAACCGGAGTGGATGGTGTTCATGATCTCGCTGGTGTCCTCGTCGTTGATGATGGTCCAGGAGAGCAGGCGGTTGGTGGTTGTGGGGGCAGTGGTCTCGGTGGTTGCCGGGGCGGTCGTGGTGTTGAAGCTGTCGTGGATGTCGGCGATTTTGCGGTGGAAGGAGGTGGCCAGTGAGTCGCACAGGTCTTGCGACAGCTGGATGTCGTTGGTGTTGGAGCTGGGGTTGGAGAGTTCCTTCACGATGTTGAAGAGCTCTTTGCTGTTGTGTGCGTTGTTGTCTAGGCGGTCTTTGAGTGAGGCCCTTTTGGCGGATCTGATGAGGTGATGGTGATTGCGGGTGGCGCTCTTGTGGGCGGCGTAGCTGTCCGCTGTCCGTTCGTGGAGCCAGATCTTCTCCAGTTTTCGGCATGTTCGTTTGGAGGCCTGGAGGTCTTCGGTGAACCAGGTGGCTTTCTTGCTGGTGTGGCTGTTGGGCGGATTCTTGAGCGGGGCGAGGGTGTTGGCGCAGTCGTCGATCCACTGTCTGAGGTTGCGGGCGGCGGTGTCGGGGTCGGAGGGTTCGGCGGGTGGGCTCAGGGCGAGGTTGTGGTTAGCTGGTCTTCCGTGACTCTGCTCCAGCAGCGGCGAGGCATTTGTTCGGTGCGGTGGTGCGTGGTGGGCTTCCTGTAGGTGAAGTGGATGCAGTGGTGGTCAGTCCAGTGGGGTTCGGAGGTGTGGTTGAAGGAGACGTGTGGGCTTGCGGAAAAGATGGAGTCTAGCGTGTGGCCGGCGGCGTGGGTGGATGTAGTCACGAGCTGTCTGAGTCCGAGGGTGGCGAGGTTGTCGATCAGGGTGGTGGAGTTGGTGTCCTTGTTGTTCTCGAGGTGGAAGTTCAGGTCCCCGAGGAGGATGTAGTCCGTGGAGGCGATGGCGTGTGTGCTGACGAAGTCAGCGATGGAATCGCTGAACTGTGGTCGGGGTCTGGGGGGGTCTGTAGACGAGGGTTCCTCTGAGGGTGGTATTGGGATCGGTGTGGTTCTGGAAGTGCATGTGTTCGGCGGTGCTGAGGGTGTCGTTGGTGTTGGTTGAGACTCTGAGGGTGTTCCTGTGGACGATGGCGATGCCTCATCCGACTCCGTTGGTGCGGTCCCTGCGGGTGATCTTGTATCCGTCCGGGATGGCAATGGCGATGTCGGGGGCTGAAGCGGGATTCAGCCAGGTCTCCGTCAGGAATGCGACGTCTGGGGAGGTTGAGTCGAGAAGGTCCCAGAGTTCGATGGCGTGTTTGCGGGGCGGAGCGGGTGTTGAGGAGGATGCATCTGAGGTAGTTGGGTTCTTTCCTGGGCGGTGGTTTGGCGGGGCGGGTGCTGGCGAAGCTGCAGTTCCGGCAGGTGAAGGGCCCTTGGGTGCGCTTCGGGGTGGCCTGGTAGCAGGCGTGATCTTTTCCGGGGTTGAGTGCGTGGAGGGTGCTGGCGTCGTATCGGCGTCTGTTGATGTGGCGGGCGCGGGGGATGCCCGGACCAGGGGGTCTGGCGCAGGGCGCGGCCACGGCGCGGACGGGCGCAGACGGGCTTGCCTTAGGCGCGCCTTTGGCGCGCCAGCGGCGCGGCCGTGCAGCGGCCGCCATAAATGGGGAGGTGGGAGGGAGGAGCAGGGAATGGGGCAGCGAATGGGCAGTGAGGGGGCGGGGCCGCAGGGGCGCAGCGGCGGGAAACAGGCACAGAAAGGAAAAAATGATCACAATCAGGAGCAGCAAGGGGGCACAGAAAGGAAAAAACGATCACAATCAGGGGCAGCAAGGGGGCACAGAAAGGAAAAAACGAGCACAATCAGGGGCAGCAAGGGGGCACAGAAAGGAAAAAACGAGCACAATCAGGGGCAGCAAGGGGGCACAGAAAGGAAAAAACGAGCACACTCAGGGGCAGCAAGGGGGCACAGAAAGGAAAAAACGATCACAATCAGGGGCAGCAAGGGGGCACAGAAAGGAAAAAACGATCACAATCAGGGGCAGCAAGAGGGCACAGAAAGGAAAAAACGATCACAATCAGGGGCAGCAAGGGGGCACAGAAAGGAAAAAACGATCATAATCAGGGGCAGCAAGGGGGCACAGAAAGGAAAAAACGATCACAATCAGGGGCAGCAAGGGGGCACAGAAAGGAAAAAACGATCACAATCAGGGGCAGCAGCAGGGCACACAGACGGAGCTGTGTGGTGGGGGAGCGACCTACCAGTCAAGGTAAACTCGTCCAGACTGGAGAGCAGCTCGGGCTCTGTTGACCGCCTTTCCCAGATTCCCTCTATCATATCTGTCTGAGAATGGTAGATTTGTACCCCCAGATATTTAAAGGTGTTGTAAGCCCAAGTGAGTGGAGTGTTAGGTAAATTATGTCTTTGTTCCTAGGCCAGGGGTCTCAGAGGGAATACCACTGATTTAGACCAGTTAACTTTAAGGCCAGATATTCGGGCGTGGTCGTCTAGGAGTTCCATTAGTTCTTGCAGGACTGTACAGCTACCTTGTAGGTAGATTAACGCATCGTCTGCGTAAAGAGAGACTATGTGCCACTGCTCATACGGGCGAATACCTCAGTCTATAACACGACAGCGTAGTCTGCACGCCAAAGGCTCCATGGCCAGCGCGAAAAGGATGGGCGATAAGGGGCATCCCTGTCTAGTACCTCGCACTATGCCAAAGGAGGAAGAGACGATGCGGCCCGTCTTGACTCTGGCCTGCTGTTTTGCATACAGTACCCTCACCCATTTCAGAAAGTTAGGGCCCATGCCAAAGCCTGCCAATACAGTTAGCAGGTATTGCCAACTCAGGGTGTCAAATGCTTTCTCAATATCTACTGCTGCTATCCATGGCAGATCTGTTTCTGTCCGGGCCCACTCTAGTAATTTAAAAAGCCGACGTAAGTTCAAGCCAGTGTTTCTCCCTGGGATGAACCCATTCTGGTCGTCATGCACCAATGTTTGCACTACATCTACTAACCTGTTGGCAAATATCTTGCCCAGGATTTTGTAGTCTGAGTTCAGTAGTGATAGAGGGTGGTAAGAGCCCATTTGGAGTGGGTCTCTGCCTGGTTTTGGTAAAACGACCAGCACCGCTCCCTCAGTGAAAGCGGTAGCTCCCCCTGCTCAAATGCCTCCCGATATACTGCACAAAGCCTCGGGCTAAGTTGTTCAGAGTAGGTTGAATAGAATTCCAAAGGCCATCCATCTGCCCCTGGGGCCTTGCCCGCGGCCAATTGTTTGATGGTGTCAGAGACCTTGTCTACCGTTATAGGGGCCTCTAGCAATTCGTATTGGTCTTGCGTTATCTGTGGAAGATTAACTTAGGACAAGAACTGTTGAATGGTCAAGGGATCATCAACGTCAGGAGCTTTGTAGAGAGACGTGTAGTATTTTAGAAAAGAATCATTGATCCTCTCTTGTGTATTCACCAAATGCAAACAAAAATAGGGGTAGTTAGAGGATGAGGGCTGGGGCCGCCTTCCAAGAACAGTTCATAACACAGAAAAAAGGGACCCAACCTCACTTTTGGAAAGTTCTAGTTCCTGCTCAGGGGCAAACACAAAGTTTTCTGTAAAACCCTCACCCACCAGGGTTGCCCCTTGGTGGCATGCTTCATCATAGGGTCCTTCCTGTTCCGCTGTGGAACGGGGCGTGCTGCGACCAGACGAACTACGCGGGAGCACTTTCTTTCGACTATGAGAGACAAGTTGGTCTGCGAGGGAGGACCCCCACTGGTGCAGGTGATCTCGACTCCTCCCTCCGGCATTGGATTACGTGAGGCCGGACCCTGCATAGCCGATGTTTGAGTCACTGAGCCATCGCCTCGTTTAACTCACCCACACAGCTCCGGAGCAATTAATACAGCGTACTGGGGATTATCGCTACAGTCGGCGGCTACATACTGCGGTGGATGGCTTGTAAGGTAGGCTTTAAGGCATATATTTTCAGAATTATTTGGCGCGCCTAATGCAGAGCTATTTACAACACGTCCGCACTCATTGCCATCTTGGCCACGCCCCCCCATCCGAAGATCGTTGTTAACAGGATTTCTTAAAGTTTCCGACATTACTCCGATATATCATCTGGAAAACATTTTACTTACTCCATAGGGTGGGTTCCTTGAAGAGAAGCCTCTTGCCGTGTGGGATCCTCTCCTCCGTGTCCTTAATGGAATTGAAACTTTCCTACATGATAGTTAGGAATAATTTTCATTTACTGTCAGGACAGCAGGAGAGGATTATGCTGGTTCAAAGCTTGTTCACCACCAAATGAGCCATTTCCAGCACCGGCTTGAAGTAAAACCTTTTGAAGGAAGAATCTGAGGACCAATCTGCCACATTCATAATCTCCTCCAGTCTTTCTCCAGGTGAAAAGGCCTTAGAAGCCGTGGCTCCTCTGGCGGAATGCGCCCAAATCGATGCCTGCTTCTTGCATCACCCAACACACCCACCGCGCAATGGTGGGAGAAGACACTGCCTTATGCGGTTTCTTCAGAGCAATTAGGAGCTGCCTCTCACCTGTAGGACTGAATTCCTCAGACATCTCTTCATAAGCTTTAAGGCACTATACCACGCACAACTTCGGGGAGTCGGGAAAGCCGGGTACAAGATAATCCTGGTATTGGACTTCGTCCACCTACAAATGGTTAACGATAATCCAGAGGGGGAAAAATACTGCCTGTTATATCAAGGGCTTAAACATCCGAAACCTGTCTACAGGATACCAGGCATAGCAGCATCGTCAGTTTGGCTGAAAGCTCCTTATGGAACAGGACCCTGTTTGGTTGCCAGGAAAAGAACGGATTGAGCACCTGGTTGACGTCCCAGAGCACCGAGTATAGTGGTGTCAGTGGAAGGGGTAATGGAATCCCTCTAAGGAGCCGGCAGACGAAAGGATGTAACCCTACCTGTGTGCCCTCCACCAGAGTGTGGCCTGCTGCCTGCTGAGATAGCAGAGCGGAAAGTGTTAATGGACCAACAGGCCAACCCTAAAACATGTAACACCTGAACTATGTCAGCGACCACTGGATCTTCACACCTCCACAGATCACCAACGTGTCCATCAGGTCCAAGCTGACTTATACCTCTTGATGGTAATATCCGCCCATGCCTTGGATAAGAGTTCCTCAGCCTTCCACGAAAGGCCTGGGACCAACCAGCATCCCCTGTAATCCGCCAAGCCATCAGGGGTAGGGAGCTCTTCAACACCAACTGGTAACGAAGCTGATCCGGATTGAGAAGGAGATTCGCTGTCGCCAGACCTGGGCTGAGGCCCGAGTGATCAATGAGAATGGAGGAAATGCATACGCCTGCTCCAGAGTCCAATCTTGCAGAAAGGCGCCTGTTGCAGTTGCTTGCGGATCCGTCTTCCAGCTGAAGAACCTTGGTAACTGGAGCTCCAGTCAAGATATGAACAGGTCCACCAAAAATGGACCCCATCTTTCTTGTAACTTCGCGAACACCTCTGGATTGAGTTTCCACAGAGTGGAGTCCCTTAAATGGCGGGAGTGCCAGTCTGCCACCTGATTCGCCTGACCTGGAAGGTACTCCGCTGTCACCAAGACTTGATGGTCCAGGCAGTATTGCCATAAACTTTTCGTGAGGTCTGAGAGAACTTTCAGCGTGGGTCCCCTAGATGGTTGATGTATCTGATGGCTGAGACATTGTCCATCTCGAGCAGAACGCAAGATTGGACGCTGTCCTTCATCCAACATCGGACCGCGAATGAGCCGGCCAGGAGTTCCAGGCAGTTAAGGGGCAAAGTCTGCTCCTGAGAGGACCACAAACCTCCTGTACAGAATTCGTCACAGCGTGTGCCCCATTCAGACCTGCTAGTGTCTAACTCTATGGCGAGGTCTGGGGCCGAGCCAAAGATCGCTTTCCCATTACAGGCTTCCATGTGGGAAAGCCACCAGGAAATTTCGGCCCGCACTTCGTCCGTGAGGGAGACCCTCTGAGACTATGCAAGACCCCTACGAAGGTGTGATGCCTAGAGCCATTGCAGTATGTATATTAAGAAACAATGGTGCCTGTGGAAATAATACGAATATAACCCTAGTATTTATAATACTGGCATTCGTTCGGCACAGTGGCAATAATCTAGGAGATGATGTACAAGCTTAGAAAAAGCACTCGGAAAGCCCAGTAGGTAAAATGCATTATAATTTATATAGAAAAGTCCAGTAAAAGTGTGCGGTGTCCCCAGTGAAAAGTAGAACCTATATACAATGAAGGAGGCTGTATACAATGGTTCGCTTAATAGGTGTGACACACCTATTAAGCGAACCATTGTATTCAGCCTCTGTCATTGTCACAGGAGACTGTGAATGATTATTGTAAATTGATTAGATGGTCGCTCTTTGCTTTCTTGTATTTTTGAAAACTTCATGAATGTCACAACCTGTCACCTTTGTACATAGGTTCTACTTTTCACTGGGGACACTGCACACTTTTACTGGACTTTTTTTATTTTATTTTTTTATTTATTTTATTGAGTTTCTTAAAACTTACAACAACGAGACTCAGCGTGTAGCATCATATTATACAGAGCACCCAAATCAAGCATATAAACGATAGTATCAGTTTGACAAAAGCACCGAGTCCCGCTGGCAACACTGCACATATACAAACCCCTTGCTCGTTTAATCATTATAGGTAGATTACAGATGTCCCAGCAATTATGGTGCACACACCTAGAAAGCAAGAACAGCTTAGATTACAAGGCAAAAAGCGATGACCCCCTGTCACAAACAATCTAACTCTGCGTCTGTAAGGGTGAACCGTTAACACCACTGTCAGATGTGAGCTTGTAAGTATTATACAGTTCCCAGAAATATTTTGGCCTGCTGCGTGGAGGGAAAAGCTCGCTAAAGATCTCCGTCTGCGTACAGCAGAATGTCATGTCGTTTTTCCATTGTGCGAGTGTAGGGAGCGGAACACGAAACCAGTTGATAGCAACCCTGCGCTTGGCCATCAGCATTCCCATGTCCACCAGTCGCCTGACCCCTTTTGGAATGGACTTAGAGTAACCTAACAGTGCCAGCGTAGGGTCAGGTTCGAGGGGCAAGTTAGTGATCAGACCTATTTCCTTGAAGACTGAGACCCAAAAGGCTGCGATTCCCGGACATGTCCAGGCCAGATGGAGGAAGTCCGCCAACCCAGCATGACATCGTTCACAGTTCGCAGTCTCCCTCAAACCGTACCTGTGTAGCCTCTCCGGTGTATAATAAATCCTATTTAGGAACTTTAAGTGTACCAGACGGTGCTGGCCATTAAGTGAGATCAGCTTGGTGCTGGTACAGCAATAGGACCACACCGTGTCTGCTATTTCTATGTGCAAGTCGCTTTGCCATGCTAAACGTGCCTTGGTGTAATGGTTAGCTCTATATGACATGGATGAATTGTAAATGGTAGCTACTATGCGTTTGGGGGATTTCGCACGTATAGTGAGTGTTAAAGCCGCTAGTTCAGGTGGTTCCAGATAGTCGTCACCCAGTTGCTCTTTCAGTGCATGTCGCGTTCTATGAAATTGGAAACTCGTCAATATAGTAGGTTCTGCTTCGTTGGTAGCAAACTCCTCCCACCGTCTAGCAGCCCCATCGGCAAACAATTCCCCCACAACACGTACGCCCAAGGCATGAAGTGCTTGCGTGACCCCTTTCTCTTTGCAGGGGGGCAACCATGTACACCATTCTACTAAGGCTAATGGGGAATACAATATAGCACCAGCCTGTAATTGTAATAAATAGTGCCAAGCGTGCGTTGTGGCATTAATAGAATCCAATATGCAAGTCCTGCGATCTTCAGCTTGAAACAACAGGGCAGGGAGCTGGAGTGGGGCCGCCACATCCGATTCTATACGAAGGAGAGGTATATCTGGGGGGCCATGCATCCAATAATATGCATGAGAACATTGTGCGGCCCTGTAATATAAATTGAAATCCGGCGCGCCAAGTCCACCCATAGAATAGGGAAGCACCAAAACCTGCCACTTCGCGCGCGGCTGCTTACCCGCCCACGCTAATGTAACCATCAAAGAGGTGAGATGGTCAAAGAAGGCACGAGGCAGAACCATGGGTATATTAATAAATAAGAACAAAAGCCGCGGCAACACCACCATTTTCATGATGGATATCCTACCGAGAAGTGATAGCGGAAGCTTAATCCACTTTTCAACATCATCTTCCAGCTTGCTAAACGCTGTCCCGTAATTTTCTTTAAATACCGTGTCAGAGTCCGTGTGAATTCTGATACCCAAATATCTGACAGCATCTGTGGTCCATTGCAGCGGGTAATCAAGTTCAAAACGAGGGGTATTCGGCGTAAGGGGAAAGATAATAGATTTTGGCCAATTCACATGCAGTCCTGAAAGCCCACCAAATCGCACCACCTCCCGTAAAACAGCCGAGAGGTTAGATTCAGGGTGTCTGACGTATAGGAGAGTATCATCAGAGTACGTGGATACTATAATTTTGTAGCGTGGGAAACATATACCACGATTTTGATGATATTCCCGCAGCGCACAAGTCAGAGGCTCCGCCACTAAAGCGTAGAGCAATGGAGATAACGGGCAACCCTGCCTCGTCCCCCGGGTTATGTGTATAGAGTCCGTCACTATATTGCCTATCTTAATGCGGGCCGTGGGTTTACTGTAAAGTGTGCCAACTAGTTGTAAAAAGACCGGCTCACTCCCATCAGAGACAAAACATGCTTCATGAACGACCACTCCACAGAATCAAATGCCTTCTCTATATCTAAGAAGACCACCACTGCGGGCGTTTCCGGCTTGATATGCTGTAAGGCTCCGAAGACAGTGCGTAAATTGTAAGTTAAATTTCTGCCGGGGACAAACCCCGCCTGTTCTGGTGCCACCAAGGGTGGGACCAGGGGGACTAGTCTGTTTGCAAGGATCTTTGCAAATATCTTCGTGTCTACGTTAAGTAGAGACAAAGGACGATATGATGCGCAGTCCTCTGAAGATTTACCGGGCTTAAGAAGTGCTACTATTACTGCCTCGGACATGGATGGTGGCATATTACCTGTCACACACATATCGTCAAAGAGCGTGGATAACTGTGGGAGCAATAAATCTATGAATGCCTTGTAGAATGCGACCGTTAACCCATCTGACCCTGGAGCGCTCCCTGCCCTCATGCTAGTTAAAGCAAGAAGAATTTCATCTTTCTCTATGGGCCTCATGAGGAATTCCCTATGTGTGTTAGTAAGCCAAGGGAGTCGTATGTGAGACAGATAATCAATAATCTCATCGTCAGTCGCAGTGTTCCTAGAAGCGTAGAGCTCAGAATAATATTGTCGAACTCTATCCGCCACTTCCGCAACTTCAGTTAAAAGTTCGTCCTCAGTGGACCTGACCCACAACGTATTCAACGTCTCTCTGCGTTTCTTAAGTAGTTGAGCTAAAACCGTACGCCCTCGCAGTGGCGTATTTACCAAGATACTTGATCTCTTCGTCAGCTGCTGTGTTGTATTCGCGTAGTAGTTCCACAAGTTTCTCCCCATCTAAACTGTCAGCACCGGTCAACAACCGTCGCTCAAGAGTCTTGATTTCCCCCTCTAAGTCCGCAAGACGTTTACGTAT
This sequence comes from Calotriton arnoldi, assembly GCA_963921515.1. Classification (NCBI taxonomy): domain Eukaryota; kingdom Metazoa; phylum Chordata; class Amphibia; order Caudata; family Salamandridae; genus Calotriton; species Calotriton arnoldi. Next base: position 341,419 of record CAWUFW010014585.1, read on the forward strand.
GGAGCGGAGGACCCCTGAGTGCTTAGATATAGTGATCCCCCTGATATAAACTTTGAAGGTTTCCCAGACAACCTGGTAGTCATCCACAGAACCCACATTCGTCTAAAAAAAAGTCTCAATAGCCTCTGCTAGTTCTTCCTTGAAAACAGCGTCTAATAAAGAATAGGGAGGAAAACACCATGTGAATGGGGGTATGCGTCTGCGAGTTGTGTCCAGCACCAATAGAATTGGCGAATGGTCTGAAAGTGTACGTGGCAGCACCTGGCATGATCGAACCCTGTCACAAAGTGGCCTAGCTGCAAGCCAATAATCGATTCGGGTGTGTAAGTTATGGTAGGCGGAATAGTGTGTATAGCCACCCGTGGTCGGGTATTTCAAACGCCACACATCTGTCAGGTCGAACCTAATCAACGCACAATCAATCTCCCTAGCGGCAGCAGAAATGTTTCTTACAGGCCCACCGGACCTGTCCAATGAAGGACTTCGAACAAGATGAAGGTCACCCCCCCACAATTGGTGGCCCTCGCTATAGCCGGCCACCTTATCCGCCAACCCTGCAAAAAATTCCGGGCAATCAAAATTTGGGCCATAGATATTGACAACTAATAAGGTCATACCCTTCCCATAACACCTAGTGATGACGTATCTGCCCTCGGCGTCAGTGTATAATGGGTCTATGGTGAGTGCAGATCTAGGGTTGGCCCATGTAAGCACACCACGTGCGTGCGTGGTAAAGCCAGCAGCATGTATGTTACCTAGCAGGCTCCTGCTCCGTAACATAGGGGATTTAAGCAGGAGATGAGTTTCTTGCAGCAGGGCTACGTCTATATTATGTCTCGTCAGGTATGAAAGGACCTTACGGATTTTTCTATGATCGTTTAGACCCCGGACATTCCATGTGAGCACTCTGAGTGTGTCTACTGGTGACTCACCACCACCTCCCTCTGTACGTGAACTAGGGCCAATCATCGCTGCCATACATCAAATATGTGTGGTGCTATGCTACAATACAACAAATGTATTTGTCCAATATCTTGCATGACACAACATCTGAGTCTCAACAGCCCTCCACCCCCCTCCCACATCAAGATCCCCCCAACTCGGACCTGACGAACCAATACCCCAAATTCCACAGAATACAAATCAAACATTGCGTTGCTCTGGACCGAAAAGTAACAATCCCTCCCGCCAGAAAACAACAATAACAAAACCCCAAGTGTGGGTAACACTCGTAGGCGGAGGTTGCCAACTATGTACCGTCGACCAAATGGATGACAATCGACGGCCCTCCGCATTCCATCTAGCACATTCTCAGCGTTCACAAAAGACGCACGCACCCCGCTTATGTTATATACATGAAGCAGAGCGCACAGCCCAACCAGACCCTCAGCCAAACACTAAAGGGCAAACCTGTGCAAAAATATACAAAAAACAAAAGCATCATGCAACCAGAATAGATTCAAAAACTCTCCCCCATCTTTCCAGTATCAATCATCTTCTGTAAAATATCTGGACAAAGTGTCATCCCCCCCAACACATAAGTCTTATCTGTGAGGCGAACGACGAGTTCAGTCCTGTTCCTCCAGGGAGCCTCCAACCGCACCAGTCAGGGCTTCCCTATCTGGGCTACGCCTCTGCTCCTTTGCCCAGTCCTTCATGGCCTTTTGAAGCGCCTTGGGGTCCGTGAAAATATGCGACCTGCCCTGGCAGTTAACACGGAGGCGAGCCGGATATAACATCGCATAATCAATGTTCTGGTCAAGCAACTGCTTCTTGAGTGTCACAAACTGGCGGCGCGCCTCTTGCACCTTCATCGGGAATATAGCAAGTGTAGATCCCTCGTAATGCAATGACTGCTTCTCTCTCGCGGCCCTTAACGCGGCATCCCGATCGCGATAATTAAGTAGCTTTGCTATAATTGGCCTCGGAGGTGCACCCGGAGCCGGACGCGGGCCCAAGGAGCGATGTGCCCGTTCAACCCCAAACATGGGCGAAAAGGTGTCAGAGCCCAGAAGTGTAGTCAGAAGTTTCTCGATGAACTGTTACATGTTGCCGATAGATGTCGATTCCGGCAGACCAGTAATTCGCAGGTTACTTCTCCGAGACCTAGCCTCCAAGTCCTCCGTCTTGTCTAGTAGCACTTGTAGCGCCCGCTCCATACGCTTATGACCGGTGACCATATCGGTCTGTGCTTCCTCCACCTCCATGATGCATCGTTCCGCCATGTCAAGGCGTTCCACCTGCTTGTCCAACCTTTCAGACATCCGGTCCATGCGGTAGGAGAGGGAGTCTATCTTCGTCCCCAGTACCGTTAGTGAGTTCTGCAGACCTTTTTCCATGGAAACCAGAATGGATTTCAGATCGCCACCCTGCAGTGCTTGCTCCCGATCTTCATCTTGCTCCGTTTCTTCAGCCGTCCGAGAGAGGTCTCTGGGTTTGCGTTGTTCAAAGGACAGTTTTTGTTGCGTTTTATCCATTCTGCCCATAGCTGCGCGCAACACCCACCAGAACTGGAGGCGGTAGATCAAACAACTGGGAGTAGCACACTGTTCGTCAACCGAAAGCCGAGCAGAAAGGGTCAGCAAATGGTCACAGTTCTCCGGGTCTCCTTTAGGAGTGGCAGCCCAGCACCTGAAACAGCGCGGAAATCCCTCAGTAGACAGGTAAGGGCGTCGTCCGTGCCACCAGCCCTACACCCCTCTCAGCTTCGGGTCGCACGTCGTGCGGCGTTCCACTATTAAGTTAGTGAGAGCCCCAAGCGCTATTATGCACAACAGTGGCATCCGCAGCAGCGGGAGAAATTGGGGGGGGGGGGCGCAGGGCACATCCACGGGCACAGCAACCGGCTGCCAGCAACCACAATAAGCATCAGCAGGAGGAGAGATTGCCAAGCACCTTCATACAATCAATGGCACGACGAGCAAAACGATGGGGGGTGCCAGATGCTGCTCACGCCTCTATCACAGCCATGCCCACCAGCTGCGGGGCGAAGCAACACAGGCCAGGTCTTCCCACAGATGCAGCAAAGTCAAAAGGAGGCCCCAAAGCCGCTATGCCACAGCGCCAGCACCACCGCTCCCGGCCCGTCCCCTCCAGGCGCCACAGTCGTGTGAGCTATTCGCAGCGGCAGCGCCCCGCTGAATAGGTGCTCCGCCGCATCTCCACAGTCCGCGTGTGCGTAATCCGTGTGTCGCTTACCGCAAGCGACCCCCTACAAATAGCGGCAGCTTCGGAAGGGCACACCAGGCTCGCAGAGCCCCAACCGGGATGAGGCGGCACGGCCGACCGGCTCGGCAGCACTTCCAGTTGGCAGGCGGCAAAATCGAGTCCGGGGGTCGCGGCCTGGGCAGCTCGCCGCATGGACTCACGCAGCACTCCGCTAGCTCTCGTCCTCGTCGCAGCCGGGGACCCGCGATGGAAAGAGGGTCCTCACAGCAGCACCAAACAGCAGTTTGCGGGAAAGCAGTCCCAGGTAAACGCAGGATTTCCTTAAGGATTGATTATGGAAATGCGGAGCCCTACACTCAGGCGGCCATCTTCGGCGCCGGCAAGCTCCGCCTCCTCTTTACTGGACTTTTCTATATAAGTTATAATGCATTATACCTACTGGGCTTTCTGAGTGCTTTTTCTAAGCTTGTACATCTTCTCCTAGATTATTGTCACTGTGCTGAATGAATACCATTGTTATAAATACTTGGGTTATTTTCGGATTATTTCCACAGGCACCATTGTTTCTTAATATACAATATGTACCCTGGTTCCGTGTGAGTAGGGTGTCCCTTGTCTGCTTTGAACGCGACATAGAGCCATTGCGGGGCTTGCTAATGTAGGGGACCTGGAAATATGGCCTGAATCAAGGAGGACAAGAGCCCCACCATACGGGTGATCTGTCGTAACGAAGTCCGCAGTTTCACCAGGGTTTCAGAAAGCTTGTGTCTGATTTTTGTGATCTTTGGGACGGCAGACTACGAGAATTAGTGGAGTCTATTGTGAATCCCAAGAACATCGCCTTTTGGGAAGGAACCAGAAGGGACTTCGACTCATTGATCATGAATCCCAAACGTTCCAGTAGATCTATTGTGGTCTGCAATTGGGCTGACAGCTGATGGGGGGCATTGATCAATGAGGAGCATGTCGTCCAGATAGATAATGAATCGTATTCCTTGTGCTGAATGGTGCTCCACCACAGGTCTGAGGACCTGGGTAAAACATCAAGGGGTGGAGGAGAGCCCGAAGGGGCGGCTTGAAAACTCAAATGCCTGTTGACGCCAAAGGAACCTCCGGTGAGGTGGAAAAATAGGAACTGACAGGTAGGCGTCCTTGAGATCCAGGGGAGCCATCCAATCGGATGGCTGGAGCACATCTTGCAGGAGGTGGATGCCCTCAATTTTGAAATGCCTGCACACTAACCATTCATTGAACTCCCTTAGGTTGATCACTGGGCGTTGACCCTCATCGGAAAGAGGTTGCTGACAAATCTGTGGGGGTTAATGGTCTTCGGCCAACAAAGTGTAGACCTCCTTGTCTATCAGAGCGGCTTCCTTTAAAGAGAATTGGTTCAGATGGGGCTCGTTGGCCTGAAAGGGGGCACCATACAACTCTATATGGCAATCCTGTATCATTTACAGGACCCACACGTCCGTTGTGATACTCCTCCAGGCGTGGAGGAAAAACGCCAGTCTGCCCCCCACCTGTACCATAGAAGAAAGTTGAACACTCACCGGAATTTGCTGGATTGGGTTGTCCTTTGAAGCCTCTGCCTATGGACCGTTGGCCGAGGGTAGGGTAAATGTTTGTGAACTGCGTTTGGTCTTGGTAGTAGCCTCGCCTGGAGCCTTGCCCTCTGGAAGAGGTTTGGTATTCAACCCTGCCAGCCAAGTGACCCCTACCACGGCTGGCCCCTGGGAAAACCCGGATGGAAACACCCACTTTATAGATGTCTGGGCCTTGTCCAGGGAGGTGAATATATTTACAAATTTACCCAATTCCTTTGTAAAGGACTCTCCGAAGAGTCCCCCTTGGGCCACCGCACCTGCCTTTGAGGTGGCGAAGTCCCCAAGCTTCGGCTCTACTTTGATCAGCAAGGAGCATCAGCCTTCCATAGGAAGCACACACTTGGCGTTACCTAGGAAGACAACCGCCCTCTGCACCCATCATGAAAGGGCCTCCGGGGAGATCATGGAACCTGAAGACTTTACATCCTCTGCCACGTACAGGATCTTGGTCAATGGACCAATGGTGTCTAGAAGCTTGTACTGGCAAGCTCTCCAGGACCATCTATGCCCTTCTTGGGGTCTTTTATGAATTTGGCCAGGAAAGTGGCCTTCCTGGGGTCTATGTCAGGTGTTAGGATGGCTTCCCCCTCCAAATTGGGCCGTGGACACTCTGCCTGCAGACAGCGACATGCCTATTTTTCCAGTGGTCTGTGGCAGGGGTTTGCTACATACTGCGCCACCTTGTCACAGGGAACCCACTCAGCCGACAGTGGGTGGATGATCTGATCGGAATCCAGCATGTCTGACACTGTCGTCGCAGTGGGAGCTTCGCTGGGAGGGGGGATGGGTGCCATGGTCTCAAGGACCCTGCCTCCTCATCAAATGGTGATTCATCATCCTGTGCATATGAGTGGGGGTGGAGGTTCTTGGGGTCCCTCCGTGTCTGAAGGGGGTAAGGCAGGCAGACTCAGGGCAATGTGGATAGTCAGAGGGCTGCTGGTTAAGGACTGAGGGTGCAGACAAAGGATTTGGCGTGGGCAGAGCCTCACACTATGGGTCCAGTCCCGGGAACACTCACCCCTGGTGCTTAAAATTAATGGGGCTAATAGCCTGGGAGTGTGTTCCCTCAAACTGACCCTTGTGGTCACAAATCTGCATACAGACCCCAGAGGGCGTTGTTTGTCACACAATACCGACCCTGTTGAAATGGCGTCAGCCTGCGATGTCAGGCGAGTTGGTAAATCAGTACAGACCCCTCTGTTAACAGGGGCGTCTCTCTCCAGACTAAGGCTTCTGGCGTAAGGCTGCTACCCGGCGCACGATTCCAATCCTGTCAGTGCTGAAAATGACAGAATTGCATGTCGCAGGAGCTGAGTGCTTCCAGAGCTACAGTGCCACCTGGTGGGAGGAGGACCGCACCGCGGAACCGCACCTAATTAGCGCCCATGGAGGAGTGAGAAAGCGCTCCCGTGGCCGAGGTATATCAGCGCCTCGCACTGCACCAACTCTTGACACACTTTTCTTATTTTTTCTGAAAAAGTAGATCAGGTGGATCTAAATGACTCCATTGAATGGAATAGGGTGGGCAGATGATTCCAGCCATACCACTTGAGACATACTGTAAGGAGGTGACATACATCTAATTGCGTGGGCACTATCAGTAAAATAGATCAGCTAACTATCACTAATATGGGCCAAATTGTGGTAAAAAACAGGTACATATATAAGAAGTGAGGAAGTAATGGCGGCTTATCCCTGGCACTAGCGGGATGAATTTCAGTTCAGAAGGGTTGGAACCTGAGTGGTATATGTGCAATTTTGTATGCATATTCATGGATCTTGGGCTTCATGGAACATTTTTATGCCATATGCAAAAAAATTTTGAATAGGCCATAAGTGGGCTAATAGATTGTCTGTTTCTTTTTCCTGCCACTCCAAAATGCAGGTTTTTGTTATAAGCGCAAAGTGTTTGTGGGCAACATGACATGCTGTGTATGTAAATAAACACTATTAAAATACGGTGCCCGCTATGGGCGAGTATTGTGGCGTGGATGTAGTTAGAATTGCCCCCAGGAGCCCGTGGCGTCCAATGAACTGAAAATACCTTTTTCATTTTTATTTTTACCTTTTGGTGACCTCTGAGCAAGGAGACCTACATCCCCGAGGCCCACGGTCACCAATCAGCTGCAATGCTGCTCGTTTCCATCCGGAGGATAGGGAGGAGCCTCCCACCGACTTCCGGGTCGCATTCCGGTACTTCACAGGCCGCTCGAATCTTCGGCGCCTGTGGAGCATTGAAGCATGAACCGCCGACGTAGCAGTAAGTGAGGAGGCGTCTTGGTTGCGGGCGACGCCTGCAATCCTGTGTGGATGGGCATACGAGGCGCTGGGTCTCGTTACAGATTGTGGGTGAGTGGGACGTTTTCTGTACTCAATAACGGGACCATCAACAGGGAATCCCAAGTAACATGCGACAATGTACATACCTTGTCTGTTTTCTCCCCCCCCCCTTTCTCTCTAAAATTTATTTTTAAGAAAGGTGCTTTTGAAATGAAGATGGCTTACAATTTTGAATACACCTCTAACTCTCATCAATCAAATGATGTAGTAGGTTTAATAAGACTTTTCCCCATTACATTATCAAGATAAGGACGGTGAAGTGGTATTCATGTCCATTCATAGGTACGCTGTTGTTTTGCTGCACTGTACTCTGTGGGGGAGGCTAAGTTTTAACCCACTCTGTGATTTGCTGGTAGGAATCCACCTGGCAACCACCCGGTAATTATGCCATTCTGTGATAACACACAATATGAGTTGTGCTGTATTCTGAAAGTGTCAACACCTGATAACTGTCTACAATTTCTGTTTTCCCCTGTCTCTGGCACTACCATTCTCTCCCCTATTGTTTTTATCAACCATTACAGATTCAAAGCATCAGTGAGGTGGAAATGCGTCTCCGTACCCGGATGAAATTGCCGAAAATTGTGTGGGCAATGAAACTTGTCAGCCGTTCAAGTTAAAATGGTCTAAACATGCCGTTTCTTTTAACTGAGTGTGGTCACTACTAAAATAGAGAATGTGTGGATTAGTCGTTCGCAACTCATTTTTAATTAGGAGATTTATTCACTTTTCTTTACACTACGGAACTTAGACGTTTGATAGATGACACCATTATCTACACGTTATTTTCTCACCACTTCACACGAGTTTAAGAGTTAGGTAACACTTCTTTTCTTTCTGTCAAGAAAGTTGCCGATGATGACAGAACGAGCAAACTGGTGAGTACCAACCAGTAGCTCCATGAATGGTGCTTACGTGAGTCACTTTCTGACTTCTCTCACATTTTTTCTTTGTTGGGTGTGAGATTATCTATGGATGGTTGATAAAAGTGCTTAAACGAAAATTCTTTGAAACTAGGAGCACTTTGGGGTAGGCATGACTAGACAATTTAGCATAGCCATACCTAGGAGTATACAATACCCGCGTAATACAAGTTACAAAGATTAAAAGTGTTTTGTCTAACCAGGTTATTTTTGTATGTATTACACTTTTCTTAAAAACATTTGAAATAACACTAGCACCTTACATACAATGAGAGAAGTAAAGTGAGAACGACTTATCTGTGGCTGCGAGCAGCGAAGAAAAGGGAATGCTCAACATGGAGAAAGCCCTATTACAGACGCTGGAGGAGCCTGATTGGATAATGTTATGGACTACCACTGTTACGTGATTGGCTGTGATTTCGAAGCACTCCTAGAAACTCTTGGGACTGGTAGTTTTTTTGCTTTTTTCATGGTTAAAAATGTGTGAAAAAATGACTGCTGTAATAAAAGCAAAGTGAGTTGTAAGCATAATCCTCGTCTCCGGTTCTGATATAGAATTGCCAAAAGGCTGGCAGAAAACGCCAGACCTATTGGCTTTTCTAAATATTGTTTATTCCATGGCGTCACCTTGGATGCTACCAACTTGCCGTACCTAGGAGGCTCGCGGTTGAGGCAACCCATCCTGCAGCTCATCTTATTCGGCCCAAAAATACTACAGACCCTATCAAGAGTCATGGGTCTGGTGCTGTGCAGTAACTTCCAGCATGTCTGGATCCCTACCTTCGAGGTTCAGTTCTTCCCCCCACCTCGTAACCTCTTTTTTAATCTCAAGAGCTGATGCCTCCCATAGGGCCCATTTGGCGTGCTTTATCACGATGAGTTACAGGTTTCTTGTGGGTCTGACCAGCACTGCCTAAAGTCATTCTTAAAAGTAAGTGTGGTTGACTCACGCTGTGACTGGAACCATCTCTCTCTCTCTCTCGGACACAGTGGGGCTGTCAGTGTGGGGGGCTCTTTCTAGCAGTAACAACGTCATCACATTAGTTCTTTCGTTAAAAACACCCCATACAAAGGCAGCAACCTGGCACATGCCCAGCAGTGCGTGCACTTGAGCATGCTTCCAAAATAGTAAACATATGGGCCAGGGGATGGATGTAAGTCCCTCATTGCTCTCTCAGAGACTATTCACCCATAACTGCTCGCGCGCAGGCTCTCTCCTGCTGTACTAGTACTAAAGCTGCCGCCAATGACGAGCTTAGGAACATGTGTTAGTCACTCAAGAGAAACGAACTGCTGCATCACTGAACCCCACGACTGTATCGCTAGACATACCCCATGCCTTTACCGGAAGCATTAAGGCGAAAGGGTCTTCGGCCGTCAGACACTATACCAGGAAAACCCCAGTTCCTCGTCATCATCTGGAGATGCTTAAGATGAGGTAACAGATGAAGGCAAAGAGACTGAGAAAGATGGATAAGAGTCATGAGGAGACTTTCCTCTGTGGAGTGAAGTTATACTTTGCTACCTGATATATAGCTCTGACAGAGATGTCACCATGGCTTGACACTGTAGAAGAATGAACAGATCAGTGATGACCCTTTACCTCATGCTCGTACCCCCCCCCCCTCGGTGAAAACTGAAGTGAAGAACAGTGTTTCTTATCTGCATGTTTCCCCAACCTGCTGCTCCATCACCATCATAAACATCAATAAAGGAGTAACCAAAAAACCTTTTGTAAAATAGGTCTCCTGACCCTTTTCAAGAGATGACAGCCGTGTTGTCTAATTATCTTCAGGGAATAGGTTGGCAAAAAATGCTTAGAAGAAAAATGTAAGTAAAAAGAAAAAAACATTATTTTAATAATTGTTTTTCTTAATTGTTTTAAACTTTTTTCCCAGGCAAATGAAGATGCTACCATGATAACGAATAAATATACTCAAAGAACAACTCCTGGGCCAGAAACAGCAACTAAGAGGCGGAGGAGACACACAATGCATAAGATAAGCACATGAGCAAGTGGGCTACTGCAAGATGCTCAAATTCAGCTTTTGTGTCAGGTAATATGGAAACATATCATGTGCAATGCTGCTGTGCTTAAAATAAGAATATAGTAAAACACACGGCAAGCCGTTAACATCACTAAACTACAAGAAAAAAAAATGCACCTTTGTTAATTCGTGCTACTACAATCTCAACAGAAATGCTGTGTGTGGGGGGTGGGAGGGTAGCCTGAAATCACAGGAGGAAAAAACACAACAAGGAGCAGAGAGGCGGGTATTTGGCAGCAGGAGAAGCATGGGAGGGAAAGTGCTGGAAAGCACATGCACTCTCATGGAGTGCTTAAGCAAAAAGAAAAAAAAAAACTAGTTCCCTAAAAAGTGAGCAGTGTAAGGCCACGACTAAAGAGGATATGAGCCAGGGTGGGACATATACATGATTGACAATGCAAGTCATTGAATAAGAAGCAAGCAAATGAGAGTGACAGGAAAGCCAACCAATGTTAAGCAATGTGTGGGCTCTAAGCCCCTGACAGTTCTCAGTAAGCTGACAATAGGTCTTTTTCAACCAGACAGTGCGTTGTCAGATAGACTAGACCTAAAAAGCAAGTCAAATCGTATATCAGTGCCTCCACTCTGCTACATCTTTTAAGTGCTAGGAGGGATGCAGAGACAAAGCGCCTTCTAACTCACTTGAACTGCTATCCACATCAGAAGTTGGGTTTGCAGCATTTTATAGATACTGGTAAGCAGTGCTTAATTTGAGCCTGTGGTTTCCGGTGCTCTGGCAGTTAATTGTCAACACCGGGACTTGTACCAGTCTGCCACATGGTGCCGCTGCTGAAAATGACTGTTGACTGCCGCCCAAGCCATTCTTATAGCTATGGGGGCCTAGAGTAGGCTGAATTGTCACACTTGTAAGAGTGTGATGGTTAGTAGTTGTGTTAGTACTGCCATTGGCAGCGCTGGCAGGGGCAATGTGTGTTGCAAGCTGCAGTGGCCTCCTGACGAGGGCCCTGGCACGTATTTTTTTTTCTTTTACAAATTGAGCACTGCTGGTAAGCTATCTGAATTCATTCAGACTTGCGCAATCTCTTAACAGGTATTTAGCTTTTTGGTGGACGTCTAATCCAGCAATGCAATCTGTCCTGCAGTCTCTAGGAGTGGTAGTCAAGATGGTACCTTATAACATCTCAGAGATTACTGACAGATGAATGCCTTCTTAGCTCTGAGCAAATGACAAGTAACCACACCTTGACTACACAAGTATATTACAGTGCACTTGCAGCAAAAATGTACTTCTGGCAAGCATGGCGCTCAGTGACGTGGCTTGAGGACGTGCACAAAGGGGACTGCTCCCACCCTTCAGCCTGTCTTCCTTCCAGCAGGCCCTACCTCCAGGAAGCACATTCATGTTGCGGCTCACGTTTGGGGACTAGGGTTGCCACCTCACCGGTATTTTGCCGGCATCAGTATTGATTAGATACCGGCAGTCAGCGGCGTAGTGTGAGTTGCCAGCACCCAGGGCAAGGCAAATATTGCACCCCCTTACCCGTGGACCGCTAGCACTTCCTGGCGCAAAATTTTAGAAGAAAAAAAATTAGTAGTATATCTTTTTTTTCCTTTCAAATTTTGCGCCCTCTAAGGATTTTGTGCCTGGGGCAACCGCCCCTATGCCCCACCCTCCCCCTACGCTACGCCACTGCCAGCAGTACATTGCCTGATATTTTTGCCTCATACCTGACTAGTTTACTGTCACTTTGAAGGCACTGCCTGTCTGCATTGATCATCACCGGGCTGTCACCTTATCTTTTGTGATAACAGCTGAGGATGGAAATGCATGCATGATTGTAGGCTCACCGCCGGCTTTTGAATACTCACTTCACACCAGGGTTGTACCCCATGGTTGTACCCGTGGCCACCTTGATCTTTTCCATTTAGAGGAATGCAAACTTTTACCAAGGCGAGATTTCAGTCTTGGTGCTCATCTGTTTTTGCTATGAAATGTGGCTCTCAATCTCTGAACAGCTTACATGAGGCCTGACTGTTAAGCATGAATCCTGCATTCAAGTAAGCGGAACATTTCCTCATCAGTAGTGACCAGGAGTCCCAGATTTGCTGGGACAGTGCCGGTTTCCCAGCAGGTGTCCAGATTTCAGTGAATTTAACTCATGTCCCGGTTTTTAGAGCAGGTCAACTGAACAAAGAGGGAGGAAAGTTTTCATATTTGCCATTGCAGATTTACTTAGCTGCCCCGAGCAGAACCTCATTTAGTTAAACAGATGATACCATTTTTTTTTTTATTGGGCAGAAAAAACAGACAGCTCAAAAAAATTCATCCATAGATAATCAACATCATGGTACAAGCTTAAAAAAACACTTCATAATAGAAAGGGCACATGCTACATCATACAATAAATAGCATAAATAGCATGAATTCATAATACATATCCAGTGTCACCTATATCTAAAAAAAACAGATCTCATATCTTAAGAATAAATAAGGACATAAAACATTGCTAAACAACTATAAAGCTATGTTACCATCCTCTCTTTTTATTCTTTTTTATTCTTTTGTTTTCAATGTTTTCACTTCACTTGAGTAGTCAGGGCGTAGTCCTACCATGTAGCTCTGAATCTACCCTCTTTGCATAAGCCTCTTCGAATTGATAGGTCCGGTCCAGTTTAGAAAGCCATTGGCCAATTGTCGGTACCTTCAATGAGCTCCAATTCTGCAGCACCAGGGATCTAGCTACCACTATTGCTATAAATACAAAGTATTGCCGAAATTTTGGCAGCTGTAGGTCTGCATGGGAGAACCCAAATAAGGCTAGCAACTTTGAGGGGAGAATGACCATGGACATGCAGCGACTAATGAACCTAAAAACCTCCTCCCAAAAGTGCTGCAGTCGAGGGCATGTAAAAAATATATGAGCCTATTCTCCCACCCCAAGTCGATTACATCTAAAACATTGATTAGGACTTGATGGGAACAGTTTATGTAGTCTAAGGGGGGTGTAATATGCCAGCCATCCAGACAAAAAAGACATTCCTTTGAAATTGGCTGCCCTCAAAGCAGTATTCACAAATTCACACAATTACTGCCATTCCTATTATTAAAACAACAATTTGTTTCCATGGCAATTTATGGGAGCATCTCAACAATAAGCTTGTTGTTTGTGCCTTGAGGATGATACCATGTTTAAAAGTTGCTTTTAATTATCCTTAGTGCCATTTTGTCTGTGTTCTAGTACTGTCAGTTAAACCATTCTGTGCTCTTCGGCCGATGTAAGATTGTAGTCCTACTTCTATGTTTGTGGACTGTCTCAGTTTTGGTTTTCAAGAGCTACTTAACCTGCTCATTAGGGCTTATGAAAGGGAGAGTCAAGAACTCATGCTGCCTGCTATGTCCCTTTTTTGCTGTGTCTGGTGGAGATGGGGCCTACTCTAGTTGTAAGTTTTGTTTCACTTTCTGCAGTGTATACATCTGTGTGCACCATCACTATAATGAAATATGTGTCCTGGTCACTTAATTTACATAGGAGAATTAGACTAGTTTAGTATGGTATTTTTTTCAAAGAATGTAGGCACAGATAGTTGATCTCTGTCGTCTATGCTTGAAAAATAGTGAAGGACTGTCGAAGTTTCGACCCCTATGTGTAATAAAGGTTTTTGGTTCATTAGCCTGGGGTCTTCATTAGGACAAGAGAAGGGGGAGAGCACCGATTGACAGCAGCGTGAAGAATGAGGCTGGTGATTAAGAGACTGTGGGCCCTCAGGCTCTCCAAGGTGTGAGGTTTGATCAAGATAGATCTTTGGAAGTGAATGGGCGTCGAAGCCTCGAACTCCATTGTGGTTGGTGGGTCTAGATTCCCACACGCCCGAACAAGGTTGGTCACTAACCCCTTTCAAAAGTACTGCGAATAAATCTGCTCCCGCCGTCTTACTGTTGAGACTGCACAGTTAGCACATCTTGTGGACTAGAGCTGGGAGCCTGCACTTCCAGTCACAGAACACAGCTGACACTGGGAAGGGAAGGGGTGACTAAGTTATTGTCATTGGAACCAGGAGGCCTGAGTTCTTATTCTTTATTTTCTGCTTGATATGACTGTGATTGGCAGCAGTCATTCCTCACCATGTGTTTCAGTTTCCTGTTCTGCCAACACTGAAAACACTGAGATCCTCATTACACCTGACGGTCTAAGAGCCAGAAGGACAGAGCAGTTTTTCAATTGCAAAAGCTCTGATTTGGAGTTTGCAACTATAAAACTGCTTTTCAGCAATGTACTCAACCCATTTTAAGAGTCCGTAACTTATTACCAGCCCCTAAAACGTATTTCGAAAAGGATAAGAAATCTCTATTTTAATCGGGCTTGTTGTAGGCGTCTCTCCTAAATAGAGATTCCTATCCATATGTATCAGTGGTACAGGACCGAAATAGCAGCAGCCGCGGCACATGCCGGTAAGAGCGGTGGGGCGGTGGGGCCGGGTGAGGGGGCATTTCGACAGGCGATGATGAGGGAAAATTAAATAGATAATTAATTTTCCCTCGTCATCGTCCATTGAAATCCCCCCCACCCGGCCCCACCGCTTTTACCTGCACAGGCCGTGGCTGAATAGCATTCATAAACTATGTTTCAACAAAAGTTTTTTGGTAGTAGCAGTTCCCAAAATTGGGAAAGAACCGCACAATCAGTAAAAGGAGAAAATATCACATCGATTGAAATACAGTGTGAATCAATTTCGGATAGGCATTACATTTTCTTTCTGGGGTGCTACCTTGGCTCAAATGCACCTACTACCAAAAGATGCTACTGTCACAGAAGGAACCTACTGTGTACACAAAATTGCAAGAAAAGAGCATTTACGAGCACACCCTTTTCTGATAAAAGATCACCCAGAATGCTGGTAGAGTAAAAATTGCTCCAAATATCTATTAGCAGGAACGTATCAGTTTTTAGATGGCAATGTTCAATGTAATCACAAGAGTCCACAGTGTTCAAATTTCTTCACAAATTAGATTCTTTATTCTTAATTTCATAAAATCCAGCACGAAGAATCAGCCAACACGTGTTTCGTCTTCCCTTAGACTTTTTCAAGGCTGGAACAATACATATCAAGGCATTGTTATAGTACTTGGTCTTAACACATGTCACCATTAATTATCTCAATTTGTAATCAACAACATAGGCCAAGAAAGCCAGACAAAGGTGATGACTTGAGCATTATCATAGTTGTTACATGCCTTAGAAATGTGACACAAAGCTAAAGAGTTTCATGTTCCAAGAAAAGTATCTCGTGAATGGAAAGGAAAAGAAAAGGATTTTTTTTTTAATAATAATAAAAAGGCAAAGCCAATAGATCCCCGAGGAAAGGTTATCTTTTTATCTTTGTGAAGGAAGTCGCTCGGTGTATTGAAAAGAGACACCCGAATATCGTGTTCAGAAAGAGTACAACCCTGAACCAGAATGAAAAATGTCCAAAAAATGATAACTGGGCAATTGACCCACCGATTGGCGAAAATTATGTTGTCCAGCATGTCTATACGGACGGCAGGTGCGTGTCCCTCGTTGTGACCAGAACCTGCAATGCTGTATGGAAAAACACAATATTTGTGTCAAACGGTCCCTTCTCCACCCGGAGAAAAAACCAAAGAAAGCCCTGCACCTTAGTATACCACGCCTAAATATACATGTCCCAACACTGGCATTACAGCAAAGGCATCCAAATGGTATAGGCCAATTAAAAAACTCTATCGAGCAAAATGAATTTGTACCAAGAAACACAAAAGTCACGTTAAAAAGCGCACACTTAACCTTCCAGCAAGTGAATGTTGGCATGTCACTTAATGCCTCCTAGCAATCCAAAGAAAAACACACAATTTCTCCCTGAGGTTCCAGATCACACAAATATTATCAATTGTGAGTGATATATTAAAAAACACTAAAGTGCGAGCAGCGAATCGTATATGATAAAAACAATGCCACAGTTACCTTGTTAATATTATCGACTGCCAGATATACGTATCACAGCCTTATTTGCTGGAAATGCTAGCACACCTAGTATTTGATAAAAGCGGGTGTGTGGGTATCCGGAAAGGAGAATGTCTTAGTCCTTCTCCTTCATGTCGTAATAGGACCTTTTAAAATGTCAGAGGAGCACCCTGATAAGTTTCACTCCTGTAAGGGAGAAAGTCGTGTCAACGATTACTCCCTAGTTAAATCAACCAAAGAACAAACGAAAAGAAAAGCGCGATGCTTAAGATAACTACTTTGGGCCACTAAAACTCAAAAACAGAAACTCACCGCAGTAAGGCGGAAGTATGTCATCCACCTTGCATTTACTCTTCGCTGTGGCGTGTTCCAAAGAAGCAGCCGCCATTCTCAATTTAAATGGAGAGCTGAAGTTAGCGTGAAGCAGCGTCAGGGACGTCAAAACATCAGCTGACTTAGCACGTGGTAATGTTACCAGTGTGACGGTGATTACACGTCGTTTCGATGGCTATCGCCATCTTGGAAGGGAGTGGATCATAGGCAATAAATATTTGGCAACTAAACACAATATATTTCTTAAGTAGCCATATGGGGCAAATTCGGTTAAATGTCACAAATTACCAAGGTAAAACTTAAAATCAATGCACTATAGGCTAATCTATACACTCGGTATAACCTGGCAAGTCTAAACACTCGGTGTAAACATGGTGGATATATGCCAGCCCCTATCCGCCATACATATCTGTGCCTGCATTTAATCTCAAGACATAGTGATTCAACTTGGAGGGAAGTTTTTGTCATAATTGCCTTAAAACCATCACCGAATAATACGAGAGAGAGACAGGTAAATATGAAAGTGAGCGGAAGAAGGAAAGCAATAGAACTCTCTGATCATTAGGTGAATTAATTTTGCACCCGTTTCTATAAAGTTTTGTTACATATTGCAACAGGCAAATCCATATGATACATAGGTTGTTTACATAGGAGTAGTTTGTATGTTCATAGATAATACAAGTCACCATATACAATCGTGAAATCTATCTGAGTTGTCAGTGTGGTAACAGAGCATATACATTACACAGACCAATAGAAAATAAACCATAGTATACATAACCAGTTGCTTCTCATATCTTGTATTATTTCCTCCATGCTAGACAGTTGGTTGGAAATGAGCATCAAGTAGATCTCAGTCTTGTAAAAAGACATGCAGCTCTCTGTCTATATTCAATCCTAGATCTACAGATCTTAGTTTAATCAACCATCTGGTTTCCAATTTTCTCAACGCTAATGTACGATTGCCCCCCCTGGGGTTTTCTTCTGCTAGCGCAATGCCATGGAATCTTATATTTACTAATTCCAAGTCTTGGTGCACACTGTTGTAGTGGACCGCCAGTGGATAGTTTGTATTGTTGTTACGAATGGCCCTAATGTGTTCTTGTATACGTTCTTTAAGCGGCCGAATCGTGCTGCCAACGTAGATCAAGCCACATTGGCAGATGATGCAATAAACTGTCAATTTTGTGTTGCAATTCATAAAATGACAGATTTTATGTGTTTTCCCCGTATTGTAACTGAAGCTGGTGGTTTTGTTCATCGCAAATTGGCAAATATTGCATGTAGTACACTTGTAAAAGCCTAACGGTTTCTTCGGTAACCAACTTTGTGTTGGTGCCATCTTGTTGTTTACAAAAGATGGACAAAGTAAGTTTCTCAACGTCCTACCTCTATTATATGTTACTTGAGGTTTCTTCATTGTGTATGCATCTCAACTGTGACCAATCTCAGGAGGTGCCAATGTTTGTGCAATATCTTATAGATATTGTGGCTGTGTGCATTGTACGGTGTGATCAATGAGATCTTGTTTCTTGTCTTTAGTTTCCTTTTATTACTTTTCAGAAGCTCTGTTCGTTGTAACCTGATGACTCTCTTGTGTGCTTTGTCTAGGGTTGTTTGGTCATAACCCCTAATTTTGAAGCATTTCTTCATACTTATCATTTCTGGCTGAAATGTCTCGTCACTACTGCAGTTCCTCCTCAGTCTTGTCATTTCTCCATAAGGGATGGCTCTCAACTGTGTGACTGGATGTGCGCTTTTCGCATGCAATACGGCATTACATGCCGTAGGTTTGCGATAAAGTTTGCATTCTAATTTGTCTCCTTCTATATATAGGGTAATGTCCAAAAAATCAATGTGACATTTATCACTAGTGTGCGTAAACGTCAAGTTATACTGATTGTCATTCAAGTGCCTGATGAAATCCAGGAGGGTGTCATTACTCCCTCCCCATATCATAAAAATATCATCTATAAAACGCCCCCAATAGATGATTGATCCAATCATATCATGTGGGCAGTCTCTCCAAATATGTTTCTCCTCAAAAAAACCCATATAGATATTTGCGAAAGATGGGGAAAATTTGGAGCCCATGGCCACCCCTGACGATTGTTTAAACCACGTACCATTGTGTAAAAAATAGTTGTTTTTTAAAGTTAGGCGGGTGAGTTCTAGAACCATTTGCTTATGTTCATATGTTGTGGCATCGTGTTTAGATAGAAAGTATGTTAGTGCCTCCATACCTTTCTCCTGAGGGATGCAGGTATAAAGAGCACATACATCAAGTGTGACCAGGGTAAAATCGTCATTTCATATCAGATCCTCTAATTTATTTAGAAGATCTTTGGTATCTTCAATGAACGATGGTAAGTTCCGTACAATCGGTTGTAGATAAATATCAATATACTCCGAAATCCTTTCTGTTGGTGACCCTATTCCTGATATGATTGGCCTACCGGGTGGGGCCGTCTGGTTTTTATGTATCTTTGGCAATATATAAATACATGCCGCTTGTGGTGTGGGATTGAACATATATTTGTACTCCATGTCTGTTAATAGACAAGCATGGAGCCAGAATTTTAATGTTCTCTCGATAAGTGTGGTTACCTCTTTCAATGGATTATTGGGTATAGTGACGTAGGAACCTGTATCCATCAATTGTCTGTCAATCTCTCCGATATAAAAGTCTTTGTCCATCAGGACAATATTGCCCCCTTTATCCGCCTCCTTAATAATTACATCAGGATAGGTGCTTAGTTTCAATAGAGCTTCTCGTTCTGTTCTATTCAGATTATCCTTAAACCCTATCCGTTTCTTTTGAAATTTGTCTTCCATTTTGTATAAATCCTGAGTGACGGCTTGATAAAAGCAGTCAATCATATTGTCCGGTGCTAGTAGGGGTACAAATTTGGATTTAGTCCTGAGCCCACTATCTAAATTGAGGTTGGTATCAATATCTAGATCTAGTAATTAATTCACCTAATGATCAGAGAGTTCTATTGCTTTCCTTCTTCCACTCACTTTCATATTTACCTGTCTCTCTCTCGTATTATTCGGTGATGGTTTTAAGGCAATTATGACAAAAACTTCCCTCCAAGTTAAATCACTATGTCTTGAGATTAAATGCAGGCACAGATATGTATGGCGGATAGGGGCTGGCATATATCCACCATGTTTACACCGAGTGTTTAGACTTGCCAGGTTATACCGAGTGTATAGATTAGCCTATAGTGCATTGATTTTAAGTTTTACCTTGGTAATTTGTGACATTTAACCGAATTTGCCCCATATGGCTACTTAATAAATATATTGTGTTTAGTTGCCAAATATTTATTGCCTATGATCCACTCCCTTAACGACGTGTAATCACCGTCACACTGGTAACATTACCACGTGCTAAGTCAGCTGATGTTTTGACGTCCCTGACGCTGCTTCACGCTAACTTCAGCTCTCCATTTAAATTGAGAATGGCGGCTGCTTCTTTGGAACACGCCACAGCGAAGAGTAAATGCAAGGTGGATGACATACTTCCGCCTTACTGCGGTGAGTTTCTGTTTTTGAGTTTTAGTGGCCCAAAGTAGTTATCTTAAGTATCGCACTTTTCTTTTCGTTTGTTCTTTGGTTGATTTAACTAGGGAGTAATCGTTGACACGACTTTCTCCCTTAGGAGTGAAACTTATCAGGGTGCTCCTCCGACATTTTAAAAGGTCCTATTACGACATGAAGGAGAAGGACTAAGACATTCTCCTTTCCGGATACCCACACACCCGCTTTTATCAAATACTAGGTGTGCTAGCATTTCCAGCAAATAAGGCTGTGATACGGATATCTGGCAGTCGATAATATTAACAAGCTAACTGTGGCATTGTTTTTATCATATACGATTCGCTGCTCGCACTTTAGTGTTTTTTAATATATCACTCACAATTGATAATATTTGTGTGATCTGGAACCTCAGGGAGAAATTGTGTGTTTTTCTTTGGATTGCTAGGAGGCATTAAGTGACATGCCAACATTCACTTGCTGGAAGGTTAAGTGTGCGCTTTTTAACGTGACTTTTGTGTTTCTTGGTACAAATTCATTTTGCTCGATAGAGTTTTTTAAGGTGGATGACATACTTCCGCCTTACTGCGGTGAGTTTCTGTTTTTGAGTTTTAGTGGCCCAAAGTAGTTATCTTAAGTATCGCACTTTTCTTTTCGTTTGTTCTTTGGTTGATTTAACTAGGGAGTAATCGTTGACACGACTTTCTCCCTTAGGAGTGAAACTTATCAGGGTGCTCCTCCGACATTTTAAAAGGTCCTATTACGACATGAAGGAGAAGGACTAAGACATTCTCCTTTCCGGATACCCACACACCCGCTTTTATCAAATACTAGGTGTGCTAGCATTTCCAGCAAATAAGGCTGTGATACGGATATCTGGCAGTCGATAATATTAACAAGCTAACTGTGGCATTGTTTTTATCATATACGATTCGCTGCTCGCACTTTAGTGTTTTTTAATATATCACTCACAATTGATAATATTTGTGTGATCTGGAACCTCAGGGAGAAATTGTGTGTTTTTCTTTGGATTGCTAGGAGGCATTAAGTGACATGCCAACATTCACTTGCTGGAAGGTTAAGTGTGCGCTTTTAACGTGACTTTTGTGTTTCTTGGTACAAATTCATTTTGCTCGATAGAGTTTTTAATTGGCCTATACCATTTGGATGCCTTTGCTGTAATGCCAGTGTTGGGACATGTATATTTAGGCGTGGTATACTAAGGTGCAGGGCTTTCTTTGGTTTTTTCTCCGGGTGGAGAAGGGACCTTTTGACACAAATATTGTGTTTTTCCATACAGCATTGCAGGTTCTGGTCACAACGAGGGACACGCACCTGCCGTCCGTATAGACATGCTGGACAACATAATTTTCGCCAAACGGTGGGTCAATTGCCCAGTTATCATTTTTTGGACATTTTTCATTCTGGTTCAGGGTTGTACTCTTTCTGAACACGATATTCGGGTGTCTCTTTTCAATACACCGAGCGACTTCCTTCACAAAGATAAAAAGATAACCTTTACTCGGGGATCTATTGGCTTTGCCTTTTTATTATTATAAAAATAAAAATCCTTTTCTTTTCCTTTCCCTTCACGAGATACTTTTCTTGGAACATGAAACTCTTTAGCTTTGTGTCACATTTCTAAGGCATGTAACAACTGTGATAATGCTCAAGTCATCACCTTTGTCTGGCTTTCTTGGCCTATGTTGTTGATTACAAATTGAGATAATTTTTTTTTTTTATAAATTATTTTATTGATTTTCGTTTACAGTTATGCTGTTATGCAGATAGCAGACATCATTCACAAAACTAGTATAGTACAAATGCAAGGTACGGGGTACACATTACAGGGTACATATGAGCATTTTCTGTCTGTGTATATATAAGAAGGACTACCTCTCCCAATCAAAGCACGCGTTCAACTATTTTTCTTTAAATCCTGCCCTTTCACATGTGGTCGGGTCGGTTAGTCGCTTATATCCATGTCGGACTCCGCGGGGGGGGTCGCAAATATTGCCTCGATATGAATTCCATTTGCCCCACACCTTTACCCATTTGCGGGGACAACCTCTATGAATGAACACCGCCCGTTCCGCTACCATTGCTTTGTCCAGGTCGTTACAGCAGTGTCTGTGACTTGGGCCCGCTGACGCTCCCCATTGCTGTGCGATAGTGCGCTTGGCTAGTGTGATATCTAGGGTAGCCCAAGTCTGCGTTGTGTGATTCAAGTCGGTTGGCTCCCAAACATTCAGGAGGCAAGTACGTGGTTCTCTGGGGACCTCAAGACCACAGACCTGGGTGATCGTAGTCATCACTGCCTCCCAAAATTGTGCAACATTGGGACAGTCCCACAACGTGTGGTAGAATGTACCTATCTGTCCACACCCCCGCAGACACAAGGGAGAGTCTGTCCGTCCAATCTTGTTGAGTGTCGTCCGAGCAAAATAGGTCCTTTGCAGTATCTTTAATTGCACCAGTTGAAGACGGGCTGGGATTGCTACCTCTTTTGGAGATGCTAGTGCCTCCTGCCATTCCTGTTCGTCCATGTCTCCCAGTTCTGCCTCCCATTTTGCCTTGAGAGTGGGTGTTGGATCAGCCTGATTATTTATTAGTTTTCGGTAAGTGAGGGAAATTGCTTGTTTGGTGAGGCTATCTGTCAGGAGGCGGTCTTCTAGAGGTGACGACTCAGGGAGTTCCATACCCTTGGGTATGGTCTTGGTGAGGGCGTGTTGGACCTGGAGGTATCGAAAGCGTTCCAGGTCGGCCATGTGATATGTTTTTCGAAGTTGGTCAAGTGGTACTACCTCCCCTTTTTCCATAGGTCTCCCACTTTAGAGATGCCTATTCGGTCCCATTGGGCGAATCCCTTACTGTTTCGGAGTGTACCTAGCTTTGGATGGTCCCAGAGCGGTGTGAGTTGGGTGATTATTCCCTCCCAGCCTAGTCGTCGCTGTGCCGCGAACCAGGTGTGTACCGTATGTGCTGTGGGGCCGAACAGTTTGCGCTTCCGGGCCTTGCTGTAAAGCAAGCCTAGTAGTCCGTCTATGCCCAGGGAATGTCTATCTAGGCGTAAGGCCGGATCGTCCTGCGGAGCGTGCAGCCAACGGTTTACCACTATGAGTTGGGATGCCCAAAAGTATAATTGTACGTTGGGTAGGGCGATACCCCCGTCATACCGGCTCCTGCAAGGTTTGGTCATTGATATGCGCGGAGGTTTTCCCTCCCAGAGGAGGAGGCTCACCTCTCCTGCACTGGACTTGAAGTAGGCGTTAGGGACTGGAGTGGGCGTGTTTTGTAGGGCGTACAGGAACCGAGGGATGGCTATCATTTTAAAGAGGGCCGCACGGCCCAAGAGGGTCAGTGGCAATGAGTGCCAGTGTTTCACATCATTTTTAAGTCAACGGAGGGGAGGTGCTAAGTTTCGCTTGTAGAATTTAGTCTGGTCCGGTGTGACATGTATGCCCAAGTATTTGAACCCATCTTTCCCGAGTGGTATCGTGACTCCCCTGGGCAAGCGTGGAGGAGGGCCATGCAGGACATACAGGACTGATTTGGTCCAATTTATCATGTATCCGGAAGCCTTGCCGTAGGATGCGCAGATGTCCAGCAGGCGGTTGATTGAACGACTAGGGGAAGCCATATATAACAAGATATCATCTGCGCAGAGGGATATGCGATCCTCCCATCCCTCAGTCCATCGCAGTCCCCTTATCACTGGGTCTCCCCTTATCCAGGTGACCAGTGGTTCCAACACGAGGGTGAACAAAAGAGGGGATAGGGGACAGCCCTGTCGAGTCCCTATCTTCAGGGGGAAATCATCAGATACGCGGCCATTAATAACCACGTGTGCTAGGGGCTGCGTATACAGGAGCCGAACCCAAGCACAAAAGTTGGGGCCGAAGCCGAAATGTTGGGGCGTGGCGAATAAACAGGACCACTCCACCCGATCGAAGGCCATGCTGGAGTCTAAGGACAAGAGTACCGCCTCCTCCTGAATTGACGGCATACGGGCCAGTACGCTATGGAGCCATCGCAGGTTCATCGCCGTATTCCGACCCGGCATGAATCCTGACTGGTTGGGATGTATGAGGGACGCCAAATAAGGTTGAAGCCTGATCGCCAGTATCTTTGCAAGTATTTTTGTTTCGGCATTGAGGCGCGAGATCGGGCGATATGAGGTGCATTCTTGGGGGGGCTTGCCCGGCTTTGGAATTGCCACCAAAGTCGCAGTTCTCTGGTCCCTGGGGAGTATTCCGAGTTTGAGGCTATCATTGTACATCTGTAGTAAGTATGGCCCAATCGTCCCTGCTTCTCTTTTGTATAGCTCCACTGGGATCCCATTGGGATCCAGTGCTTTGCCCGACTGGAGCCCTTTAATTGCAGTCGCCATCTCTTCTGCCGTCAGTGGTGCTTCCAATATGTCCCTCTCTGTGGCCGTCAATATGGGAAGACGGATATCCGCCAGAAAAGCTAGGTTCTCCTCCACAGTAGCCTCTGTGGTGGATGTGTAAATCGTCTCGTAGTGTCGTGCAAAGGCAGCAACTATTTCCTGCGGGTCCGTTACTTCGTCCCCCGAGGCCAAGTGCAACTGCGGCACCCACTGGCTGGCCCGCTCCTTCCTTTCCAGCCATGCTAGTAATCTGCCGGCTTTGTCTCCCACCTCGTAGATCGTGTGTTGTGTTTTTTTAGCCCTGGCCTTAGCCTCTTCCCATGTATAGTCCCTGTAAGCTTGCCTGGTAAGAATGAGGTTGTGAGTCGTGTCGTCCGTCGGGTCCCTGGCGTGATCAATTTCTGCCTGGCTCACCGCTTGCTCAAGCTCCTGCACCTGAAATACTTTGTCTCGTTTATGTGAGGTAATGAGGGAGATTGCCTGACCGCGCAGTACTGTCTTGTACGCCTCCCATAAGGTGGTAGGGGAGGGCACCGAGTGGGCGTTGTCGTGGAAATAGTGTTTCGTGGTTTTGTGGATGTGTTTTTGTATAGTTGGGACCTTCAGAAATCCTGGGTAAATGGGATAAATGCGCCGTCTCCCCGCGTGGTGTGACGTGTATGTGGTCGATATTGGGGAATGATCGGATATCCCCCTAGGGAGATGTGTGATCTCAAGAATAGCTTCCAGGCTTGCCGGGGAAGCAAAGATGTAGTCAATCCTGGACATGCTATTGTGTGCTCCTGAATGATATGTGAATTGTCGTTCCATTGGATGGCGTGATCGCCACACATCCACTAGTCCCAACGCGTCCATGAAGCCGTGTAGATGGGTGGGGGAAGTCCCATGGTCCCTCTTCGGGAATCTGTCCCAGTCTGCGTCAATTAGCGCGTTAAAGTCGCCCCCTATGATCAGCTCTCCCTGAGGTAGGGAAAGCAGAAATTTGCCCAGGGCTATGAAGGTTGGATTGTGAAGTGCGGGGGGAATGTACACTGATACCAGGTTGTAGGCTCGTCCCTCCCACTGACAAGAGAGTGCTGCAAAACGTCCCTGATCATCTACTTGGGTGTTACGGATTGTCAGTGGGCAACTCTTACGAATCAATATTCCCACCCCTCTGGATCCCGTGGAGAAGGAGGCGTGAGCCACCATCTTAAAGCCCCATCTGTCAAGCGCCTTAGTGGCCGACCCCACCAGGTGTGTTTCCTGTAGGAATACCACTGAGGGCGAGTGCCTCTTGAGATAGTGTAATATCAGCCCTCTCTTGATTTTATCACCTAGACCATTGACGTTCCAGGATATTATCGTGAGTGGAGGGCTGGGTTTTTGGGAGCACTCGGACCTCGGGAGTGTGTAGTCAGTGATTACGTCTCCCATGGTGTTAGGGCGGCGGTACAGCAGTGGAGCCGCGTGCATAAATAATTGAGTTCCCTGCGTGCTAGCTGTAAACTGTGTGCCATCTGCGTGTTACGAGTCAACCTAAATGGAAAAAACAATTCAAACGTAAACAGTAACGTAAACAATAATATTGATGAAAACCCCCCCTCCACCCCCCTCCCTGCCTCCCTGCTAGACGGGATCCCAACTACCCACCACCCCAACTGTGCAGAGTGCTTTTTTCCCATAAAGAGTACTTGCGTGTGGGGGGGGGGTAAGGGCATCCGGTGCACTTCGAGCATCCCCCTGCTCAAGGACATAGAAAGTTCAAACCAGTTCGGTACATATAACATCGGAAAACGGTATAGAGTCTATGCATCGTAGCCCCGGTTGTCCGGTGCAGCGTCATCCCAGGCGGGTGGTGCAGTTCTCTATTCGTGCCAGGGGGTCCGCGGAGGTCCCCGCGCCCGGAGTTCAGCTCGGATGCCCATGCATTCAGTCGGCTTGACGCCACAGAGCCGGCCGTGGTTAGCTCTCCTTCCCACCGTTTTGCCTTTGACTGTGTGGAGTCACCTCCGGTGGGTGACTGTGCTCGTGCTCACGATCTTTCCTCGGTCCTCTTGGTTGTCTCCAGCCCTCCAGCCATTCTCGGGCGTCCTCCGGCCGGTCGAAGAACCAGGTCTTCCCCTCCGCCACCACACTGAGTTTTGCCGGAAAGAGCATGGAGTATGAGAGCTCTCTGCGTTGCAGCTCCTTTTTGACCTCAAGGAAGCTTCTTCTCTGTTTAGTGACCACCGCTGTATAATCTGGGAAGAACGAGATCACTGAGTTGTCTATACGAAGGGGCGGGGCCACTCTAGCTGTTTGCAGGATAGCGTCCCGGTCCCTGAAGTTGAAAATCCGAGCGAGGATTGGCCTGGGGGGTGCCCCGGGTTTGGGTTTGCCGCCAGGTATTCTGTGTGCCCTTTCCACCAAGAAGAAACTGGACAGTCCCCGAGGTTGTAGCTGGGTCTTGATAAGGTCCTCGATGTAGAGGTCCATAGCCTGTCTCCCCTCAGATTCCGGAACTCCTGTGATCCTCACATTATTGCGTCTGGATCTGCCCTCCTGATCGTCCAGCTTGGCCGCCATCTGTCGAGTTTGGGCTTCCAACTGATGAACTTTGCGCTGGAGGATGGTAGTGTCGTCTGTGAGGGTTGCCGTTGTCTTTTCGACTTCTGTGACTCTTGACGCCATTTTCTGGAAGTCGGCTCGGAGAAATGACACGTCTGCCGAGATGGACCCTACTGTCGTTTGGACATTCGTTAGTGCGGACATTATGTCCTGTAGCGTAACCTCCTGGCTGCCCTTCGGCGTTTTGTCCGAGTCTGTTACGGCTCGCTGAGCGGGCACGTCCTCGGTGTCCTTGGAGTATACATATTTGTCCAGCCGGACCTGCTGCGTCGTACGCTGGCCCCGACCCCCCATTGGGTCTCGCCCCCGGGGTGATCGCCTCACCTAGTCCGCTGCTGGGCAGTACTCACCGCCGCCTGCCTTGTTACTGATGTCACTCGCGGCCTGTCGGGTTTCCTGCGTCACTGTGTGTGGGGCCGCAGTGGTCCGTGAGTCACTGATCCGACCCAGCGCATCCAAGAAGGTCTCTGGTTTTCGCTCCGGGCCACAGGAGGTACACTCAGGGCCCCGGTCAAGCCCAAAGGGTAGTCGCTGGTGGCGGATCTCTCACAATGTTACCCCAGTTTTCAGGGTCAGCTGTCAACCCGGGAGGATGCCCGCTATGTCGAACGTGGGCTGAGCCTCCTCCGCACGCATGGGAGCCCCCCCAGAAGGGGCACTGGTAGTCTGGTGCTTCACGCTGGCGTCTGGGGGGGGTGGATCCCTCCCTTGAACGGTGTCCGGGGCCCTCAGTGTCGTGCAGGTGGTTGTGGCGCGGTGGCGGCCGCGGACCCCGGGCGCGTGGTGTGCGCTCCCGCCCAAGGATGCCACCTAATACTCCCGGTGCCCTGGGGAGACACTTCGGGTGGCGGTGCTGCGCTGTGTCCACACGATGGGGCCGGTAGGTTTTTACTCGCCTCTGCACTGCCTCGTGGCGCGCACTGGCTGGTTGCGCGTTGGTCCCCCAGGTCAGTAGCACGCCGAAGGGGCACCGCGTCCGGGGCCTCCACTGTATTCTGGCGGGTCCGGTCCCTCCCCCGGGTCGGGTATAGTGTCGGGGCGGGAGGTATGACCTGCTGGGGGTTCCTTTATTTCTGGCGCCGATGGAGCTCATAGGCCGCCAGTCCCCGGCCTTGCGTAGTTCTCTTCTCCCGCCGGGCCCGGCTGTGGCGCTTCACGGTCGAGTGGCGGACTGTCCCGGGGGGGCCAAACCAGCAAGGGGCGCCGGAGGGCTACGGCACTCCGCGCCGAGATCGCCAGGTGTTGCTCACCTCCTGTTCGCCGGTGGGCCGCCTCATCGAAGCGTGCGCGGCCGCGGATTGGTGGTGGACGCGAGGTCCCTGCTTCACGGTGTCCTGCAGGCCTCACCGGCGTTCCTCCTTGCAGAGCATCCAAATCACACCGCTTGCGTTCCGAGCCTGGCCGACCTGGGCCTCTAATGTTCCGATGTTCGGAAAGAGGGCGTCTGTCCAATTTGGACCGGATTAGTGTGCGGATTAGTGGGGGATTGCACCGTGTTTGCCGGAGCTCAGCTAGGTTGCGGCCATTCCGCTTGGCTGCAAGCCACGCCCCCTCACAAATTGAGATAATTAATGGTGACATGTGTTAAGACCAAGTACTATAACAATGCCTTGATATGTATTGTTCCAGCCTTGAAAAAGTCTAAGGGAAGACGAAACACGTGTTGGCTGATTCTTCGTGCTGGATTTTATGAAATTAAGAATAAAGATTCTAATTTTTGAAGAAATTTGAACACTGTGGACTCTGTATATCTTGTGCAATCAGGAGCAGTGTGTGATTACATTGAACATTGCCATCTAAAAACTGATATGTTCCTGCTAATAGATATTTGGAGCAATTTTTACTCTACCAGCATTCTGGGTGATCTTTTATCAGAAAAGGGTGTGCTCGTAAATGCTCTTTTCTAGCATTCATAAACTGTTGAAAAGTTACCACCCACCAAGTTGGGATGGTAAAAAAGTTTATTTAGTAGTAGGCAGTGGCCCATTGAACCACTGCAAGCTCGCAAACAAACAAAAAAAACACTTTATTTTTTAATACAGCCTGGTTTCCTTTAAGAAAAAGGGACTGCATCTAAAAAAAATTGACATTATTGAAATGAGATCACAGAGATGGTGGTGTGTTCACCCTAGCAGGCCACCATCCCCGTTGAGGCATCCCATCGTAGTGAGCCGCAATTTGTGACTGACCTCCCTAATATTCATGAGGTATGAGGAATTCCGACCCTCTACTATTCTGATTTTTAAGAGCTAACCTATGAGTACATAGATGGGTTCCGAAAAATATTTACTGGTTGCAAAAATAGTGGTCCCAGATTGCGACCAGTATTTTGCAATCAGATATTCGTACAACTGACCCTAAATTCCTATCCTTGTGCAGACAGAAGTTATGTGACTTTCCCAGACACTTGCAAATATGCAACTGTCCTCTCATTGCTAACGAAACCCTCCTCAGACTCTTAATTGCTTACCAACTACAGACCGATCTCCCTGCTATCATTCTTAGCCAAAGTCTTAAAGAAAACCATCCACAGGCACCTCACTGAGGTGCTCAATGACCATCAAGTCATCAACACCACCCAGTCTGGTTTCAGACCCAACCATAGCAAGGAAACTGTCCTCATTATTGCCATGGATGACATTTGCATGACTCTGGACTGAGGCGACACAGCGGTCCTCATCCTCCTAGACTTCTCCAAAGCCTTTAACATGTTCTCCCACCCCATCTTCATTTAATGCCTACACGACATCGGAATCTAAGGACACGCACTCTGGTGGATCTGCTCCTTACTGACTAGAAGGATCCAGTCAGTTAGCCAGACACGCTACACCTCGGGCATCTGCAACCTCATCTGCAAAGTTCCACAAGGATTCTTCCTGAGGCTGACTCTCTTCAATGCATACATGATCTATCTAGCCAGGATCATCGGCTCTCGCAACATCAACGTCCTCTCCTAAGCTAATGAGACACAACTTATTCTCTCCCTCACAGACAAGTTGCCCAGTACTCAGATCAAGTTAAATGCCTGCATGACTGAAACTGTCTACTGGATGAAGACCAACTGTCTGAAGCTGAACACTGGCAAGACCGAAATCATAATCTATAGGAAGAGCACTTCACCATGGGACTCCACCTGATGCCCAGCAGAGCTACAACAGACACCCATCCCCACAGCCCCGCCAAGAACCTCGGGATAGTCTTGGACAGCAAACTCAACATGACCACCCAGGTCAACGCCGTCACTGCCTTGTGCTTCCATATCCTGAAGATGCTTAGGACGTTTTTCTAAGGGTTCCCATTCGGCACCCAGAAAACCTTCACACACCTCCTTCTCACTAACATTCTTGATTACAGGAACACCCTCTATGTCAGAATCAACAGAAAACTGACCCGAAATCTGCAGACCATTCAGAACTTGGCAGCCAGGATCACTCTCAACCTCCCATGCCGCACTCGCATCACACCGCAGCTGAGGGTGCTCCCAGGGCCGACTTAAGAGCTGTTGACACCCGGTGCGACAATCATTTTTGGCGCCCCCCATGACCACTTCTTCGTATTCCCTCACAGCGACCAGACAAAAGTGCCCCTCTTCACTCCATAGCACCTCTCTCACATACTTTTCATTTGTTTTAAAGCACTAGTAAAGGCTGACTTTACTAATAAGAATGTTGATCTACCCAAACAAACACTTTTCAACAACATTAGGAATAGATAATGATAGCCTGGGGGGATAAAAACAGAACGTCCTAACCTATTTTAGCTCTGTGATGACAGTTTGTAACAGTCACTGTTCTATATTTGGGTTGTATCTTATGAACTGCGGTAACAAATGGATCTCTGTGATAAAAGCAGTAATCCACTCAGCTATCCACATAAAATACAGATATGTGATCTGCAAAGTAGGCGTTCTTTGCCACAGGCATATTAACCCTCTGCGCAACTTTATGGTGAGTCAAAACTGCCCCTAGACAAAACTGTTACCTCTTTCTCGAGCAGGAACATTAATCACAAGAGTTATCTAGACATTTTTAATAATGCCTGAAAACTGGACGCACAAGGAACTCTGCTGAAGGTATTTTTAAATCCTAAGTTTTTGCTAAAAACAGTGCCCCCCACCACCTTGCCCAAGGTATCAGCATCCCCTCCCCAGATCAGTGCCCAGTGCGGCCGCATCAGTCGCACTGCCCTAAAGCCGGCCCTGGGTGTTCCACTGGCTCACCATATACAAACGAGCACAATTCAAACTCCTCACCCACACTATCAAAGTACTACATAACACTAATCCAGTATACCTCAACCATATCATCTACTTCACAAACCTTCCAAACACTGCCACTCGTCCGGACTCCTACTTCCACACATCCCACGCATACAGAAAACCAGATCCGGCGGTCGAACTTTCTCCTACATCGCTCCTAAAGTGTGGAACGACCTGCAGATATACAAAAGAGTGTCCTCCTCACTGCTTGAATTCTGCAAAAAGCTGAAGACCTGGCTTTTTGAGTAGTCCCACTAGGCTAGACTCACACCTGCTCAGTGCCAGGATACCTTCTGCTATGCTATGCTATGCTATGCGGTTTTATATAGCGCACAGCTGCCCCGGCAAAGGGGCGTCCCAGCGCTGAAACAGAAAACAGCAGAACAATAGACAACATACAACAGCCTATAATGGGGGAAAGAGGTGCGTTTTGATAGCCTTACGGAAAGCCAGGTAGTTTTCCATACTACGAATAGCGGTGGGGTGCGCATTCCAAAGTCTGGCTGCCAATACACCAAAGGAGCGTCCACCAGCACGAGCCCTCCTCGCCCGTGGAACAACCGCCAGATGCTGGCACATAGACCGGAGTTGGCGGGAGGGGGTGTAAGGTGTAAGCAGATTGGCCAAGATGTCTGGGGAGGAAAAATTTAAGATTTTAAAAGACATGCAAAGAGTCTTGAACTCAATGCGTTTTGCCACAGGCAGCCAATGTAGCCGACGAATAGCACTGGAAGTGGGGCATGTCCTGGGCAGGCTCCTGTGATAATGCACTCTACAAAGCTGCATAACATAACAATTGCCACATTCTCATAGTTTTCCCCTGATAGATTGATCAAGAGAAAATGCGTGTAAAAAAGCAAAACATGGGAAACGTGGTGTGTTATATACTGATTTCGTACCGACCTATGTGTGGTAAATACCTTACCCTATTCCTTTGAATTTGTAATGAGGGCCTTTGAAACAATATGCAAAGCACTAACACTAAGCAATGTGTATAAACTCAACCTAAACATGCACATGCGCCCTACACGCTGTGTGCTACTTTCTGGGGCACAGGAGGTTGTGCAAACACCACCTCCCAAATGGATGAGTTTTTATCTGGTCGAGCATGGCGCATTATCTCCTCATCCGTTTTCCCTGACCCAGCCCTTACACGTGAGATGTATCTCCAAACTGCAGGACATATTCCCTAGCCAACCACAATAATTGCCCTAAGATGGCCGGCATTTACCCAGCCATCCCATAAAGGGGAAACAGTAACATCACTTCCTGTCGAATACCAAGCAGAATAAAAAGCCAACAGAAAGCACAATATAATCAATCCTAATCCGGGCCGGAGGGTGGGAACCAGGACTGTGCTAGGGAAAACCAGGACTCGAAGTAATGAAAATAATGTAACATAACACACATTGTTGTGCTTAGTCTAACAACCTCTTGTTTACAAGCCCCTTGCGCCGCCGGTGCGTCACTTTTAATATGGGAAAAAGTAACGTACCGGCTGCTCAAGGGGCTTGTAAATATGCCCCATGGTTTGTTGCCATGGATGAGGTTCTTGGATGACCTTACGGTGGAGTAAGGTGCCATGGACAGATTATTCATGTAGAACAAGTCCTTCTTTCTGAGGTTTCCTTCCATGGAGCAGATCCTCTCTGTGGGAAGGGCATTGCTTGCTCTATTTCACCTGGAAACATTTCCCATCTATACCTGTCACATATATTGTTCTATAAGTCTCATATCTACGTTCCTGGAGATCAAATCTGCGCTACACAACCCCTCCCAACCCAAATACATAAATATGCAAATAACCCCAATGAGACAACATAACAAACAGACAGTGCAGCGCTCAGTCAAACAGCATCGGCGCCGCTCAGCCTGCTCTCAGTGGCCATCCTCCAGTCCAAGGACATCCCAGGATGGCGTAAACCTCTATACAAACACCAAACATAAGAAGGTAACGTAACAGCAGTGCTACGCCCATCAACCTCTCGGTGACCAGCCGCCGAGATGACCTTAGAGTGGCGTAAAGCGCTGTTCAAATACCCGGCGTAAGATAAGATAACCGTGCAGTACTCAAGCACGCCGAACCTTGTTTCACGGTGTCCATTCACCCTGCCTCGGAGACAATGGAGTAGTTTGCCTAACAACGTTACCCTCTGTGTTCTGGAGACAATCCTCACAGTCTCAACGTCAAATGACCTCAAGCCTCCGTTATTGTGCGTGATTCGTCATTTGTCGAGTGCAGCGACGCCAATTACGAAAATGGGGCATAACGTGAATTATTAGTTCTTACTGCACCAAAATCTTCAGGTCAGTATTTACCGGGCATTTTCAACCCGAAAAATTTCGGCTGGTTTGACCTTCGATATTTAAAAATCTGTCAGGAAATCTGACAAACTCATAATTCCTCAGGGCCAGGAGTCGGCCGCTCTCTCCCCACAGGACTACCGAGAATACGGTAGGAATTTATGTAATTTATTTATACACTATTTAATAAGCACATTTAATACCGATAGGCACATTGGCGATGAGCACATCAAAGCTAATCTCTTTTAGATACAAGACATTCACAGAGCTATGGCATAAAGCCTAACTTGATGGAAGTACCCAGGGTTATAACTTCTTAATGAACAACACAGGTGCATTCCTGAGTTCAAGTGGAAGACTATTCCACAGCTTTGCTGCAGCTACAGAAAAGGCCCTGCCACCTAACCTCAGTTCAAAGGCTTCTCTCATCTTAACAAAAGCCTAGGGACATAAAATGATTTTTTTTTAGGTAAAGTGCTATGGGCTTGATTTAGACTTTAGCGGACAGGCTACTCCATCCCAAACAGGACAGATATCCCACACGCCGAATTACAAGTGCCATTGGATATAATGCACTTATAATAAACGGACAGGATATCCGTTGCGTTTGTAACGGAGTAACCTGTCCCCCGCACTGTAAATCAGGCCCTCTGTCTCTCTAATCATAGAGGGGCACATGCATCAAGCTATTTACCGGTCGCAAACGGGCCGATTCACAGAATCGGCCCCCTTGCAACCGGTAAATAGCCTTTTGGGATGCATCAACCCCAAAGGCATTCGCAAAATAGGTCATCGCAATTTTTGCGATGACCTATTTTGCGGATGCAGTTAGGGAATCGCAATCTGCGATTCCCTAAATGCAATGCAAGAAGCATTTTCAGAATGCGACTTTGCATTAAGGAATCACAAATTACCACCAACTTCAAGTTGATGGTAATTTGCAATTCCTTCGAAAAATGCACAAAATTGCATTTTTCTAAGTGCCATGTGGCGCATACACAAGGGCATGTGGGTGCACCACATGTGCACAAATACCATTTTTGGGGGTGCATCAGGGTGGCCTTTTGCCCCCTTGAACCCTTGAATTGCATTCGCAATTTGCGATTACCTATTTGGTAATCGCAAATTGCGAATGCTTTCCCATTCATTCCCATAGGCCTCTAGGCCCATAGGAATGAATGGGAAAGCATTCCCTAACAGTGAATCGCAATTTGCAATTCGCTAATAGGGAATGTGTAAAAAATCACTATTTTTCTGCGAAACCTACATGCATACGGAATTGCGATTCCTTAATAGCGATTCCTTAATAATCGCTATTAAGGAATCGCAATTCCTTTGCTTGATGCATGTGCCCCAGAGTGTTTTGTGCACTAGACATAGAAATTTGAATTTTATCCTCTGGCTCAATGGCAACCAGCAACATTTCTCCAAAGGCCAGCAAACCAGTTCTTTTGGTTAAATATTTAAAACGACTCTGTTTGTGACATTTTACATAATCTGCAATTTGTTCAATGACTTTGTTGGCAGGCCTAAATAAGAAGAATTACAATAATCCAGTCTTGCAGACACAAGCACATTCATAATTTGTATAGTTTGCTGAAGATTAAAAAGGTAAACATGCCCAGCGGCAGATTGGACAGCTGCAGCATGCATGTAAAAACAAAAGGATAGCGTTTGATGGAGACATCACCTCCTGCGAGGGCAGCCGATCACTCTCACCAAGCCATTTGTCCCTTTTTTAGGTCGAACCCTAACAGACAGAGTAGCTGTCTGATGTGCTATCGACACCTTAGGGATATTTGAAAGCTTCCCTGGGAATGCCTTCCACCCATTGCTTACAATTGGCTTTGAGGTTTGTAACTCACATTTGCCTGCTTTCTATTTGTTTCAGGCTGTCCAGCTTTTGTTCGTCCCTTCCATTGCCAAAACCCTATTTGCTGTATTCTTCCACCAGTACTGGATTTCTGTAAACAGGGCTTTATATCTTGTTCTTATTTTGTCACATTTGCTGTGCATTTAAAGACAAAGGCTTAATGTCAGGCTCTGTCGTCCAGGGAGTTCGCGGTTTACTTTTATTTCTCTGACTCCAGAGTAACAGGTTTATGTGACAATCATGCTGGCCACTGGGGGTGTGCTTGAGGAAGGCTGTATGATGGTATTTCTTTGTCTAGCACACAACAAAATTTAAATATCTGTAAATGAACTGTGCAGATATTTATTTCAGAATACATCAGAATCAGAAAAGCACCAATTAAACTCATTTTTTGGTATTGCTGAAGTGTGGTGGAAACAAATATTTTAATACGATCAAAACAAATCAATACACTAGGTGGCGACATTTCCGCACATTATCGTTTGTGATCTGTATACTTTTATCAGTAAAACTGCATGTTTGTGCAAATGTAATGGTCATTTCAATTGAAGATGTGTTGCCTGTATTGGCAGTATGATACAACACATGCACACTTCACTTTACCTCACTCCACTCTACTCTGCACCACTCCATACCAATGCAGTCTACTCTGCACCAGTCCACACTATGCCACTCCACACTGCATCACTGCACTCTACTCAGTACCACTCCACTCTATGCCACTTCACCATATGCCTCGCTACTCTATACCACTCTATTCTATGCCAATGCACTCTACCCCACACTGCTCTACTATGCACCACTGCACTCTTCGCCACTGCACTCTACACCACTTCACTCTGTGCCACTTCACTCTATGCCACTCTGCTCTGCAACACTGCACTCTATGCCACTACACTCTACACCAATTCACTGTACTCTGTACCACTCCACTCTACGCCAGTGCACTCTATGCCAATCCTCTCTATGCCACCCTAATTTACTCTACATTCTACGCCACTGTACTCCACGTCACTGTACTCTACTATGCACCACTCAACTCTACTCTGAAACAATCTCCTCTACGCTACTGCACTTGGCACCACTGCACTCAGCGCCTCTCCAATCTGCGCAACTGCAATCTACTCTGCACCACTGCACTCTATGCCAATGTACTCTACACCACTTTATTCAAAACCAATGCACTCTATATCACTGTACTCTACGCCAGTCCACTCTGCACCACTGCACTTTCATCACCACTATGATCTACTCTGCAACACTCTTAGCCACTGTACTCTATGCCACTCTATTCTACTCTGCACCACTGTACTCTACTCCACTGCTCTCTGCGCCACTATACTCTACTTTGCAACACTATACACCACTGCACTCTATGCCACTCTATTCTACTCTGCACCACTGTACACTACGCCACTGCTTTTTACGCCACTCTTCTCTGCATCACTCAACACCACTGCACTCCACACCAATGCACTCTACGCCACTCTACTATACACCACTGCCCTCTACGACAGTGTACTCTGCACCACTGCACTCTACACCACTGCAATCTACTCTGCACTGCTCTACTCTACACCACTCTATGCCAATGCACTCTATGCCACTACACTCTGCATCACTCCAGTCTATGCCACTGCACTCTACCCTGCACCACTCTACTCTATGCCACTTCACCATATGCCACTCTTCTCTGCACCACTGCACTGTACTCTGCACCACTCTACTCTACACCATTCTACTGCACTCTATGCCATTGCACTGTTCGTCGCTACACTCTACGCTACTCTGCATCGCTCCACTCCACGCCACTGCACTCTCTGCCAATGCACTCTAAGCCACTCTAATCTACTCTAAACCACTGCAGTCTATGACACTGCACTCTACACCACTTTACTCAAAACCAATGCACTCTATGTCACTGTACTCTATGCCAGTCTACTCTGCACCACTGCACTCTCATCACCACTATACTCTACTCTGCAACACTCTAAGCCACTGCACTATATGCCACTGTACTCTATGCCACTCTATTCTACTCTGCACCACTGTACTCTACGCCACTGCTCTCTGCGCCACTATACTCTACTTTGCAACACTATACACCACTGCACTCTATGCCACTCTATTCTACTCTGCATCACTGTATACTACGCCACTGCTTTTTTACGCCACTCTTCTCTGCCTCACTCTACACCACTGCAATCCACACCAATGCACTCTACGCCACTCTACTATACACCACTGCCCCACTGCACTTTACACCACTGCACTCTATTCTGCACTCCTCTACTCTACACCACTGTATGCCAATGAACTCTATGCCACTACACTCTGCATCACTCCAGTCTATGCCATTGCACTCTACCCTACACCACTCCACTCTATGCCACTCTTCTCTGCACCACTGCACTCTACTCTGCACCATTCTACTGCACTCTATGCCATTGCACTGTTCGTCACTACACTCTACGCTACTCTGCATCGCTCCACTCCACGCCACTGCACTCTATGCCAATGCA
Source organism: Calotriton arnoldi (assembly GCA_963921515.1). Taxonomy (NCBI): domain Eukaryota; kingdom Metazoa; phylum Chordata; class Amphibia; order Caudata; family Salamandridae; genus Calotriton; species Calotriton arnoldi. The sequence goes on from CAWUFW010014585.1 coordinate 379,259, forward strand.
CTCTAAACCACTCTAATCTACTCTGCACCACTGCACTGTATGACACTGCACTCTACTCTGGAACAATCTACTCTACACCACTGCAGTCTACGCTACTCTATTCCACTCTGCGCCATTCCACTCTATGCACTCTATGCCACTGCAATCTACCCTGCGGCCTTCCACTCCATGCCACTCTATTCTATGGTGCTGCCCTCTACTCCACATCACTTAACACTAATAAATCAAGACTACTTTACTTAAAACCAATACACTCTATGCCACTGCACTCTATGCCAATTTAATCTGGACCACAGCACTGTATGCCACTACACTCTACTCTGCAACACTCTACTCTACACCACTGCATTCTACGCCATTCTTCTCTTCACCATTGCAATCTACATCACTTTACTCTGCACCACTGTATGCCACTGCACTCTATACCAATGGACCCTACTCTACACCAGTGCACTCTACAACACTGCACTCTACAACACTGATCTCTACGGCACTCTACTCTGCACCACTCTACACCACTCTATTGCATTATACGCCACTACACTCTACGTCACTCTAATCTACTGTGCACCACTGCACTCTATGACACAGCACTTTTTGCCACTTCACTCTACGCCTCTGTACTCTACTCAGGCGCGCAACACCCATTGGGCTCAAAGGGCTTCAGCCCCCCCCCCTCCCGTTGTGTGTGGCAGCCGGGCTGAGACAGCTTCCCGGGCACACACACAGCCGCACCCAAGTACTTCACAGGTCTTTAAAAGACCATTTGCTTGTTAATGAGGCTTTGTTGTTTTTTCACCCCTTTTAGAGCCCCTCAATCTCCACCCTGCCTATTGCTGGAAGAATTAGCCCCCCCCGAAATTTTTTCTTAGCCCTCCCCCCCCCCCCGAAATTTGGCTCTAGTTGCGCCTCTGACTCGACTCTGCACCACTCTACTTTATGCCAGTGCACTCAACTCCACCTTACTATGCACCACTGCACTCTTTACCACTGCACTCTACACCACTCCAGTCTAGGCCACTCCACTCTATGCCACTTTACTCTGCACTCTATGCCACTGTAGTCTATGTCAATGCACTCTACGCCACTACTCTATGACACTGCACACTACACTCTACCCTGCACCACTCCACTCTACTCCACTTCATTTACTCTGAAACAATCTACTCTGCACCATTGCACTCTGCCCCACTCTGCATCACTCTACGCCACTGCGCTCTCTGCCACTGCAGTCTACCCTGCACCACTGCAATCTACCTTGTACCTCTTCACTCCACTCCACTCTACGTCACTTCACTCTACTCTGAAACCATCTACTCTACACCACTGCACTCCACTCTGCACCACTCCACTCTACACCACTGCGCTTTATGCCACTCTAACTTAAATCACTGCACTCTATGCCAATGAACTCAACAACACTTTACTTAAAACCAATGCACTCTATGCCACTCTACACCATTTTGCTCTATATCACTGCGCTCTGCGCCACTTTATTCTACTCTGCCCCACTGTACTCTACACCACTGCCCTCTGCACCACTCTACTCTGTACCACTTTACTCTGCACCACTCTACTCTATGGCACTGCACTCAGTGCCAATACACTTTATGCCACTGCACTCTATGCCAATGCACTCTACACCACTACTCTCTACGCTACTACACTCTGCACCAACCCATGCCACTCTTACCTATTCTGCACCAATGCACTCCATGCCACTTCACTCTACTCTATGTCACTGCACTACACTCCATTGTATGCTATACCACTGAACGCAACTCTACTGTGCGCTACTAAACTCTACGCTATTCCACTTTATGCCACTTCAGTCTACGCCACTCCAGTATATGCCACTCTACTGTACTCTATTCCACCGTACGCCACTCCAGTCTATGCCACTCTACTCTACGCCACTCCATTCTATACCATTAGACTGTACACTGTTCCGTTCTACGCCACTTCATTCTATGCCACTCCAGTCTACGTCACTCCACTGTTCTTCACTACAATTAATGGTACTCCAGTGTATGCTATTCCACTGTACGGAACGCCAGTGTATGCCACTTCACTCAAAGCTATTACACTGCATGCCACTCCACTCTACACCACTCCGCTCTACGCTGGTCCAGTGTATCCTATTCAACTGTACACCATTCCACTCTACGTTACTGCAGTGTGTGCCACTACACTCTACGCTATTCCACTGTACACAACTACTTTTTACTTTATTCCTCTCTATGCCTCTCCCCTCTATGCCAATCCACTCTACTCTACGCTATTCCACTCTATGCTACTCCACTCTATGGTATTCCACTGTACGCCAATGCACTATATCATACTCCACTCTACGCCACTCAGCTCCGCTTAACTCCACTACACTCTATGCCACTGTACAACACTAGACTTTACCACACTGCATTATATGATACTATCCTCCACTATACTCTTCCATACTTCATTTAACAATACTCAACTGAATTACACTCTGCAGTACAATTTGAAACCCATTTTTATGAAAAAATAAAAACCATTTGACTTCATGAAAAAACTAAAGGTTAAAACTAAGTTATAGTTAGGAAATGTTTATTTATTTTTGCTATACAAACCCAACTTAAACTATACAAACTTTAGAATTTCTAAAGCTATAGTTATAACTTAAATTTCTATTTTGCGCATCACCACTTATAACTTACATTTATAATTCCTTCAATTATTTATAAAACCTTCAATTTACTATACGTCGCACACCTCTGTACACAGTCTTGTCGCATCACTTGCCACACTACATTATCATCCTTATAGGGAAAACAACAACCATGTACCACATTCATATAATAATAGTTTTGTCTTTTTTATATAGTACTTCATATTGCACTTTTACCATTTCTAGGTACTGAAAATAGCAGATGTTATTATCATCCAGTTTATTGGTGCTCAATTTCCTAATCTCAGAAGGATGCTACCTGTTAGACCTGTCAGCCTTAGGTTGGTCTTCCCCCCAACTTTTTGCCTGCTTACCTCCTGTTTTCGCGGATTCTTTTTGTTGGCCTTAGGACTCTGAGCACTTTACCACAGCTGACTAGTGCTAAAGTGCATGTACTTCTCCCTTAAACATGGGGAAATTGGTGTATACACAGTTGGCATAGTTAATAAACTTGTAAAGTAGTCTACCTTATACCCAGGGCCTGTAAATTAAATACCCTAGGTAGCACATTTGGCACGGTGCTGTGTAAGTAAAAGGAAGGATATGTACTTTTAAGTTTTGCATGTCCTGGTAGTGAAAGACACCCAAATTACTTTTCCATTACTGTGAGGCCTACTCCTCTCATAGGTTAGCATTGGAGATTCTTTCATACACTTCTAAACTGTAATTTCTGATTAGAAAGGAGTAGCAGTGTTATGTTTCATATGTTTCAAATGGTAATGATACATTCTCTTTACTGGTAAAGTTGGATTCAACGTTACTATTTTAGAAATGCCACTTTTAGAAAGTTTATATCTAGAAGGGGTGAGATCCTATTGAGGTAGTAAGGGGCGGGATCAATCAATGTTAAGTATGCAAAAGGGGACCCCTCACACCATGGCTTCGTCAACTATTTTAGAAGGCTACGCAATTGTTCTACGCCTCTTAATACCAACATTTGTTGGAAATCTTTCTCCACTTTTTATTTGTTATATATATATATCCTCTTACTAGTGTACCACACATGCTGACATTTAAATGTCAAAATTCCAAATGACATTGAATGCTCAAATTGGAGAAGAAAGGAAAAAGAAAACAATACACTCTAAAACACAGAAAGACTTTTTGATGTGAACTTGTCCGTCCCCAAAAGTGTATTAATAAACAAATACAAGACAACAATTCACATCAATGGTAACTTGAGACCACAAAGATAAACATAAAACCTCACATAGTTGACATGATTTGTCTGTACATATATTGAAACATTTTCTTAGGCTATTGAACAAAAACAACATGCATAAGTGTCCAACAGATACAGTGCTCTTTTCTTAATGACGAACCAAAAAACATCTAGTTAAAGTGTCCTATACATAGTGGAGTTTATTGTCACACTATCGGATTAATATCACAGAGGGTATATATTATCACCCTCCACTGTTTTGTCCTTCAGGTACCAAATGTCTCCTTGGGATCTGGGCACGAAATTCTTTAAATGACCATAGGATTGGAAGGCATAAATCCTCTCAGAAGGTCGAAACGCATCAGCGTAGTTAGGGATCTGAGGGCACTTAGCATCTACACAATGTGAATAACAGCCATGGAACAGACTGAGAGGATTTATGCCCAGCGTGGCCAGATAACCTCCATTGGTGCTTATTGCTTCTAAGTGCTAACTCTTTTTATTATTTAAAAATTCATAGCTCAACTTCTACTTATTGGATTTTTATTGTTTTGGTCTTGAATTTTTTAATAAAATCATAATCTATTTTTCTAAACCTGTGTGGAGTCTTTTTGTGGTGTTTTCATTGTGTTACTGTGTGGGTGTGTTGCACAAATACTTTACACATTGCCTCTTTAGATAAGCCTAACTGCTCTGTGCCAAGCTACCAGAGGGTGAGCAGAGGTTATCTTTTAGTGTGTATCTGACTTACCCTGACTAGAGTGGTGGTCCCCACTTGGACAGGGTGCATACCTTTGCCAATTAGAGACCCCATTTCTAATATTGGTGAGGAAAGGACTTGTGTTTCTGCTATACCATGTAGTAATTTATTGTTCACTACAACTCTATACTAAGACCAATTTGAGCCTTCGTTTCTCCCTGACTGGCCTTTTTACATTTTTGTCTCGCTCTGGAGAAGCCACACCTGCATCTGCACCTGCATCTGGAGTCATTGATTTTGAGCAGGCCAAGTAGCAATCCTATACTGTGGCCCAGTGTAAAGATTTTTGCAAGGAATTTCATGTGTCCATGAGAGGCTTCTGGAGCTGCAGAAACCTCTGACAGCCTGGTCAGAGTTCCAGAATGCAGGAACGGGGGGTTAAAAAGACAGACTTTTCTAAAGGCCCCCAAAACAACTCACAGGGGAAAGGGTCTGGTTCTCATTCCCAATTTGGCCACCAGAAGAACAAGCATTTGCAATGCAATAGGTCTCGCATTTACGCAAGTTTGAGCTATTGGCATTGTAAATGATAATGCCTTTTATTTATGTTTTGGTTTTTAAAACATAAATAAAAGGCATTGTCTTTTACAATGCCAATAGCTTAAACTCTCTTCTTACAACCAAGAAAATATATATATAATGAACAGTAAGATAAGTGGCTGAGTGGACAAGGACTATACGCTGGAGACTGGTACACCATCACTTCCTTTCTTTAGTTTACTTGGAGATTAATGACACGCACAGTCTCATAGTCAACGAGAAAGGACTATCGAAGATGAGGTATAGTCAAGGACCAGTGGACATCTAAGAGTTGGAGCTTGAGTGATGTCTCAAAAGAATCTCCCTACAGAGCTGTGGGTCAAATGGGGACATAGGGAGATGCTAGGACTCAAAGGTGAGGCCTCCACTTCAAACTTAAGGCATGACCAGGAGGTACAGAACTCCTCACATGTTCAAGCAGTGCACCGTAGTTTTGCCACTCTCATTCAATTAACCTCCATCCAAATACTTCCTATGACTTTTCAGATACATTTTATTTGAGTATGGTAACCTTCCCCGAATATTGAAAAGAAAACTGAAAATCACTCAGTATTTTTGGTTTTTACACCAGCACCCCACAACAATATATAAGTGGCTAAACAGAACTACTAACATCTACTCTACACAGTCTGCTAAGCAAGTACATGGACATAATGCTCACCAACACCACCCCCAGTTAAACCATTCATGTCACATCCGACTGGCCTATACCCAATTCAAATAACCCAGGCAACAGGAAGTATCCTAGCAAGGCCGACAGGCACAGCCAGTCAACAGAATAATCAACATCACCCACAAACACAGGGCCACAAACACAGCAATGCCCACAAACTACAACTGAGAAATGACTAATGTGTGGTGCATTCCAAAAAACAAGACACAGTTAGTGCTGCAGGGCCATATTAAAGACCGAATATGAATTAAAAAGAGATGTACCACACCTGCAACCAGACCTCACTTCCGAGGACCACCAAGCCTGAAACCCCCACCCAGTCACAACCGTTCTCAAATGTTCAATGTCATTAAAGCAATAGCAGGTCTCCAGCCATTAAAACGTATGGAAATGAAAGAGATGAAATACCACGGGTAACATTTAAAGCACATAAAGGAATACATTTTCAAACAGTTGCTTTTTAAATGGCACATAAAGTATAATCATGGATATCCTCAATATAGCTGGAGAGGGGCAGGTCCCTGTCATTTACAGAGAGAAAATTGCATATCTCGTCAAGGATTCAGTCCAAAACTAGGATAAGGAAGAGGACAGAAGGAAGCCAGGGTGTTCCAATGCCTCCCACCTTAACCAGCACCAAGAAAAAGTACAAACTGCTGCATCTTAGAAGGGTGGCAAGAACCAGCTCGCCAGCTCCACGCTTGTGAGTAAGCATGTTAGCCAATGCAGGACTATCAGTTTCTTTGTGAACCCTCTCTTTATAAAACCACCTCTCCCTTGGGCTCTTGCTCTAAATATTTAATTGCTTGTTTTCACAGAATGAACAACAGCTTGCCACTTTTTTTTTTAAACAATGAGCCCCACCCATCGCATATGCCTCTGTAACAAACATTGGCGGCAGCAATAATATAAATCTCTGCAAATATAATAAGAAAACAAGGACTACAACTAAACATTCTAACATGGACTGTTTGCTCTACACTTGATACAACTACTGTTTATATGTACCTTTTTAGTGCCTCAGTCCAGACTATTTCTCAGAAAGTCGAAAAAGCAGACACAGAGAGAAAGCAAGGATGAAAAAGAAACTACAAGAGTAAGATAATGAGGAAGGAGAGGTAGAGTGTGGAAGAAATAGGCAAGATGTGGAGTGATCACCAGTGGCTGAGATTAATTCAAGCATTTTATCCATCCATCATTTTTTGTGTGTACTTTAGTGTGTTGCCCTAAGTGGGGCGGGTATGCACAGGCATGGGTACTGTGCACACTGTGACACTGTAACCAAGTTGTACCCAGCTGGTGAGCCCATAACTAAGGCAAAACTGGTCCTGGCTTGCTAGGGTTCTGGTTCAGGGAGAACCTGGCTTGACAGTTCGGGCAAGTCTGTTCTGATTGGAGCAGGGTCAAGACTGATTTGCATACAGCTGGGTCCAAACGGAGGTGGCATGGTGTGCAAAACAAGGATGGTTTGGGATGCGGCCCCAGTGATTAACAGTGGCTGAGATTAATTCCAGCTTTCCATCCATCACTTTTTTATGCTTTAATATGATGTGGAACCAAGACAATTAGGTCTCCGTAATAGACACCTCCGACCCACAGCAGCACCAGCCGAGGGCTACTAAGAAAAGCTTTGGGCACCAGCACGTAGTATTTTACAAACTAGACACTTTATAAAAGCCCTGCGTCACAGAATTACTGGTAGGGGCCACAACAAGGGGCATTAATTTAAAAAGAAAAACACAATGACGTAGGAATGCAACCCTCCTGCGTTCAGCTTTAAAAGAAGGCTGCTTTTGTAAAGGAGAAAAAACCCAAAAAAACACACATTCTGTCTTCCTCTGGCATGTCCTTTCCTTCAATTAAACCCACAAGTCTGTGGATGTTCCTCCCTCCCCACCCTCCTACTGCATCTTTTCTTCAATGAGAAACAAACAGCGCTTTGCAGAAATCCGGAAGCGCTTGTTGGTTTAAAGGTTTGCTGTAGAGGGTGTGATTTTACAGTGCATGGATATTAAGACTGTGTGTAGAGCCGTCATTCCCGAGCTCGAGCCAGTAATGCCCGCAGCCAGGTGACTGTAAGAGGAGGCAACGGGCGCCTGCTGTGCCGGCAGGAGCTGAGCGGCCACAGGTCCCTTCCGTCGATCTGTCTCGAGAAGCGGCTTCTCCGCAGACATGCTCTCGGGTAGCAGCACAGGCGCCCTGTGCCATCCCTCGGATAGGATGCCAGGGTACCTGCCCTGCGGGGCAGTATCACCCACGTTGTGTTTTTTATAGCGCTTCTCCGCCTCTTAGCGCCACATATCAGCAGACACGCTGTCAAACAGCAGCAGAGGTGCCCCGTGCGTGCGATCCCTCGAATAGGATGCCAGGGTAACTGCCCCACGGGGCAGTGTCACCCACGTTGTGGCATGGACTTTTCTATAGCGCTTCTCCGCCTGTTAGCGCCACATATCAGCAGAGACCAGACACGATCTCGGGCAGCAGCAGAGGCGCCCTGTGCCATCCCTCGGATAGGATGCCAGGGTACCTGCCCTGCGGGGCAGTGCCACCCAAGTTGTGTTTTCTATAGCGCTTCTCCGCCTCTTAGCGCCACATATCAGCAGACACCAGACACGATCTCGGGCAGCAGCAGAGGTGCCCCGTGCCATCCATCCGATAGGATGCCAGAGTGACTGCCCTGCGGGGCCGTGCCACCCACGTTATGTCATGTGCTTTTATATAGCGGTTATCACATTGTGCAGGGTCCCGTGGCGCTTTCGGAATCTGGGCACCCTTTATGGACAAGGTACACTCGCTCACCCGAATCAAAGTGATCCATTGACATTGTATCTGTCTGTTTTACGTACTGTTTAGTGGTGAATCACACTGGACAATGGCAGGTGAGGTTAGAATACACCGGTATAATATTTAGTAATGGAAACGTATTGGATAGTGGTAGATTAGTGCGCACGTGCATTTACTGATTGCCACAGTGGTACTGCGCGCACTCCCTCAAAATCCCACATGTACACTGTTGTGTGCAGCTGCCCAGGTCAGCAGGCAGGTACCCTCACTTCACCACACAGCATGATAGTGACCTTATATAGTGCACCAAGACTAACGCGGTGTGCTAGTGGCGCAAGCGCTACATTACGTCATGTGATCTAGTGTTTGTATAGCGTTGAACGGACACTAGCGTCGGAGTAATCGCAGTCCAGTCATTATATAGGCGGATCTATACGTGTAGTTTGAGTGTGTGGTTGTAGCAAAGCCCGAATTGCACTTTTATTAAAAGTAGCTTTGTATGTGATCATGTGAACCACGCCCCCCCCCCTTGAACTCCGCCCAAGCAGACCCTCATCTGGAAACTAAACTTACTTTTGTGCACCTGTTTTACGCAGTGTCCGTAATCCACAGGTACCCAGTGCTTTCAACTGGTAGTTTGAGCAGCCCCTTCACCTGAACCCAAGTATTCCACACTGTACCTCAAATTCTTCTCACACAAGTGAGGGTGCACCCTGTGCCTGAGGCTCCCAGCCTCCTCTGACATCATCAGCCCCTGTTGTCCTGTGACTGGACCCTGTGACTAACACTGCGCCCCTATGTCTACACCCAGCCCCTACTCATCTATCCTACGCCCTCATATTGACACCACCCCTAACGTCACCAGTGCTGCTCTGTTTCAGACCCTGTCCTGGCCTCCTGCCTCACCCCCATCCGCCCAGCAAGCAAAGGAAGTGGGGCGATAATATCAAACACCCGAACTGCCTCGGACAACCAGGACTGACCGCTGGACCCCCAAGAAGCCTCTTCTAGGGAGCCCGCCCGATCCAGGCACCCACACCACAACCTGCCGCTCAGTCTCGGAGGCCATGTCTGTGCGAGCATCAGCGGGTCCATGTGAGGGTTGAAAAGAGGCAGCCGGCACTGGCACAGATCTCCAGCGGGCAGTGATGCTGCCTCAGAGGGCCCCACCAAGAGCACATCGGACATGGATACGGCATCCAACAAGCAGAGAGACGAAGATGGCAGTGCAGCCTTTGGGAGAAAAGATGTAAGGAGAAAGGCGTGCGCGCGTTGTGCTGAAACGCCGGAGGGAGGGAGGGAAAGCGAAAGCACACCATGCGCGCGTTGAGGGAGCCGAGCCGCAGGCGTGCACATCTGCTGTCCGGGCGCAAGCTGAAGACACGCCGTGAGCGTGCACATCGGCTGTCCGGGCGCAAGCTCAGTATTGCCAGAGAAGACACGCCGTGAGCGTGCACATCGCCTGTCCCCCTTCCAAACTCAAGTCGACAACAATAGATCTCGCTAGCGACAGCGCTTCGCGCTGCATCACTAGGCGAGACCTAAAAACTACCCTGACAAGAGTCAGTAGCCCAAGCCTATCAAGTGCTATGAGTATGGACACTGCAAGGGGGATGCCAAGTGTCCAAAAAGAGCACCACCTCCCACTGGAGGAAAGGTTCCAAGGGTGGCTAGCGTAGTGCTGGAAGAGGAGTTTGTCCCTGTTAGTGGGGGGGGGGGAGTTGGTGAGGTTACCCTAGTGTCCCTGGGTGACAGTGAGATGGTTCATAAGATCCAAGTGCCGCTCAAATACTACAAGGTATAGGCAATGGGTGAGGTCGTGTTTCCGGGAGGCCAGGAGTAGCTGGGCTCACTGGAAGTGGCCAGGGCTTGGGAGGCACTGGTGGATTGTTTGAAAAACCCGCATTCCCCATCCTGGGCGGCATCTCCTGGCAACCAGAGAGCACCGACCCCTGATTTGAGCAACTACTACATGTGCCCCCCTCTGCTGTACGGCTACCCCCCAGCATGCTGTGCCAACAGTCCCTTCCTGTGCCTTACTACATAGGCCAATTGTCACTGCGAAGCGGGATTTATCCTACTGATGAGAGAGTGCGCCTATGGGAGGGAAGAAGGAGGACTGGGGGAGTTTAACTGATTTGTACTGATCATTTGCATCATGATAATGCTATATGGTTGTATAACTCAATAAAATTTGTTTAAAAAAAAAAAGTATAGGCAATGGGTCAACATCAATGGGCATGGTGTTGAGGCTCTGAGGGATACAGGTGCCAGCATGACTATGGTAAGGGTCAGCTGGTGTCACCAGAGCAGTTGATTCTAGGGGTGGGCGGTGAGCTCCGCTCTGCCGGTGGAGTTCACAGAGTTTTTGCCACTCCAAACTCCGCTTGGAGTGCGCAGTTCTGCAAAGGCTCCGCCAACCACCGGCAGAGCGTAGTTTACCAGTGCGCTCATGCAGCCTTAGTTCAACTGCCGGTATAGTCAGGAAAACTTTGAACACCGGCAGCTATTCTTTTACAAATTAAGCACTAGTTTGTGCACCCTATTCTCTGGTGCTCTGTGCTTTGTTCTCTCTCTGGTTTCTTTGGAAAACTAGCACAACCGCTCTCACTATGCAGCCTCCATAATATATATTTTCTCACTGCTCATTTGCAGGAAACAGACGCTGTGGCTTCCCGCCTGTGCGCATGCGTATTGTGCATGGGGCCATCTTTGCATTTCAAGTCTTGATCTTAACCCTCTCACAATTCTGTGTTTTTTGTGGAGGAGAGGGAGACCTAACTAGAGACACCAGACAAGATGTCGGTTAAGGAGGTTACCGCTGTCTTGAAGCAAAAACTGTCGTGCCAATTCAGAAGGGGCAGCTTGAGGCTCAGCGGGTAAGGATATGTTTTTCATTTCCCCCTTCCCTGTCACATGAGTTTTCCAGCTCCTGAGTTCTTCCTGTACAACATCTCCCGAAAGGACTGGAGGGTGCAGCGAAGCCCACAGTTAGGATGAGCGTGGACACTACGCGCTGCAGACTGAACGGCCACAGACAGACCCTGTGTCAACACCTGCTTGCAGGGCACACGGGGAGGCCTGCGCATGCTCTGGCCAGTTAATGACAGTGATACGAACAATGCTGACATGCTTTGCCTTGTATCTTGTAACAAATTCTGGTCTCACATCTACTATTGCATTTCCAGCTTTGGTCCAACGGCTAAAGGGTAAGACCCCTTTGCCTTAATGCTTACGGTGAAACATGGGGTATGTCTAGCGGTACAGTTGTGGGGGTCCAGTGATGCAGCAGTTTGTTTCTCTTGAGTGACTAGCACTTGTTCCTAAACTAAGGATAGGCCACGCATGAGCAGTTATGGGTGATGACTAGTCTCTGAGAGAGCATTGAGGGACTTACTTGAGTGGCGTCGCAATACTCCGCCTGCTCAAGGAACTCTGCGGAATTTGGTGGAGTTTTTCAGACACTACGTGGAATTCCGCAGAGGAGCTTTGCCCAGGTCTAGTTGATTCCCAATGCATTCCACCATGTTGTGGTGGCTGACAACAGAGAGGATCACTATCCAGTGGCTCTTGTTTCATTTGAGTGGGGGGGTGGTGTTCAGGTCTTCTGAAAGTTGCTGTGAGCCCTGCCATGCCTATAGACTGTTTGCTTGATAATGACCTTGAGCACACTACCTGGAAGGAAGTGGAGCTCAAAGTTCATGTGGACATGTTGGGGTTACCTGATTGGATCTGTGCTATGACAAGGCCCATGGCTGCCCAGGATTGGAGTCAAAAAGGGCTGGAGCCTTGAATAATGGCCCAGACAGCTGCTAAGAAGGGGGAAAGGCAGAGGGCATGGGAAACCAGTCCTGAATGTCCCCCCAGTGAGATGGATGGGGCACCTGCGGTGGCTGCCCTGGAGTACACTGAGGAGGGCATTGCTCCCCTTGGTGACCTGCCTGAGCTTGCTGGATGGCATGTGGAAGGAGGACCCACCAAGGAGGAGTTCTGTAAGGTACGGTGGGAGTGCCCAACCCTTGAGAGCATGAGGTAACAGACTGCAGCCCAAGCTGCAGGTGATGCCTTTGGGAGTCATCACATTTACTGGGAGGACAACCTCCTTTAAAGTGAGTGTAAGGCTCCTGTGCATGGGAAACAAGGGCCCTGGTGGTCCCTCAATGTAACAGGGCCTTCCTACTGAAGCTGGCTCATGAAATTCCCCTGGCAGGATAACTGGGCCAAGACAAGACCACTGCAAGGCTTGTTCCCCACATTTATTGGCCTAGGATCAAAACTTCCTCAGATGCATTCTGTAGGATTTGTGTAACCTGCCAGGCCAGTGGGAAGACAAGGCAGAACCTTAAAGCCCCCCCTTAATCCTTCGCCTGTCATTGGCAAACCCTCTGAGAGGGTGGGCATCGACATTGTTGAGCCTATGGATCCTGCTTCAGTCAACAGGTTTATCCTGTTCTGGAGGATCATGCCAGTAGGTACCCAGAGGCAATCCCTCTGAGGACCATGACTGCACCTATAGTGGATCACAGAGAGAGGGACTGGGGCTTGACAGGTCCAGCATACGTGCCCCTATATATTGAATGGCAAAAACAAGGATATGCAGTTCCTAAGGAAGGCGGTGCTTAAGGGGAAAGGTGGGGTGGTGTCCCAGGTGCCGGGAGGATAAGAAGACAACAGAGGGGATCGCTCCTTTTAGGAGCAAGGGCCCTCACACACCCCAGACGGTGTCATGCTTCATCATCGGGCAGCTCCTTGTTGGGCCTGCGCTGCAATGCCCAACCGGCCCCGCGAGGGGTCCCTTTGCTGGAGGTCTTTTCTTTTTGCCAATGTGAAGTTTGAGGGGTGAGAGGGCAAAGGAGTAATATGAGTAGAGATGGGAAAGTGCGAGTGAGAGCTAAAAATAGCTATAGGGATCCCACAAGATATCCTTTATTTACTGGGTTCCTATGCTATGGTAAAAACAAGGAATGTAAAGTTGTATCTAGAGAGGGGGAATTACAACCTCTTGAGCTCAAATTGGTGTATGTGCAGTGAATGGGGTCAACCTGTTTCATGCCTATTTAAGTCTAAAGGATCTCGGCAGGCAGGAGTAAGGTGCAGCCCCAGCAGGCCAAGATAGAGAGTATCACTGCCTGGAAGAGCCCAAAACCCAGACTGAGGTCAGAACATTCTTGGGCCTCACCGGGCACTAAAGGAGGCTTGTCAAGGTGAAGAACCGGAATAACCCACTCACTGGGTCTCGGCGGCGGGGAATTGCCCAAGTCTTCCATACCCTTCATACGTAGTAAAAGGAGACACAGGAGCCTTCGTCTGCAGGAGGAACCCAGATTTATTCAAATAGCCCGGGCTATGGAACAGAGTCCCAAGCTCGTTAGAAACAAGACAGAGGAGGCTGCTGCTTTACTCCGCAGCTTACAAGCCTTTTATACTTTTTCATTCCAGTCTTTTGGCTGTTAGTCCATTGTTCAATCAGGGCAGTGTTTGCAGTTGATAACCAGATCCAGACGGTGTTTGTAGTTGGTGACCTGATCAAGGCTTGGTACTCAAATTATTGTTCACTCAGCTTGATCAAAGCACGGTCATTCAGGTCATTGTTCGATCAGCTTGATCAAAGCTCGGTCATTCAAACCATTGTCCAATCACCCTGATCAAGGCCCAGCAGTCAGACCATTGTCCAGATAACCTGATCACGGTGTCAAGGATGTTTACCAGGCAGGGAGCAGGAGATGGGAAACAAATCATTTACACAGGGCGTGAGTGTCTCATGGTTTTCTGTCGAACTGCAAAGAACAGGGGGGTTGGGTGTGCGACAGTTCCTGGGCAGAAATGCAGGCTGCAAGATGGTTTTTGTTGTGTTAGTTAGAATTTCCTCAGGCATCAGCAGAAACGACCAGGTGGGTCGTGTGGAAGTGTTTGACACGAAATGGCAATGAAAAAACAATGGAGTCCTGGTACAAATGATACCGATCAGAAGAACACTTTTCCTCAGACCCTCCTTTTGCCATTGAGTGGCAAATACTTTAAGAAAATGTCAATGTTCATAAGGCCATCGGTTTCTTGTTGGAGCATCATCATCATATTGGTGTTGTGAATGTTGGAGGGTGGAGGCTGGATGGTCTGGACACACATTGTACAGAGCACTGGCAGGCACTGAAAGCACAAACAGCAGGAGACCAGGACAGTTATTCCCAAGGCAAGGAAGATGAGGACCCTCCACCCCCACTGGGAAAGGAGGCCCCAGATCCAATCTGTGAGGGACCAGTTGCCTTTATCCAGATGAATTTCGGAAGAAAGGCGATGCAGACGTTGGATGGCATAGTACACTGAAGGTGCGTTGTCTGGGATGTACACGCAGCAGCTGGAGCCGATCAATTTACACACACCACCACGATCAGCAAGGAGGACGTCTAGGACCATGCGGTTCTGCAGTGTTATAAGGCGGTCCGCCTGTAGTTCTGCAGTGATGTTGGAGAGGGCACCAGCTGTTACTGTGATGGTGGCTTCAAGGACCCTGGTCAGTCCTCGTACAGCCCGACTGTTTGCCATGGGGCCCCAGAATGGAAGGAAACCTTTAAGGAAGTCCCCTGTTTCCTGGCCTGCTGTATCCTCGGCTGATATGACACCCCTACGTGAGCGACGCAGAGCGCCCTTCATCAACAGGTGGTAACTCCCATGGGTAGAATACGTTGGCGGAAGGAGGAAGGCCAGATAGCAGGTACCAGACCAGTTACGGGGGAGCCAAGTGTAGGCGGCAGTGCCACAGATAAAATAGGTGTTGGGGGATGCCACCAGCTTCGGAGGAGATGTAGAGTTTAAAGATTTTGTGATATTACAAGTACTGGTACCAACTTTCTTAGTCCCTAGGCCATGGATGCAGACACGGCCTTGCACATTTATGACATTCACAGTGTCTCGTTCATCAGGCAGTATCCTTCTTGTGCGGAATCTGGAAAATGTTCGTCGAGTGGTTGAGTTGAATACTACCATCTCACCGAGTTCATCTGGTGATAGTAGCGATGTGGATGAGCTGGTCGGGCAAAAGGAGCATTGGCATGGCCAGATCTGTTCCACCAGAAGTCATCCTGAAATGTTCCAAGGGCAGAATTGGCAGTACCATTGACAGTGTAGGCCTCCTGTATCAACATCCACCATGCAAGACAAGACCCAGAGATGGAAAGGGGTAGGGAAAGAATGGGACAGGGTGTATCATGGAATGCGGCATCAGTCCGCAAACCCAGCAGTTGGAAATGTTCATGATCAGCTGATGATGATGCAACATTTGGATGAAGGTGTTATTGAAGAATTCTGCACGGCGGGGTAACTCGTGGGCTGGTAGCGTGTAATACTGGTGCTCTGCAGGAGTTGGGGTAGGGGTTGGTGAGGTAACAGGATGGTAGATTAGTAACAGCCAACCAAGAATAGACAGGATGAGGAGACAAACAGCGTCACCACGGTGGCCATGAAGCATTTACTATGTCGGAGACTGACATATTGTTTCTGGATTCGAGTGTTTTGGACGGCAGCCATTGTGCTAAGCCAGGGACCTCTAGTGGCTGTCTGTGATTGGTGGTTGCTTCACTGGGCGCAGGTGCCAAGAGCCCTATGGCGTACCTTAGTCTGACACACCAGCACTACTCTCGGCCGGGGAGATCACAGCCCTACAGCCTATAGGCACTTGGCGAAGTCAAAGGCAAGCCTTCCCTCGAGGGCGCAAGTTATATCGGTCGGAAGTAGGGTCAGTATGGTCGGGAAACAATTGTTCTGGACGTTGAGCAGAGTTAAGGGAGGGTTCCACCCTTCCTTTCAGTATGCTGTCACTCTCTGCTTCCGTAGATGTAAAATGCAGTCTGGCATCGCTAAATGGGACAAACGTCGGGACTGTTTCTGTTTCTGAGTCTCCTTGTCCTTCCCTCACCCACTGATCATAGGGGAGGGGCAGAGGCACACGCCTACATTGGGACGAATGCACCCAATTCTTCCGACCTTCTACTTTCACGGCGGTGCGGGTGGCCAGCAACAGCTGATGGGGCTGTGTCCAGCAGGGTTCGAGGCTCTTAGTCCGTTGAAAATTTCTTACTAAGACCCAATCACCAGGTTGGATAACGTGTCCTGGGCCCTCGCTTTTGTCAGGTATGGCCTCATGCACCTGGTGATAAAGAGTACGAAAGGTATTAGTTAGACTGTACAGATAATCAGTTAATACAGGGTATTCAACATCAGACAGTTTCTTAGGCCGCGGGACACCCCATACATTGGCAGGCCTCCCGAACACAATCTCATGGGGGATAGCCCTATCCTGGTGTGGGCTGTTGTTCTTGTAGACAATAGGGCCAAGGGCAGAGCATCAACCCAAGTGACACCTGTCTCGGCTACTATTTTGGCCATTTTAGTTTTTAGGATGCCATTGTACACCTCCACTAGACCTGCTGACTGGGGGTGGTTAGCTGCATGAAATTTTTGTTTTATACCCAATGCTGTACAGATATATTCCATAATTTGAGCCGTAAAGTGTGTCCCGTTGTCACTCCAGACCAAGCGGGGCAAACCGAATCGTGGGAGGTACTCTTTTAATAGCATTTTGGCAGTAGTGATAGCGGTGCAGTCTTTGACGGGGTAGGCCTCCACCCATCAGCTGAAGGTACAGACCACCACTAGGACATATTTTAAATTGTTACATCGGTCCATCTGGATGTAATCTATTTGGAGGACTTCAAAAGGGAAGGTAGGAGGAGAGAATCCTCCCTTAGGAGTAACTGTGCCTTTTCCTGGGTTATACATTAGGCAAATCATGCATGTTTTAACCAGCTTTTCAGCATATGTTGGTATCTTAGAGTTGTACCATGTAGGTTCCAACAGTTTACATATCCCTTTTGCACTAATGTGAGCAGGACCATGGGCCATCGTAACTACTGGTAGCACATGACTGTCAGGTAACATCCATTGTCTTTCCATAGTCGTGCGGACCCAGCAACCATCAATTCCCTCCTTTGCTAATTGCTCCTTCCACACCCGTAGTTCCTCAGGAGTAGTATGGGACTGAATATCGATCACACTCTGTACTGTGTTTTCAACCATGCCCTCGTCTGCCACCCACCTAGCGGGACCTCCTACATACATTCCTTCCCTTTTTCTAAGAGCTGTTTGTCTGGCCGTCTGGTCAGCCAGGGCATTGCCTTTCCCAACATCATCTGTCACTTTCTTATGGGCCTTACATTTTATAATGGCCACCTTTCTGGGGAGTGTCAGGGAGTCTAACAATCGGTGAATTAGGGGCCATGTTGAATCTTGGTCCCATGGGAAGTAAGGAAATTCCTTTCTTTCCATAACCTCCCGAAGTTGTGGGCCACCCGAAGGAATATTGGCTGTCAGTATAAATATTTACCGTCATCCCTTTGCTTAACTCACAGGCTCTAGTGAGGGCCACTAATTCTGCTGCTTGAGCAGAGCACTGCGGAATCTGAGCTGTTTCTACTACTTGTCCTAATGTCGTGAGGGCATAGGTGGCTGAGGTGTTACCATCTGGCCCTCTGAGACATGATCCGTCCACATATAGTGTACCTTCTGGTTCTGCTATCGGGGTATCCTGTAAGTCAACCCGTCCCTTCGTCTCCTCCTCTGTCCTTAATATGCAGTCATGTGGGTCTAGCGGGCATCCTGAGTATCCAGTGGGAGTAATGTTGCGGGGTTCAGTACAGTGCATCTCTTGATGTTAATGTGGCTGGAAAAGAGTGTCAGTTCATATCCTGTGAGTCGTGCGCTAGTGAGGTACTGTGTCTTGGTGTTATTAAGGAGGGTATCTACAGAATGGGGGACCATCAGAGTCAGGGGAGTTCATGGCGATCCCCGCACTCTGACGGACCATGAGGGCGGCCGCAGCGGTCGCCCGTGAGGCATCCTGGGAGAGCCCTTGCAACAGGATCTAAGGTGGCTGAAAAATAGGCACATGGCCGATGGTGACCTCCGAACATCTGGGTCAAGACAGTGCATGCACAGCCGTCTGTCTCATGTACAAAAAGAAAAAATTGCTTGCTATAATCAGGAGTACCGAGGACTGGAGCAGTACACAGAGCCCTCTTTAAATCTTGGAAGGCCTGCGCATGCTCTCTAGTCCATGGAAAGGAACTGTCTGATATGTCTTTAGTGGTGAGGGCAAGAAGAGGTTTGACCATGGCCGAAAAGTTGGAAATCCACTGTCTACAGTATGAGGTTAGGCCTATGAAGGCTCGCACCTGCTTTTGTGTTCGTGGGGCCGTCATAGCATTGATAATGGCTACACGATCAGCGGTGAGCTGTCTTCCCTCCTTCGAGAGGAGATGACCTAAATAGGTCACCTTCTCTTGACAAAACTGAAGCTTTTTAAAGAGACTTTGTGATTATGGAGGGCAAGGTGGCGTAACAAACAGAGAGTAGCTTCTTTACATGATGGGGCAGAATTTGCAGCAATGAGGAGGTCATCTACATATTGTAATAGTGTGGAGTTATCAGGGAGTTCCAAGGAATCTAGTTGACTTTTGAGGGCTTGACTATAGATACTGGGGCTCTCGGTGAAACCTTGAGGGCGCGGCAGAATCTAAAGCTTCGCCCACCAAGGGAGAAACCCAAAAAATGTCTGCTGTCAGGATGTATAGGAATGCTGAAAAAGCATTCTTCAGGTCTATGACAGAAAAGTGTGTTGCGTCAGAAGGGACCATCGTTAAGAGGGCTGTAATGTCGGGGACAACAGGATATTGGGAGATTGTTATTTTGTTAAGGGCTCTCAGGTCAATCACGAATCTGTATATTTTAGGGGAGAGAGCATCTCCATTGGTCTTTTTAAGAACGGGAATAATGGGACTGTTACAGATATTGCCACGTGTTTCCTCCACTACACCCTTGTCCATTAATTCAGATATTATTGTTAAAGGGCCATTTCTCCTTCCGCGGGTAGTCGATACTGCCGGAGGCGGGGAGAAGTTCACCTGGCTGGATGCGTACCACATGAGGGGATATGTTGAGACACCCTACATCAGTGTCTGATGATGCCCAGAGGGAGGAAGGTAAAAACTGCAATTCTGGTGGGAGGGGACCAGACAGATACATATAGGAAGCTGCGGTGGGAGAAATTGTTACGGATACACCTTGGGGACTATATGATATGGTCGCATACAGAGCTTTCAGTAAATCCATGCCTAACAGGTTTTCACTGCAACCTGTAGTAAGGACCAAGGGAGCGTCAACATGTGCAGGGCCAATATCGAGAGGGAGGGGTTCAGAGACAGGGCTCGTCACAGGTGTTCCTGCAAAACCCACAGAGACATTTATTTTGCCAGAAAGGGGTGCCTCCGGGACTGACAGACGTGCAATAGAAGACCTGGTGGCCCCAGTATCCAAAAGAAAATTCTGATCGTTCCCCACAACCGACATTTGAACATACGGGCCCCTTTGATCCACTGGAATTTGCACTATGGTAATACCCCTTTCCTGGCTGTCCTATGCTTGGTAGGACCCTATCTCATCAACTTCGTCATAATCATCATTGTAATAAGTGCGTGTTGCTTCGTACCCATCAAACCTATTGGCCGGGCGCGGCCGGACGGGAACGTGATCCCTGGGCCTACGTTCTTTATCCTGTGGATGGAGGCGGGCCATGGTCCCTAGTCGGCCTTCCCTCCCTGGGAGGCGCGAGGCCGAGTCTTCCCTGTTCGGATGTTTTCAGCTAACACGGGACACTCGTCTATCCAATGGCCGTACCCCTTACAATAAGCACACTGATCTGTTTGGAGGGCTCCCGTATGTTGAGGGCTGGAGGGGGTAGACTGGCGAGCCCTCGGAGGGTGTTGGGGTTGAGGTCTGAAATTCCCGCGGGCATCGGGACCTCGGGGAGGGTAAGCCTGCTGCAGAAGTGCCTTAGTCTTAAGATCCCTAACCTTCTTACTCTCCTTGTCTCTATCTTCATTCTCCCTATTCTCATGATATTGTGCCATAGCCAAGATACCAGTCATAGTTTGGGCAGACCACGTACTTTCAACTTTCTTAAGCCTGGTGGAAATCTCAGGAAGCAAGTTGCTGACAAACTTATCGACAAACACTGGGCCAGAACCTGGGGTCCGGGGATCCAAACCACTATGTCCCTTGTATTCTGTCTCAAAACGGGTAAAGAAGTCAGCCACATTCTCATCTTTTCGCTGCCTACAGGCGTTTATTTTATCCCAGTTAATGACAGTTTCCGGCAAAAGTGTTTTCCAGAAACGTTATTATTTTACCGGGCAAAGTCAGGATGGCAGCTTCTGGTTTAGTCCCTCCTACCCTTGCTTCTTCCATAGCCTCTAGGTCAGCCCATTTACCTCCCAACGCCACTTCATGATCAGTATGTCGAATCTTGTCCCAAATTTCAGTGGGAACAACCGTACCAAAAAGTAAATCTATATCCTCAAGAACGAGAGTACCTGCAGATATAATCTGACCTAATTCTCTGTAAAGGCAGCCGGATTCTTCCGGGGATCTGTAATTGTTCTTTTAACTGCTTTACTTCTGACCTTTTCCAAGGAACATGAACCCAAAGCCTGCGCCAGTGTGCCTCAACAGCCCCTCGGCCATTATTTTGGGCATCGGTAAGTGCGTTAACAAAGACAGGGGCCGCCTCTCTCATTGGCATAGCTGTCTCTAGAGGGGTGTTGGAAAAAGCGGTCATATCACGGTAAGCCATTAAAGCAGACACAGCACCAAACATCCCCTCTCCCTGAACATCGCCTCTTCTTATTTGTGACCTAAGGTCCATTAATCCAGTGGGTATCTGCATAAGCGCATTCTCAAATTTTTGCATGACCAGCGTACACATGTATTCAGCCCAGGTGGTCTGTCCCATAATCGTCCACTGGGAAAAGGTGGACCATATGTCTTTAAAGGCATAAATATTCCCGTTTTTATCCAACATTCACACTGTTGCTTCTGTAGGTCATTTTCTCGAAGGGACGAAAAGCTGACTGCAGAGCGCAAGGAGGCCAGTCGGGGGAATTGAACATTTTATATAAATCCTGCTTAACTGTAGACCACGGGGAAGTAGGAAAAGGGCGGGTAGGGGTAAAGCCGCAGGGGTTGGGCGGATGGAGACTTGTTGTCATTCCCGCAGTGAGGACAGGGTTAGCGGGCGTGGTCGGTGTCATAGGAAAAATTGGGAGGGTTGGTGTGACAGGAAGAACAGTAGGAGGGGCAGTGGGGGCAGGAGTGGGCGGTGGCGGGGGGACATGTGGGGTGTGAGGCGTCAGGGCAGGGTACATTGGGGCATATGCAGGAGGGCTTTCTAGCATGGTATCAAGCAAGGAATCACCTTCTTCTCCCCCATCCATATGGCCCTTTCTTTTCTCCTCACGAGCTGGATAGCATTTTTGTACCCGGGCCCCATGCTCCCTGTTGGCTATTTCTACCGATTTTGTCATTTGATTTTGTAAATTTACTCTGGCGTGGTCGGCCATTGACATGCGTTCCTGTTTTCTTTCTTGAGCCTTCTGCTTTCTAGCTCTCTGCTCTATCTCTTTCCTCCAAAATCGGACAGATTCAAACATAGACGGGCGCGTTTTTCTTTTCATTAATTGTTCCTCTAAGTTGGTGAGAACTTGGGAATTAAAGGAGCCGAAAAGTGGCCACTGTAATTCCGCGTTACTTTGTTTCGTATATTTTACCTAGAATGAGGAAAACATTATGGCAGAAGGGCCATGTTTAACATACATTGTATGGCCAGGGGTCCCTTCTGGAGGAAGCGGACAACCCGCCTCCAGCTGGGAGTCCTGCGTACACATACAACAACATAATTTCTTGAACTTACTACTGACTGGCATGCTTGTAAATAGGTAACAGACACCGGCGGGTTTTTAAAATTCACCTCGCCTGCTTGGCTTTTGCAAAGGTCAATAACAGCAGAATCATACAGACTTGGTGGGTGATCAGTCCACCCTTACCTTACAGGGGTAGTTCTCTTCTGCAGACGTAGGGCTGTGTCCTGCTCCAGAAATTATTTGCTAGGGGACTCCAGCGAGGACGCGGTCATGTGGCCCAGACCGGGTGGGGAGGAACAGCGGGCGAGTCGTTCGGCTTACCGGATTGCAAGAATCCCTCGGGTAGGGCGCCTCCGTCGGAGTCTCTCCGAGCACCTCCTCACATCCACCGGGCCTGACCTTGGTACTCGTGGAGTCCCTGTTCGGGCGCCATTTGAAGAACCGGAATAACCCACTCACTGGGTCTCGGCGGCGGGGGAATTGCCCAAGTCTTCCATACCCTTCATACGTAGTAAAAGGAGACACAGGAGCCTTCGTCTGCAGGAGGAACCCAGATTTATTCAAATAGCCCGGGCTATGGAACAGAGTCCCAAGCTCGTTAGAAACAAGACAGAGGAGGCTGCTGCTTTACTCCGCAGCTTACAAGCCTTTTATACTTTTTCATTCCAGTCTTTTGGCTGTTAGTCCATTGTTCAATCAGGGCAGTGTTTGCAGTTGATAACCAGATCCAGACGGTGTTTGTAGTTGGTGACCTGATCAAGGCTTGGTACTCAAATTATTGTTCACTCAGCTTGATCAAAGCACGGTCATTCAGGTCATTGTTCGATCAGCTTGATCAAAGCTCGGTCATTCAAACCATTGTCCAATCACCCTGATCAAGGCCCAGCAGTCAGACCATTGTCCAGATAACCTGATCACGGTGTCAAGGATGTTTACCAGGCAGGGAGCAGGAGATGGGAAACAAATCATTTACACAGGGCGTGAGTGTCTCATGGTTTTCTGTCGAACTGCAAAGAACAGGGGGTTGGGTGTGCGACAGTTCCTGGGCAGAAATGCAGGCTGCAAGATGGTTTTTGTTGTGTTAGTTAGAATTTCCTCAGGCATCAGCAGAAACGACCAGGTGGGTCGTGTGGAAGTGTTTGACACGAAATGGCAATGAAAAAACAATGGAGTCCTGGTACAAATGATACCGATCAGAAGAACACTTTTCCTCAAAGGGATATGGCACCATTGTTGCCCCCTTGACAGACTTGACTTCTAAGATGCAGCCATAGAAATGTTTTTTGGACAGAGGCATCCAAAAAGCATTTGACTCCCTTAGGCAGACCATGTGCACCGCTGCTGTGCTTAAAGCCCCTGACTTCTCCCAGGGGTTTATCGTTCAAACAGATGCCTCAGAACATGGCATAGGGGCAGTACTTTCACAGCTAAATGAAGAGGACCTAGACCAACCTGTAGCTTCCATCTCCAGGGAACAAAGGTGGAGTGGTATAGAAAGAGAAGCTTTTGCTGTGGTCTGGGCACAGAAGAAGTTGATACCATACCTGTTTGGTACTCACTTTCTGATTTAGACTGACCACAGGCCCCTCTGTTGGCGCATGCAAATGAGGGGTGAGAATCCAAAACTGTTGAGGTGGTCTATTTCTCTACAGGATATAAACTTCAGGGTGGGACACAGACCAGGGTAGACCACGCCAATGCTGACGGTCTATCCATATTTTTCCGCCTTAGTGATGAGAACTCCCTATGGGGTTGGGTAGCTCTCCCCACTTTCAGCCAGTGGGGGCAGCATGTGTTAGCATGTCAGCCTTAGGGTGGTCTTCCCGCAACTTATTGCCGGCTTACCTCCTGTTTTTGCTGATTCTTTTTTTGGGCCTTAGGACTCTGAGCACTTTACCACTGCTGACCAGTGCTAAAGTGCATGTGCTTCTCCCCTAAACATGGTGAAATTGGTGTATACACAATTGGCATATTTAATTTACTTGTAAGTCCTTTGTAAAGTGGTATACCATATACCCAGGGCCTGTAAATCAAATGCTACTAGTGGGCCTGCAGCACTGATTTGTGCCACCCACACAAGTAGCCTTTCAAACATGTCTCAGGCCTGGCATTGCAAGGCCTGTGTGCAGTTTATTGCCACTTCGACTTTATATTTAAAACCCCTCGCCAATGCTTATACTCCCATTTTATTAGACATAAGTCACCCCTAAGGTAGGCCCTAGGTAGCCCATTGGGCAGGGTGCTCTGTAAGTATAATGTCATTGTCTTTGATGTGTAATGATTGATGTCATGTTTCGATTATAATTTGATGTTTAATTAATGTTTTGTGCAAGCATGTGGGCTCAAACGTATTGACATGGATTTGGTATTGTTGTCCAATGAATATGAAAAATGTATATTTGTAATGTTCAAAACTAACTAAAAGCTTATAAAAATAATAAGTAGGTCAAGAAAAATTAAAAAAAACTTGATCATTTGTTAAAAATAGTGTGGACAAAATAATTATCAGCAAAGGTGATTGTTGCTGTTGTATATATTAATTGCCCAACCTAACTGATTAAATAGGCTCAACCCCTCATTTCTGTACTTTTGGAAAGTTGGGATTTCTCTGCTCTTACAGCTCTGTGTGACTGCAGTAAGCCTGGGCAGAGTTTGCGGAGTTCCGCTACGGGGATCTCCGCGAAGTGACCCAAAAATTCTGCTGTGCAATGCAGAGTTCCGCAAGCAGCGGAGTGCGCTTGGTCATGGCTGTTCCCGTTGATTTTCAATGCCGGGTGTTTGCCCTGCGCTTGAAAATCAACGCGAATGGCACCATGCACAGTGCAAGAGGGAGCTGCTTCTTTTCTGCAGCTTGAGTAGATTTTCTACTCGAGCGGCAACTTTCTCAACGCGAACAGAAGGTTTCTCAATGCGAGTGGTCGCAACCACCCGTAACCGCCCGCATCGAGAAATCCGACCACCCGCGTTGAGAAATCTCACCAGGAGGTGGATTTTCCTCGCTCGCGCTCGCCAACTTGATATTGGGGAGCACGAGCGAGGAAAAAAAGAAAGTTTTTTAGAACTCCGCGTGCTCCGCGGAGTGCGGAAAACTCCACAAACTCCGTGAACGGAGCAGAGTTCACCGCCCGGGCTTAGCCTGTTGCCTGTCTTCAATAAACGTCCAGGGTGGGTGACAGCTACACTTTGTGCATTCCCTCTAGACAGCCACAAACACAGGAAGGTTAGGTGTGTCTGAGTACTCATGTGTATTCTGATGGCTCTTCCTGAGAAAGAAGGGAGCAAGTGGCTGACACTCATATCTGAATAGGTAGTGGCCTGACCCTACACAAAGGGCTCGTTACCCCCACAGATAGTCTGGAGCCAGGGCTGGGAAGAAAGGACCTGTGTGCACTTCAAAGACCCTTATTTAAAGTCACCCCCACTTCAAAGGCACAACTGGGTATAAGTACTGGGTCTCTGAGCCTACCAAGACAGACATTTCCGGACCTACAACTGGAACTGCTGTGCTGCATCAAGGACTGAACCTCTGTTGGCTGCTGACCTGGAAGGCTTGCTTTTCTTCTGTGCTGCTCTGCTGCCTGCTGCTCTCTGAACCTGCTGAGGAGAGCTGGACTCTGCCTTGCAACTGAAGTGATTTCCAAGGGCTTGTTGACTTGCCTCCTGTTGCTTGAGACTCAAGGATATCAAAGTCTCTACCCCTGCTCCTATGCCATGGTACTGGAAGTGGACCCAGATACTTGCACCAAAGATCGATGCATCGACAGTCTGCGTGTAGCAGAACCGGTGCATCGATCCCTTATGGGAGTAGAACCTTCACTCGGAACTGCCGCATTGCGTCTGGAACCACTGCTTCGGAACCAACGCCTCACTGCCACTGCGTGGAGAAGATCAACGCATCGCCCCTCTAGTGTGGATTAACCAGGCGCATCATCTTCAGAACTGCTGCACTCAGAACCGGCACTTGGCTCAACAGACCTGTGGCATCGCCATCACTGCTTAAAGAAAATCTACGCATCACCTCGATTGAGGCCCGACATCGATGCATCGCTCGTCTGCATCCCGCATCTCGCTGCTTGCGACCAGGATCAAGATGCTCTGTTCACCAGGCCTGTGCGGCTCTTGTCTCCGGCCTGCACTCCATTGCGGTTGGCTGGAACTTTTGACTTTGCCCTGGTCCAGCGTGACCAAATAACCCCCATTGACGCTTAGTGCTTCTAAGTGCTAGAACTCTTTTTATTCTTTAAAAATTCATAACTAAATTTCTACTTATTGGATTTCTGTAGTTTTGGTCTTGAATTTGTTTATAAAATCATAATTATTTTTCTAAACCTGTGTGGAGTCTTTCTGTGGTGTTTTCATTGTGTTACTGTATGGGTGTGTTGCACGCATACTTACACATTGCCTCTTTAGAAAAGCCAGACTCTGTATCGTGCTGCCAGAGGGTGAGCACAGGTTATCTTTTAGTGCGTGTTTGACTTACCCTGACTAGAGTGGTGGTCTCTACTTGGACAGGCTGCATACCTTTGCCAACTAGAGACCCCATTTCTATAACTACCCTACCAGGATTCCAACTTTTGAACCTCAGATGACAGCAAATGTCAACAAGATGAGTCATCATGCTAAAGTTAGGGAGATATTGACTGTCTTTGCATTTGGATTCTTGTGAATGAACCTTGCAAATGTAAATTCTCTATCAGCCATGCATGCAAATTCTCTACTAGCCACTCTTCTTCCAAGAAAATAAAATGTTCCTACATATACCTAAAACAGAAGAAATTGAAAAAACAGGGCACAAGATCAGGAATTTTATACTGGATTTTCCATGCTTGATTAACATAACAAATAT
>CAWUFW010014586.1:0-406433 GCA_963921515.1 Calotriton arnoldi
AAACCAAAGGGGGACAGACGGAGTGCTGAACATTGCAAGCACTCACCCCCAGTCAACTGATCTGGGTTTAATCCATCATAATTCTGTAGCTCACTCCGCCACCCCAGTTCAGACACGGCCATATGCAAATCAGTCTGACCCTGTGCCTCACAGGAACAGTCCAGCCCGAACTGCCAAACCATGTCTTCCCTGGACCGGAAACAAGCATCCTGGGACCGGTTTCTGGCTTACAGCCGTCATCAGCCAGGCTATCTTGAATCCAGTGGCAAGTGAGCAAGGGACCCACGTCTGGGCATACCCTGCCAACTTAGGCGAACATAGCAAAACCAAAGGGGATGACGGACGGAGTGTTGAACATTGCAAGCACTCACCCCCAGTCAACTGACCTGGGTTTAATCCATCATCATTCTTTAGCTCACTCCGCCACCCCAGTCTCAGACACGGCCATATGCAAATCAGTCTGACCCTGTGCCTCATAGGAACAGTCCAAGGTCCCTGTGAAGAAAATTGATTGACAACAAATAAATATAGCCCCAATCAGTACTATATTGTAACCATTGTTCCATCCGGAACAAGGTAATTTTAATATGCAATTATAAAATACGCAACATAAAATTAAATAACAGTAGGACACAAGCCTGTATCCAAAAAACTCACATCACAAAGGAAACAGAAGAAGGCTCAGGCAGCATGTACTTGTCTGCGTCAATTCAATATAATGGAGCAAACAATAATAGGAGAAAATCACCTTTACACATAATATAACTAATAGATAACAGTGTATAAGGTTAACAATTATGTCGACGGCGTTTCGATCCATAACATAATTAACGGATCATCATCAGGACTTGCAAATTAGTGCCTGAAAACATTTTGCCTGCAATTAACTAAATATGAAAACAACACAAAATTACAGATATGGAAAAGAAAAGGGAAACCAAGATAGGGAACAAGAGTTAGTATGAGCTATGTTAGAGGGAAGCGCACGTAAGCGACAACTAAAACTCGTAAAGGATTTTGGTTCTATAAGTGAAGAGCAAGCAGTGAGCAGCACAGATATCATACAGTCAACGTAGATGTGCTTAAAAAACAGTGTGTTGCACGCTCATTGAAGTGCGACACTATTTCACTGTATGTGCCAATGAAGTGAAGTATCCACGGAACTAGAAGTGACTAAGGGTTTCTATATGCAACAAGCAACCGTGATCGGCGCAAAAAAATAGATAGAGACAGTTACCGGCGATGCGTAGCATTAGTGCACATTACAGAAATTGATACGGTATAGAACAAAGTATGTGCAAATCGAGTGAGCTGACCAGTTAATATAGAGGCTGTGAAAGTGCCTTATGTGAAAGCTTAAGGAGGGGTTACCTGGAAGTGAGAGCTGAGAGCAGAGCCAGGCGGGATGGGGGATGAGTTTCCATGAATGGCCGGGAGCGGTCTGCAGCCTAGCAAGAAGGGAGTGGAGAATCAGCTTCTAAACGGGTCGGGGAGCGCATTTGGAAGAAAGTATGTGCGTGCGCTTACCACGTTGTAGAATGGTTGTTCACAAGGAATTAGGTTTGCGGTCCGTATGGTAAAAGTGCTGATGGCATCTAATTAGGCTTCATTTGAGACCTGGGAACATAATTGGGGATTATTAAAGTTATGTAGGCGCGCTAGTGCTGGCGAGGGAAGGAGAGGAAGGAGGGATACCAAGGACTCACCAATCACAATGGATTCGAAGTCCGTTAGGAAGGCGCTGCAGACATCAATTAAGGCGGCAATTATACCTAGGAATATGTAAAGGGGGAATTACAAGGGAGTCGCACTAATAATGGCGAGGGAAGAAGTGAGGACCTTCCCAGGCAACTTACCAGTCACACGAAGGAGGTAACTTGGAGGCAACTGCTATCAAAAAATATCTCGTGGGAAGCTGGATGGGGAGGTGCTTATGGGCTATACAGCGTGGTCATGTGATCGCAAATCCATGGCGGCCATCATGGAGTAGGAAACCTACCAGGGTTGGTGAAGTCAGGTGACCGCAATTGCGAGGCAGCCATCTTAGAGAGGGAAAGATTCCCAGGAATTGCGAAGGCTAGCTTGATTAAATTAAGTGGCGCGACGGCATTGGGATGGAAGGAATGGCAAAATCAGAATCTAGTGGTTAGCTATTAAAACAGGAATGAAAAGTCAGTCACAGAGTTGCATAGAGTTATGGAGGGATATTTCAAAATGGAAAATCATGTGTAACATATTGTACATTAAAACCATAAACCACATAATATGGGTAAAAATGACCATACATATAGTGAAAGGTCCAAATAAACAGGTTACAGAATTTACATTGAAAAATTCAGAGAGGTGCTGTCTGTATTTGGCCATTAAGGCTATGGTTATCTTGACAGCTGAGGGAAAAAGTTGGTAATATCTCCGGATTACAGTAGAGTTGTCCAGTCCTCCATGCGGTTCAGGCCAGTGTGGATACTGCCAGTACGCAGAATCCATTTCAATTCTTCCTTGTTCATTAATTGTGCAAGATTGGCACCTCGTGGAGGCAATTTAACAATACTTAATACTGTCCAACGTATGTCGTCCTCGCTGTGACCCTTGCTTTTAAAATGTTCAACTAAAGGGGCATTAGGCGTGTTACACCGCAGCCTGCTTCTGTGTTGACAAATCCTTATCCGGACCTTTTGTATCGTTTGTCCAATATATATCAAATTGCAGGGGCATAGGATGGCATAAATCACGTTACAAGTATTGCAGTTTGAGAAGTCTTTCAGTACACATTTAATGGTGCCAAACACAAATTCTTTACATTCAATGGTAAATCTGCAAACTGTACAATTTCCACATTTAGCATGCCCCGTAAGTGGAGGGAGACCCCAATGGTCATGCAGTGTCCCTGTACTTGTAGTGCTGGGTAAGGCGGCCCTAATTAGATGGTCTTTTATATTTTTGCTTTTTTTAAAAGCAAAAGAGGCGATCCAAGTTTAAGATGCCAGCATTAATGACATTCCAATGTTTAAGTATGCTTTGCGTAATTTGTTAGAGGCAGGTGAGAAGGTGGTGACACATGCAATACGGTTTTGAGGCTGTTTAATTTTGGAACAAGTAAACAGTCCCTGGGGCAATACTCATGCCCTCTTTAAGGCGTTCCTGTACAAGCCTGCGAGGGTACCCCTTGAGGTTAGTTTGGTACTGAGGATCTTTGCCTCGGTAAAATAATCTTCCTTCAATGAACAGTTCCGCCTAATCCGCAAGAACTGCGAATAGGGAAGTGAGTCCCTAAGTGCTCGTGGGTGATTACTGTGATATTGGAGCAGTGTGTTACGCTCTGTTGGCTTCCTATACAAACTAGTGATCAGCGAGCCCTCTTTATGTAAAATATTGAGATCAAGAAAAGGGATGGTAGTTCTACTCTGTGATAGTGTAAATTTAAGACCGCCACAGTTGTTATTGAGCCAATGTAAAAATTGCTCAAGAAGGGCTTGAGTGTCATGCCACACCATAAAAATGTCATCAATGTATCTCCTCCACGTTGTTATAGCCGTGTTGAAAGGATTTACCGATGAGAGAATATGGTTAGTCTCTAGAGCATCCATGTAAAGAATGGCTAGATTGGGTGCGAAAACTGCTCCCATAGATGTGCCCATGGTTTGTTGGTAGAATTGGTTGTCAAAAAGAAAAAAGTTTTTAGTAAGACAGATTTCTAAGAGTTGTAGTATGAAAGTCGTGAGGTACAGCATGTGGGCGAGGGCGAGTGTTAAGAATGCCTTCTATCACCAACATAGAGTCAAGTTGTGGAATGTTCGTGTACAATGATTCAACATCAAGAGTACACAAAATGTCAGTAATGGGGTCAAAGGGATGGTCTTCCACAAAATTAATCATATCCATGCTATCGCGTACATAACATGCGGTGGTAGGAACGAATTCTTTGATAAAGAAGTTGACGTATACTCCTAAAGGTTCCAGAATTGGAGCCACAGCCTGACACAATGGGGCGGCCAGGAGGGTTAGCTAGGTTTTTGTGTACTTTTGGGAGGGTGTAAATTACTGGTGTACGCGGGGACTTGGTATTGAGGAATTGATGTTCAAGTTTACTCAAGAAACCTTGTTCTAAACCTTCAGTCGTTACTTGGAGAATCAATTTCTGGAGTTCTCTGGTGGGGTTTGTGGGGAGTTTACAATAATGGTCGGTGTTTCCAAGTTGTCTTATGATCTCGTTTTTATAAAGGTCAAGTTCTTGCAACACTAACCCACCTCCCTTATCTGCCGGCTTTATGATTACGTGATCATTCGTTTTTAATGTTTTCAAGGCGGCTTTTTCTTCCAGGGAAATATTATATGGAATAAAGCGCCGTTCTTTTTCCATTGTAGCCAGATCATTGAGTACCAATTTTTCAAAAGTGAGTATTTCTGCTGGTACCATGTTGGAAGAAGGTGAGAATGTGAGAAGGAGGTCTGAGAGGTGTATTAGGTGAAAGGACAGGTCGAGGGTTATGTAAAAAATAGCTGTGAAGCCTGATTTTACGATAAAAATCTAAGTAATTCTCTGCCTGGAGATCTAAAAAAAAATTGGTATGAGTAGTAGGTACAAATGAAAGGCCCTTACTCAAAAGTGACGATTCTGCACTAGAGAGTTGGTGTGTAGACAGATTAAAGATGGGCATCAATAGACTGTCTGGCATGACAGTTCTTGCTGGTGGATTAATTACCATTTGTAGTGGGTCTGCGCCGTGTTTGCCGTTCCCCTGGGGGGTTCTGAACATATGGTCGTTTCAAACCTCCTCTCTTGTGAGGGCTCTTGTTGGCCGTGTCCTAAAAAGGAACGTTTGGTCTTCTATTAGATGTACTGGGGCCGTCTCCTTGATCAGAATTATCTGACGAGTCAGCTGACGTATCGGAAAAACCAACTAGATTATTCCGTTTGTTGTAGCGTCCCCAGGGTCGCGGGTTTCGTGGGTTAATATAAGATCTATTGGTGTAGAAGTCCTTCTGTAGGTAGGGATATGCCCTTTCTAACGTGAAAGATTTAATATCCTTCTTGACTTTGACAGATTTGAAAGAACGGCGCTTTATTCCATATAATATTTCCCTGGAAGAAAAAGCCGCCTTGAAAACATTAAAAACGAATGATCACGTAATCATAAAGCCGGCAGATAAGGGAGGTGGGTTAGTGTTGCAAGAACTTGACCTTTATAAAAACGAGATCATAAGACAACTTGGAAACACCGACCATTATTGCAAACTCCCCCACAAACCCCACCAGAGAACTCCAGAAATTGATTCTCCAAGTAACGACTGAAGGTTTAGAACAAGGTTTCTTGAGTAAACTTGAACATCAATTCCTCAATACCAAGTCCCCGCGTACACCAGTAATTTACACCCTCCCAAAAGTACACAAAAACCTAGCTAACCCTCCTGGCCGCCCCATTGTAAGTCAGGCTGTGGCTCCATTCTGGAACCTTTAGGAGTATACGTCAACTTCTTTATCAAAGAATTCGTTCCTACCACCGCATGTTATGTACGCGATAGCATGGATATGATTAATTTTGTGGAAGACCATCCCTTTGACCCCATTACTGACATTTTGTGTACTCTTGATGTTGAATCATTGTACACGAACATTCCACAACTTGACTCTATGTTGGTGATAGAAGGCATTCTTAACACTCGCCCTCGCCCACATGCTGTACCTACGACTTTCATACTACAACTCTTAGAAATCTGTCTTACTAAAAACTTTTTCTTTTTGACAACCAATTCTACCAACAAACCATGGGCACATCTATGGGAGCAGTTTTCGCACTCCAATCTAGCCATTCTTTACATGGATGCTCTAGAGACTAACCATATTCTCTCATCGGTAAATCCTTTCAACACGGCTATAACAACGTGGAGGAGATACATTGATGACATTTTTATGGTGTGGCATGACACTCAAGCCCTTCTTGAGCAATTTTTACATTGGCTCAATAACAACTGTAGCGGTCTTAAATTTACACTATCACAGAGTAGAACTACCATCCCTTTTCTTGATCTCAATATTTTTACATAAAGAGGGCTCGCTGATCACTAGTTTGTATAGGAAGCCAACAGAGCGTAACACACTGCTCCAATATCACAGTAATCACCCACGAGCACTTAGGGACTCACTTCCCTATTCGCAGTTCTTGCGGATTAGGCGGAACTGTTCATTGAAGGAAGATTATTTTACCGAGGCAAAGATCCTCAGTACCAAACTAACCTCAAGGGGTACCCTCGCAGGCTTATACGGAACGCCTTCAAAAGGGCATGGTATTGCCCCAGGGACTGTTTACTTGTTCCAAAATTAAAACAGCCTCAAAACCGTGTTGCATGTGTCACCACCTTCTCACCTGCCTCTAACAAATTACGCAAAAGCATACTTAAACATTGGAATGTCATTAATGCTGGCATCTTAAACTTGGATCGCCCCCTTTTTGCTTTTAAAAAAAGCAAAAATATAAAAGACCATCTAATTAGGGCCGCCTTACCCAGCACTACAAGTACAGGGACACTGCATGACCATTGGGGTCTCCCTCCACTTACAGGCATGCTAAATGTGGAAATTGTACAGTTTGCAGATTTACCATTGAATGTAAAGAATTTGTGTTTGGCACCATTAAATGTGTACTGAAAGACTTCTCAAACTGCAATACTTGTAACGTGATTTATGCCATCCTATGCCCCTGCAATTTGATATATATTGGACAAACGACACAAAGGTCCGGATAAGGATTTGTCAACACAGAAGCAGGCTGCGGTGTAACACGCCTAATGCCCCTTTAGTTGAACATTTTAAAAGCAAGGGTCACAGCTGCAGGACGACATACGTTGGACAGTATTAAGTATTGTTAAATTGCCTCCACGAGGTGCCAATCTTGCACAATTAATGAACAAGGAAGAATTGAAATGGATTCTGCGTACATGGCAGTATCCACACTGGCCTGAACCGCATGGAGGACTGGACAACTCTACTGTAATCCGGAGATATTACCAACTTTTTCCCTCAGCTGTCAAGATAACCATAGCCTTATGGCCAAATACAGACAGCACCTCTCTGAATTTTCAATGTAAATTCTGTAACCTGTTTATTTGGACCTTTCACTATATGTATGGTCATTTTTACCCATATTATGTGGTTTATGGTTTTAATGTACAATATGTTACACATGATTTTCCATTTTGAAATATCCCTCCATAACTCTATGCAACTCTGTGACTGACTTTTCATTCCTGTTTTAATAGCTAACCACTAGATTCTGATTTTGCCATTCCTTCCATCCCAATGCCGTCGCGCCACTTAATTTAATCAAGCTAGCCTTCGCAATTCCTGGGAATCTTTCCCTCTCTAAGATGGCTGCCTCGCAATTGCGGTCACCTGACTTCACCAACCCTGGTAGGTTTCCTACTCCATGATGGCCGCCATGGATTTGCGATCACATGACCACGCTGTATAGCCCATAAGCACCTCCCCATCCAGCTTCCCACGAGATATTTTTTGATAGCAGTTGCCTCCAAGTTACACTCCTTCGTGTGACTGGTAAGTTGCCTGGGAAGGTCCTCACTTCTTCCCTCGCCATTATTAGTGCGACTCCCTTGTAATTCCCCCTTTACATATTCCTAGGTATAATTGCCGCCTTAATTGATGTCTGCAGCGCCTTCCTAACGGACTTCGAATCCATTGTGATTGGTGAGTCCTTGGTATCCCTCCTTCCCTCTCCTTCCCTCGCCAGCACTAGCGCGCCTACATAACTTTAATAATCCCCAATTATGTTCCCAGGTCTCAAATGAAGCCTAATTAGATGCCATCAGCACTTTTACCATACGGACCGCAAACCTAATTCCTTGTGAACAACCATTCTACAACGTGGTAGGCGCAACGCACATACTTTCTTCCAAATGCGCTCCCCGACCCGTTTAGAAGCTGATTCTCCCTCCCTTCTTGCTAGGCTGCAGACCGCTCCCGGCCATTCATGGAAACTCATCCCCCATCCCGCCTGGCTCTGCTCTCAGCTCTCACTTCCAGGTAACCCCTCCTTAAGCTTTCACATAAGGCACTTTCACAGCCTCTATATTAACTGGTCAGCTCACTTCGATTTGCACATACTTTGTTCTATACCGTATCAATTTCTGTAATGTGCACTAATGCTACGCATCGCCGGTAACTGTCTCTATCTATTTTTTTGCGCCGATCACGGTTGCTTGTTGCATATAGAAACCCTTAGTCACTTCTAGTTCCGTGGATACTTCACTTCATTGGCACATACAGTGAAATAGTGTCGCACTTCAATGAGCGTGCAACACACTGTTTTTTAAGCACATCTACGTTGACTGTATGATATCTGTGCTGCTCACTGCTTGCTCTTTCACTTATAGAACCAAAATCCTTTACGAGTTTTAGTTGTCGCTTACGTACGCTTCCTCTAACATAGCTCATACTAACTCTTGTTCCCTATCTTGGTTTCCTTTTCTTTCCATATCTGTAATTTTGTGTTGTTTTCATATTTAGTTAATTGCAGGCAAAATGTTTTCAGGCACTAATTTGCAAGTCACTGATGATGATCCGTTAATTATGTTATGGATCGAAACGCCCGTCGACATAATTGTTAACCTTATACACTGTTATCTATTAGTTATATTATGTGTAAAGGTGATTTTCTCCTATTATTGTTTGCTCCATTATATTGAATTGACGCAGACAAGTACATGCTGCCTGAGCCTTCTTCTGTTTCCTTTGTGATGTGAGTTTTTTGGATACAGGCTTGTGTCCTACTGTTATTTAATTTTATGTTGCGTATTTTATAATTGCATATTAAAATTACCTTGTTCCGGATGGAACAATGGTTACAATATAGTACTGATTGGGGCTATATTTATTTGTTGTCAATCAATTTTCTTCACAGGGACCTCTGTCTCTTAAAATAAGCTAGTTCCCAAGGTCCCTGACTGATCAAATTGGGTTCCTTGTACTTTATATATATCATAGGAACAGTCCAGCCCGAACTGCCAACCCAGATCTGTGACTGGGGGTGAGTGTTTGAAAAGTTTCAGCACTCCGTCCATCATCTCCTTGTGTTTGCTTAGTTATAGTTAGGACCACGTTTCCATGGGAAATTGATTTTTGGTTTTCTATGCTAATAACTATAGCACCGTTAGATCGAATCTTCAGAAAACTTTTCCCAAAAGTTTTATCCACCTTAACTCCTTCCTGAAAGGTTTTGGGATGATCTGTCAAGCGGGAAACGAGAAAAATGGGAGCTCCAAAATGCATGTTTTCCATGCAATTTGCGATGCCACGCGAATGGAATTACACCAAATTTGGCAGAAAACTAGATCTTGGTCCAGAAAGTGTACTTTATGTGATTAGGTATAAATCCAGTCAGTAGTTTTTGAGTAATTAAGGTTAAAAATGTACAGCTATTTCATGCGACGGAAGATCCATGGATGCGACAGATCCAATGGTAAGATCTGATTGGCTGCCACCAAATCAACAAAAATGTAGCAGCAGATATTTTAGGGCTCTGGTCTCCTGTCCTGGTAAGAAGTTTAAAAAAAACATATAGGGGGCAGGGATTTCCTAACTTTGTTTTTAGCAACGTCACAAATAAAAGCCCCTCCTGGGTGGGCCAGGGCAGGTCGCAAATATCTTTTTTTGTTGGGGGAGGGGGCGTGCGGCCCAAGCCTCAGGGAGGGCCCAGATACCCTGTGCCCCAGGGCCATTATGTTTTTTTGGGGGAAGGGCATTGTTAGAAATGGGGGTCTCTAGTTAGCAGAGGTAGGTACCTTTGTCCAAATAGGGACCCTTGCTTCTTGTCAGGGTAAGGGGGATACACACTTTAAATAACCCTTGCTCACCCCCTTGTTAGCTTGGCACGAGCAGACAGGCTTATCCCAAAGGCAATGAGTAAAGTATTTGTACACAAAACACACAGTATTACAGTGATAACACCATAAATGGACACCACACCAGTTTAGAAAAATAACGTATCTTTATCTAAACTCAACAAGACCAAAACAACGAAAATCCAACATAAAATAGCACTTCAAAACAGTTATTTGCAAAATAAAGCTTGTAGAAAACAAACAGGTCCACCTGTGGCTAGAATGTCGTGACAGCAAAAAATCCAAAGTACAGCGCCGACTGCGAGGTGCGCAGTATCGGGCACGGAGTCACACGGACCCTCAAACAAAGAGTACCTTTGGATAACAAAGTCCATGACGATGCACGGAATCATGGAGGTGAGGCATCGGTGCTGAGGTCAAGGCCGGCTCCCTGGCTGCCCTGGGGGAGGCGAGGCGTTGTGTCCGCGAGGAGAAGTGTTGAATCCAGGACAGGGAAAGTCAGTTGCGTCGGCGGTGAGGCATCAACTCCAGTGACGATGCGAAGTCGGGGAGTTTGTGGAGTCACCTTTGGTGGTTATCGGCGTCGTGATTACAGGATGCTGGCGATGACGGAGTCGGTGCAAGCTCTGGCATCGGGAAATGCCAATAACTGCAGGCGTCGGCAGGCATCAAAGGGCAATTGGAGCTGCGGTGCAGGCCAGGTGGTGCGTCGTGCACTTCACGAGTGGTGCCCCTGGCCTCGGTGCAGGTCGTGGCATCACAGCGGCGTCGCTGACAGCATCAGAGACAGGTTTTCTTGCTTCTTTCAAGTTGCTTCTAGATCCCAACAGCAGGGACAACCTCCAGAGGCCCAAAACTGGAAAAGGCACCTCCTGGCAGGTCAGAACTCTCAGCAAGAGAGTTCAGGGGAGCTGGGGGTGATGTCTTTGTGTCCCTGAGACTTCAGAACAGGAGGACAGCACACACATGCCCTTGGAGATTCTTCTTCAAGCAGGTTCACAGCAAAGTTCCAGTCTTTGTCCTCTCCTTTGCAGAAACAACTGTAGGCCAACCCCACAAAGCACATAGCAAAAGGGCACTACTCCTCCTCCCAGCTCTCCTGCTCTTCTCCTTGGTTAAGGTTCCTCTTGAGTCCAGAAGTGATCTAAAGTTCTGGGGTTTAAGGTCCACTACTTAAACCCCATTTTTTCTTTGTTCTTTTTCGTGCAAGGGTCTCTGAGCCCAGTCCAAATCTGTTCTGTCCTCACTGGTGCAGTATAACCACTAGGGGTGGAGACAGCATTGTGCATGGGAGACAGGCCCTATTCAGGTGCAAGTAAAACTCCTCCCACTAATCTGAATGCAGCCAAGCCCCATTCAGCTCAGCTCTGAGTCATCCAGGAAGGGCCAGGCACACCTTAATCCCCACCTCCCCAGTGGCTGCCTACAGTGAATGCACATCCCCAGCCCCTGTCACTCCAAAACCAGACAGTCAATTCACAACCAGACAGAGGCACACAGAATGGTTAAACAAGAAAATGCCTACTTTCGAAAAGTAACAATACCAAAAAATCAACTAAAAATTTATGAGAAAAGAATAAAGAAAACAGTAATAGAATTTTTGGGGGACAAAATTACAAGTAATTTTCCAACAAGTGATACCCCTACACAAATTCACAAAAATGTACAACATTTTTAATAAGACAATAATCGTGACAAATATAAACAATGGCGCTCAATAAGTTACACAAACAACCATAGAGAGAATACACGGTGTAAACATAAAAAGTGACTGAGGAAAGTTACATATATGTAGTTTGTACAAAACAAAAACAAAAACAAATCATAGCAAGGAATGCGGCCTCTTCAATCAAGGCCACATGAAGGCGTCGACAGCGCTTCGACCACATTAAAATTTGGTGGTCATCATCAGGACAGACAATAATGAATACCAGAGTGTCCAACAGAAAATTCCAGTGATAAAATGTATTAATACCGAGTCCACAGCCTGGAAATAGGTGGGCTCCACTTGCTCCAAACACAATTGCACCAAAGCGATATGCGAATGAAAAAGCACCCTATCCACTTGAATTTATAGCGATTTAAAATCTCAATTGGGTCAAAAATAAGGTCACAATATAGCAGCAACCGGTGGCCAAACATTAATTAAATGGCCCTCGAATCAAGTAAAGCTGTTCCAACTTCGAGCAAGTATACGCGGCGGGCCATATATTGATTAAGCAGTCCCACCAATCAGGCTGAGCTGCTCTAGCCAAGAGCCAATCTACACAAAGTACACCATGCCGGTCGGTTGGGTCGACCGGCATGGTGTACTTTGATTTACTAGTAAATCTAATATGCCAATCATGGATAACCAATTATGTTCACAATTTACACAGAGAGCATATGCACTTTAGCACTGATTAGAAGTAGTAAAGGTGCCCAGAGTCCTAAAGCCAACAACAACAGGTCAGGAAAAAATAGGAGGAAGAAGCAAAAAGTTTGGGGAAAACCCTGCAAAAAGGGCCAAGTCCAACAGGCATCTGGCACCCCTTCTCAAGCTGTAGACCGGCTCAGGGGACCTTATCCCCTGGTGCCTGAACTACCTGCACACTGCTGTTTCCTGCCTGGGAGAGTTTGGGCAGAAAATATAAATTGAATTCCCAGCCCGCACTCGCCCTGGCAGGGAACACAACTTTTTTCCCACCTGGCAGAAGCAGAGAAGAAAGCTGCACCTGCCAGGGAAGAAGCAAAGCAATGGAGTCGGCTTCCGCCAGCCCCCAGGATGGGTGGGGATCCAGCATTGGCTGCGGTGGCCTTGCGGCTTCTCTCGCGGCTCCCAAACATTGCCATGCTGTGGGTACCATGGGGCACTAACTTTAAAATATTAGCCGGCTCTTGCCTGCACTCAGAATAGGTGCTGGCTGGGGAGCCAGTAGGTGCCGCATGGCCCTTGGGACTCCACCCATGGCCCAAAGCCATTATATAAGTGTGGTTGTGTCAGATGGGACTGGGACACTCATTTATTATACACTGCTTCAAGCAAGGAGTGCCCCATAATGCCCTGCAGGGGCTAAGTTATATATTTTATCCCTCTTATGAGATTGATAAGGTCGTATGGTTTTGCTACAATGTCTTATGTGGACGACATTCAAATTATCGTTCCCATAAATAATAATATTGAAGAGGTGGCCTCTTGCTTCAACAAATGCATGAGTGCCATCTTCAACTGGATGAGCTCCCATTGTCTCCAACTAACTTCTGGAAATACGGAGGTGCTCCTCTTTGGGCGGGATACCTCTTTTTGAAACAATTCTTGGTGGCCTCAAGCCCTAGGTTCTCTTCCAGTCCCAATGGTTAAAACAAGGAATCTAGGAATATTTTTGACACCCATCTTTCTTTCAGGGACCAAACCAATCATTTGACTTCCTCATGCTTCCATATTTAAAAAATTCTGAGGAAAATATTTGATCTTTTACCATTTGATCTACAGAAGACAGTGGTCACTTCTCTAGCGATATCAGAGCTAGATTACTGTAATTCCCTTTATGCTGGAGCCCGGCAGGGTGTTTTGGGAAGACTCCAGAAATTGCAAAATGCAGCAGTTAGGGTTCTGAAAAAGATCAAAAAGTTAGAACCTGTTTCCAAAGCTTGGGAAGAACTCCACTGGCTGCCTGTTAAAAAGATAGTTGCCTTTAAGGCACTCTGCATTGCCCACAAAGCATTGTATCTTCAAGGCCCTGACTTACTTTAAAACACTTTCATTGTACACTCCAAACAGATCATATCATTGCGCTCATCCACAGTCAAGAAAGTGTCTGTTCCTTACATTCATAAAGCCTCTTGGGGAGCTAGAAGCTTTTCCCATGTCACCTCTTGCCTCTGGAACCAAATGCCAGAGCACCTAAGAAATATCTCCAACTCTCTGGCTTTCAGAAAATCACAAAAAACATGGCTGTTTACTTTTCCTTTGTAGACTTTAGATGCTCGTTCTTACTTCACAGTACAGGTAGCACCGAGATGACCTAGGGCAAACGTCACGCTTTACAAAATTAAAATCAAATCAAATGTATTTGCCCCTAGAAGTAGTTGGGGTGTCACCAAGCATATTTTTTTTATGATGTGGCAGGCTGCAGGGAGCACAGCAGCCCCCCAGCAACATTAAAAAAAACACACATTAAGCCTCCTGAGTTACTGAATCCATGACCCCAGGATAGATTACCATTTTTGTTTAAATCACTCAGAGCTGGAGCTGTAAGCTCTTCAGCTACAGTGCAGGGATCCCCTGTGGTTGGTTCTATGCATGCACTTTGTGGCCTGAAAAGTATTAAAAAAAAGACTGGAAGATGTGATTAATGACAATAACTATTATTTAATATTGCAATGTGTGAATTAATAAAATACACAGTTCATTATAGTTATTGGTGACTTTTTGATAGAGCCAATAGGTCTTTTTATATGTGATGTACTGACCCCTTGATAATGCCAATAAGCATGCTGCTTTTTATATTTTGGTGTTCAGACCCTTTGGAAAAGCCAGTAGGCCTGCCTTACTTAAAATGACACCCTTTATATTGTTACATGACGTAGTCAGCCATGTGGAGTGCCTGGTATTTCGAATGTGTGAGGAGTTGTATCCTAGTAGGAGTCCTAGTGGGCGAGGTGTATGTAGGGTTCATGGAATCAAATGTGATTGTTGAGGTATACTGGGCCAGAGTTATGTGGTGCTTTGAAGGTGTTGGTGAGGAGTCTCAATTGTACTAGTTTGTGTATGGTTGCTAGTGTAGCACTTAGAGGTGAGGTGAGGTGTGATGTGTACGATTGGGAGCCACATGCCCCCACTCTTTATGGCAGGTACCGGGGCCAGTGTTTGAAGCTCCTGGTCCTTCTGAATCCCCTAATGGGCTGTCACTACCCTTGTGGTCATGAGTATCCACTCAGGCAATCTCAACATTTTAAGATGTGATCTCATTCCAGATAGTTTCCTCCAAGTCATTCCCTAGCAGACAGTCAACAGGCATAGCTGGACTCACAGATGCTTTCAGTAAGCCAGAGACCTCAACCCTCTCCTAGGGAACCCTGGCATAGGGCAGTGGCTCACTTGGATATTAGCAGTTACTACCTTGTGGGTTACATTAGGGACAAACTGCTCTGCAGACACCAACTGACAAGACAGGAGTCATCCTGGCTCCTGTGTCTGGCAGAGCCTCCACCCTCCGCCCATCGATGGGAAGCCACTGCCTGTACTTTTTACTTTTGTCAGGCATGTGAGCCTTGGG
Organism: Calotriton arnoldi; assembly: GCA_963921515.1. NCBI lineage: Eukaryota > Metazoa > Chordata > Amphibia > Caudata > Salamandridae > Calotriton > Calotriton arnoldi. The sequence goes on from CAWUFW010014586.1 coordinate 15,114, forward strand.
TACCATCTCCTTATCAACCAGGCTTACTAGGGTAACCTCGACCCTGTTCTCAAAACTAACTGGGACAATCTTTGCCATCAGCACTACACCGGCAATTCCTGGTGTAGCCCACCAGGTGGGGGCTTCTTCAGACAATTGACATCTCCCTTCCCATGTCCTGCCTGGAGACAGTCATAGCACCCGGGCTGGTAAGTCTGCATGGGTTTTTCCCCACTATACACCCCCCCATAGTCAGAAGAGGAATGGGACTGTCTTCCCTGGAAATTATTTTGGGGGCCTTTACAGAACACCTTTTGGTTATCTTTGACCCCCCTCGCCCTTTCGTTTTGCTGGTGGGGGGGCGGTCCACCTTTTTTTGTGGTGCCCCCAAGTCCAGATGTTGGCTTCCTTCCCAAGCTCTGTGGGTAGAGTGAGCCAAGACCCAGATTTACTAAGCAGTTGTGCTGTCCTTAAGTCATAATATTTGAGTGGTCTTTTCACCTGCAAAGTAATGCAACACAGTGCCTTGCATTACCCTGCATAAGGAGGCGTTACATGGGTGGAGAATGGGCATTCCTATGCATCCACCCACCCATGTATTTTGACACAAATCCAGATTTACTAAAGCCAGTAAACCTGGGTGTGCAACAAAATGGTTCTTTATTTCTCCCTGTTATTTCCTCTTTGCACATGCAAAGAGGAATAAGCCTCTGAGGAGTGCTTTTGTGCAGGAAGGTACGCTGTACTGCCAAGAAAATCCTCCCCACAACGCAGGCACCCTTCCACTATGACGCAAGGGTGCTTGTGTTGTCCCTAGGCAGCAATGAGTGCGCCAGCGAAGAGAGCGAGAGATTGCCTTGCTGCATTACGCTGCATAAAAGATTAGCAGTTCTGGGCCCCAGTGTCTATCTGGTGCTTGCCAACTCCGTAAAACAATCACCTAGAATGTGCTCGTTTATCATCAAACTGTGCAGACCATTATAATCATTCACTGTGCTGCCCTTCACCCAACCATCCAGTACCTTACTCAAAGAATCCACAAAATCTACCCATGACTGGTTCAGGGAATATTTCTCAGGGATCAGACCAAACTTTGTGCTAACAGCTTCCTTCATGGGGGCATAATTCATCTGGTCGGCTACCTCCAGTGTCAATAGGATATCCCTCTCAGCAGTGGACATGTGCCTTCCGAATATGCCTCTTGACCCCGCATCCCATTACCCCGCATGTTGTTACAACGCGGTCGTTACAACAACCGCGTTGTAACAACGCATACCATTACCCCGCAAGGCGTAACAACGACTTTCGGAGGGGGGCGCTGGACGTTGGAATAGTATAATTTACTATTCCAACTCCAGTCTGTGCGGACAGTAGGGAAGGTGTTGGATTTTAAATCCAATACCTTCTCCCCCCTCCGCAAGTCGTTGTTACGACTTGCGGGGTAATGGTATGCGTTGTTACGACGAGGTCGTTGTAACGACCGCATTGTAACAACATGCAGGGTGACGGATGCGGGGTCAAGGTTGTTTACTGTGCCTTCCACAGACTGACCTCCTAGTCACATGTAAGGACACCTTATAAGCTGCAAATCACTTATCTACGGCATCCCCACCACATAACTAGATACCAGATCTTTGGAGAATTGGGTTCATGTACCAGCTATAGGCACTTTATTGTTGCTGTCACTGTCATCACTAGACTCAGAGGCCTTCTGGGATTCTCAACTACATCTTGCTCTGGCTCCTCTCATGGACCAGCACGGCCTTCTCCTTTTCCAAGGCCAGTGTTGCTGCTGCATTTTCCTCCTTAGCAGCAAAAGGCCACCTTTTCACTTCTGAAACAAGGGTAGCCAGCTTCAAGTTCCAAGCCCTTTCTTCCCCTCTGTTCTCCAGTTCTGGAGGGTGGGAGGAGGGGGGACATACTGTAGGCTGATATACAGCTCCCTGCCCTGGAAAACACAGGTGATGCTTCTCCTTGGGGACAACACTTCCCTAGCAATGGAGCTTCTTCAATGTCTTATTCATTCTACTCTTCAACCTAATCCTCATTCTCCTCTGAGGTGCACTAAAGCGGACTGCCTTCCTCCATGTCTCTGAGGGCAATGTGGTATTCATCCTTCTTGGACTGCTTGTTCAGCTTTAGACTATATTGCTTGCACATGCTCCTCAACTCTTCAATGCTATGACTCTCCACATGAGCCAGATCCACCTCCATGTTCACATAAAAATAAGGTGTACAAAACGGAGGACAAGAATGAATTTAGGACAAAATATGAAGTTATCCAAATAGAACCAAATTCAATTTTTGCTCTCAATTGAAAAGGAGATTTTAAATTTCAACTTAAATCACTGCATGGTACTGCAATGCACATGTCCTGGATCCCATAACTGCTACCAATGTAAGAAATTGGATTATTATTTGGGTTGGGTGACTATCGACCTCAAGGAACAATCACAACCCTCGTCAGGGTAAACTTTCAAAGTCACTAAATTAATCTGAACTCAACCCCGGTAGGTATGGCAGAGAGTAGACATGCTTAACTTAGGGCAATGGGTAAAGTATTTATGCAGCACCAAAAACAGTAATAAGGTCAAAATGCAAAACCCCAAACAAAATTAGAAAAACAGACTACATATTATAACACCAAAATAACACAAATCTAATTAGGGGAACCAGAGATATGAATGTTTTAAAGTTTTAAGTAGGACTAGTGATAAGAAGCATAAAGTGCCAATGGTCTTCAATGGTTGTAGTAGATAGGGACCTAGGAACAATCTGAGGCTGGCCGCGATGGACCATAGGTTGGATCCAGGTCAGACAGTTCCAGGCTTGTCCTTGTCAAAGATTTTACCTCCTGACAGAAGGCCAGATGTACGAAGGGCTTTTTCATTCGCAAACGGCCCGATTCGCAGAATTGAGCCATCTGTGAATGAAAAAAGGGCTTTTCCAATGTACAAAAGGCCAATTTGCGATTTGGTAACCTATTACCAAATCGCAAATTGGGTTTGCCATACGGTATTAGGAAAGGACTTGTTCAGGGCATCCCTTCCTAATACCAAATCGCAATGGTATGTGTGAATGTTTTGCGACCGAAATGCGGTGGCAAAACATTTGCATTTTACAACCTACTTGAAGTAGGTGGTAACCCATTCGCAAAAGGGCTATGGCCCCCAGGGACCCCTTACCCTTTGCGAATGTTTATAAAAACATTTTTAAGAGCAGGCAGTGGTCCCACGGACCACTGCATACTCTTAAAAAATGAAAACTTTTTGTTTTTCTTTTTGAAACACATCCTATTTTCCATTAAGGAAAACGTGCTGCATTTTAAAAAAAACATTGCTTTATTTAAAAGCAATCCCTGACATGGTGGTCTGCTGGCCCCAGGAGGCAACTATCCCTGTGATTTTTGTGATTCGCAATGGGTCGCAAACCGAGACCTACCTCATGAATATTAATGAGGTAGGTCTATTTGCGACCCACAGGGCCTGATTCACAGAACTAACTTACGTCAAAAACGTAAAGTTAGTACTTTTTGGTATTCACAGAATACACTTACTCATTTTGGTATTCACAGAATGAACTTACTCATTTCGGTATTCACAGAAGTTAGTAGTCCTAACTTTAGGACTCCTAAATGCCTTCTGTGAATACCGAAAGTCTTAAAGTTAGGATTTTTCTCAGTTTAGGAGTACTAAATTACTACTCCTAAACTGAGAAAAATCCGAACTTTAAGACTTTTGGTATTCACAGAAGGCATTTAGGAGTCCTAAAGTTAGGAGTCCTAACTTTACTACTCCTAAACTGAGAAAAATCCTAACTTTAAGACTTTCGGTATTCACAGAAGGCATTTAGGAGTCCTAAAGTTAGGACTACTAACTTCTGTGAATACCGAAATGAGTAAGTTCATTCTGTGAATACCAAAATGAGTAAGTGTATTCTGTGAATACCAAAAAGTACTAACTTTACGTTTTTGACGTAAGTTAGTTCTGTGAATCAGGCCCACAGGGAATAGCAAAATGTATTAAACACACATTAGTACATTGTTGTTTGTAATTACCAAATAGCAAATCGCAACTATTCGCTATTTGGTAATCGCAAAGCCTCACCAACATACATTTTGCCTTCAGTCCTTTAAGTCCCAATCTACCACATGAGTACTCTACCATTGCCCCCCCAGGACATCAGGAGAGGCTCTTAGAGACTCACAGGTCGTCAGGCAGAGGTACACAACAGGGTCAGGGTCCTGCCCAAATCCATGTGTCACTGGTCAGTTGGGCAGTTGCAGGAAAGACCTCTTGTAACTTGTATCTATGTAGCTTGAACAGGAAGTCAGCCTTACAACCCTTGGAGTCCATTTCTTTGTTAAGGGTACAAGAGGGAGCAGGTTCAGTCCTTCAGGGAACCTGTCAGGTCACAGACAGCAGGTCCAGTGCTCTTCTGTTCTTCCTCATGTCCAGCAGTGTTTTAAACTGTGTGCCTGGAGATGCCAAATTTATGTCTGGCATGAGCTAGTGGCTGGGAAAGACTAATGAGCAAATCCTAATGCTTGGGGTACAAGTTCCCGGGGCCAACCTTACCCACTTTGAGCATTTTCAAGAGGGTAAAACTGTTTGGCCACACTAAAGTGGGACTCTGAGTACTGGGAGTGTGTGGGGGGAGTGTACAATGGTAATCCAAGTGTCCTCCGACAGCTAACACTAAAATCCAGTTTGAAGCTGCCAGTGCACTCACAATAAACCCAGAGAGAGAAGAAGGGTTTTTATTAGCCAGACAGTGGGTACAAAAGAATTGCCTTGACCTCCTGTTGCCTTCCGTTCAAGGGCACCACAAGTGTTATATGTAAAACCCAGAGACATAAGTCTTGTGGGACAAAGCAGGGGGCTTCAGAAATTAGACAGTGGATACATAATTTAAAGAATATTAAATTGTAAATGCCAATGTTTGCCCCTTTTCCTATACATACTGACATTACCATTCACCATTACCTTGTGAGTTCATTGGTTAGCCCACAAATAGTAATCGTATGGCAAGCATGCTCCTCATGGTGGGTAGTTTTTGTTTTCAATAGCTACACTATCCAGCCTAACACAGTTACTGCTATCATGTGACACCACTGTCACATGTCCTGCATCCAGGGAAAAAAGTGGATCTTGGAGGAAAGTAGGGGCCACACATCATTCCCAAAGGCGCAGAGGTTCAGAACAACCCATCCACCAGAAGGATCCAGGAAGAGCACAAAGCAAGTGAGTTATAACAACTAAACAGGCCAGCATGCCCACATCCCCTTCCTAGGCATACTTCAACACATCTGGCAAACTTTCCAAGGACAGGGGGCAGAGTCAAGTGCCCTATCTTCAGGAGACCACATGTTTGTGAAGGCAGATCACGGAGTCGACTGAGGCCAGACATTCATGTTACTGCTGCAAGTCAAGGAGAGTGCACTGAGCAGAACTACCAAAAGTTCCAGCCCTTTGATTAAGTAATGGGAGAGTTGGAGTTGCAAACCATCACGCTTGTCTGTATTTTCCTTGTGGCCTACCAAGTCTTTTTACCATTCCCTGCAATCTTATTTAACATTCATTGGCTTAGGTGTCGCTGCTTAGGATCAACTGGGGTCATTTGCTTGTGCGTGTCACCCATGCAGTCCCCTCCCAGGGGCCGTCACACCACCATCTCCTAATATGACCATCCTGCAAATGTGCCCTTGGAAAGGGTGTCCCTTGAACAAACAGGCTGCTGCCACCTGTACATCAGCCGTAATCTCAGAGTTTCTCCAGAGGTCTCAGGCCTCTTTATACAGATTTACTTCATGCAGTCTCCAAGCTTATCCATAAGCACACACACACACTGCTCTCCATGTTCCGTAGTTCTTTATTCCTTCAGCCTCTTGGAAAGTCCTTCCTGTCTCCAGGCTGATAGGCACTCCATTAACCCTCTGCATGGCTCTTTTCTGCACCTCCGCTTCTGTGTGGTTCACATTCTTCATGTGGAGAGGGGAGATATCTCACAAATAGAAATGTGGTATAAGAGGACAGTTCCGCAGACAACCTCCTGCAAATGATACACACCACTGTCATCAGCATCAGCTGAACTTGGGACTTGGCTGATTTATGCCTCATTCTACATAAAAGGATTATGTCCAGAGATTGTAAGGCAGGAAAATAGCTCATATTCTTCTGTGTCTGCAACAAGGTTTTCGGTGTTATCAATCATGACTCAAAATGTTGTCTGGTATAAAAACTTAAGGTCTACGGCATTTGTATGAATTGCCTCTCTGCAGAGTAAGAAGCAGTCATGTCTTGATCATACAAAGGTGGCACAAAGCAGTCATTCCAGGCTTAGCCAGAAATGAGGACACAAAATCCTCAAAGGAATACAGTATTTCAGTCAAGAAAATTGGGTAAAAGTAAATGCAAATAAGTATCCCAAGGAAAAAAGAAGTACTGGGATTTTTTCCCCAAATGAATACTATCACCACAAAGTCATGTCTCAAAATTAAGACAAGTATATAAAAACCTTGAGTCTTAAATCAAGAAACAGACATTAGGATTTGGAGAAAAAAATCCAGCATAAAGTATACAGCTTTTTGTGGAGAAGTGCATGATGTGGAAATTAAAGGACAAGTTACTTACCTTCGGTAACGACTTATGTGGTAGAGAAGTGATCTAGTCGCAGATTCCTTACCCTTGAATTTCCCAGGCGTCAGACTAGATACAGAAATATTTCTTCGCTCACCCTCCTGGTAGAAGTAATTGCCTCTAAAAAGGCTGTTTTGATGGCAAGCAGCTGGAGGGGTCAGTTGTGCAGAGGTTCGAATGGTGAACACATCAGGAAGGTAAGAACAAAATTAATGTCCCACAGAGACATAATTAAAGGGGAAGGTGGAAACATAAGTACAAGGCCTTTGAGGAATCCATTTACAATAGGAAATTTAAATAATGAGGGTTGATTTGGCAGCCTCAGGAAGGCAGACGGGACTGAAAGGTACACTTTCAGAGTGCCCAGTGCAGAGCCCTGCTGGGCAAGGGTCAAAATAAAAGGGAAAACTTGACAGAGGAAAAAAGAAGCTGCCTTGGAAACTCCAGCATGCAAAACTACTGACATTACACTTTTTCGTCAGAGGTAAACAGATCTAACCAAGGCTCTACTCACTGTTGAAAGAGACCTTGCATGACCTCCGAATGGAAGCCATTCTTGATCCGCTAGTCATCAGTGGCCGAGTTGAACCGTCCTGGCGTTCAAAGAAACTACCAGATGTTGAACCACCAGGGATATGCCCTGCTGTTCCAGCCATGTGCAGATGTAGGTTCTCTTGACAAAGGGTCCATACTCCCACCCCGCCTTGTTTGTTGCAGTAGCTCATGGCGGTGGTGTTGTCTGTGAACACTTGAATCAGCTTCCTCTTGATTGAAGGAAGAAAGTCTTTCAATGCCAAAGGAATCACTGGGAGCTCCAGCAAGTTGATGTGGAGTCCATATTCTGCCAGAGACCAGAGTCCTCTGATCTCCACCTCTCCCAGATGGCCCCCCCGGAAAACAGCCATTACAACGCGGGCATTACTACGCAATGCTATTACAACGCATCTTTTACTACGCAGGTACTATTACAAAGCATGCTATTACAGCGCAGATACCATTACAATGCAAGCCATTACATCGCATGATATTAAGGTAAGTTATTGTTTTTGGTGCTTTTGTATTGAAAAAAAAGAAATGTTAAGTAATGTTAAAAGCATTACATTTGATTGTTAAATTTTAATACTTATTAATTAAAAGGTATTAATACTTAGTAAAATAATACTCTTGTATATTATTACTTATTAATTAACAGATATTAATACTTTCATTGTAAATTAATACTCTGGTATTGTTATACAAACTAAAATTAGGGTAGTGTTAAAAAATACAAATAAAAATTAAATTTAGAATAAAAGAGTATTGATGCCTGAGTATTAATTTTTGAAAATTATGGTATATTTAAAAAAAACATTTTTAGGTTGTATTATAATTCACAGGCATTAAAACACTTTTTGAAAAACAAGTGTATTTATAAAAAAAATGATGTTTAAATTAATTTTTAATTGTGCATAATATTTAGTAATACATAAAAATAGGGTAAATTGGGCAGTTTTTAAAAAGATTTGGGGGGTAAAAGGACTTTAAAAAGAGGTAAAAATGAAAAATAAAATTTAATTTATTCATTAAAAAGAGATATGGGTGGAGTAATTTAATAATACAAGGGTATTGTAATGTAAAATAATGTGAAAAAAAGATTTGAATAAATTAAATGATACAATTTATTAATATAAAAAAGGGTAGACTGTATGGGATATAGGGGATTGTGTTGGACAAGTTTATAAATACAATGATATTAATTTACATACTAGAGTTAATATAGTATTAATTAAACAATTAAAAAATACATTAGAAATATTATAGTAAAGTAGACAATTAAAAAAATTGTAGATTTATTAAATATAAAATACAGTTTAAAAATAGTTCAAAGTTTTAAAAAATAATAGCATAAAAAAGAAGACTTTTTAGAATAAAATATTTTTATTTTAATAACATAATTTAACTAACAGTAGAAATAATAATGAAAATATTATTAAAAAAAAGAAGAAAAATAGTATCATTTAAAAAAAATATAAAACTAAAATTTGTAAATGTGTAACATTTTTTAATCGTTTAAATTAAATGTTTTCCCACAGTTTTACATTGGAGTCTATGACATAAATTGTCCTTTTTCTCTTTTGACAGAAATAGAGGACGTTGCCGCTTGAACGTAACAAACGTCATTCAGTGGATCGTCGCTCTCCGGATCAGAAGCATGGAACTGCTGCGTCCAGGTAAGCAGATTTTATACTTTAAAAAATAAGATAGTGGTGGTATAGTTTAATGTAAAGAGAGAGGAGGGAGTTTTATAGAAGTAGTGTAGATGTTTTTAGAATTGTTTGTATGTTTTAAGCAGAAAACTTATTCCAACACAGGTCGCAAGTTGTAGGCCCATGTCAGGTTTATTGGTTTAAACACTTAGGGGCCGATTCCGATCACGCTGGGAAAGCCCTACGGCCGACTGGCGCCCGTAGAGCTTCCCGACCGACTCGTGCTCCGGGGCTCTGACCGCCCGAGTACGATGCGAACAAGTGCTGACGGACACGGGTCACTCGGAGCCAATGTTCCCTCTAATTTTTTTCTTCAGTGTGCGGCAGTGTAAGGTCTCTGTGCACTGCAGCCACTGCTATGTGTGCCAGGAAACTGACTATGTGAGCACAGCGACAAACATCAGTGGCAAATACCACTTCTAACTTTTGTTAAAAAATGCGAAAAGAAGGTGCATTTCCACATATACAGCATCCCAGAGGCATGCTTCATCGTAGAGTCCTGGATGAGGACTCAATGATGAAGCATACCATTGGGAGACCCAGTGGGTGAGAGTCCTTTTAAATAAATAGGGACACCCCTCTTATATGGCAAGGCAGTGAGACAACCCATGTACTACCAAGTGAGCTCTCTATCCTATGTTGTTGATTATTGAATTGGAAGTGATTAGAACCCACTGATAAAAACTTCTAGTTATCCCTTTTCCTGTTCTGGTAGATCACAGAAACTACCTAGTAGTTCTCATTCAAATAGAGAGACCTTGTTTTATTGGCTTCACACCATTGCTGTCTGTGGTATGTAGAGAGGCTAACGTTTGGAGTTGGATTTAGTCTGGACACCTTTAGGACCCACTGACAGGCATTGTGAGAAACTGGCACTGAATTCTGCCTCAACTCCAGAGCTCTCAATCAGTTTCCATCATTAAAACGCGCCCACAGTATCTATCCAAGACACCTGAATGTGACTCAGTTCATAGTATGCACTGTACAAGAGTCATATGTTGCACAAAAACGACATATTTACATGATCTGGAAAGTGCAAATAATCTTAAAATGCATAATGAAATAAAACATAGTGCATCCATGTTCCTCAGTGTATTTTGTTTCAAATGGACTGGTAATGGGGTGACAGAAGCCATGCAGCAGCCCCCAAATCACAGTTGTTCCTATGGCAACAGAAGAGCACAGTGCAGTGTGCTCAAGAAAATAAAGTGCTTGGAGCTATTGACCCAAAACGTTCGGTGATTCTCAGTTAAAAATTACACACTTTCACCACTTGCATGCTTGTGCCTTAGTAAACTTGTAAGGTAGTTTAGACGACTAACATACCCACTGTGGAGATCTGCAGCTTGCAGATCACATGCATGAAGAATGATACTCTTTAAAATGCAAAACAGTTGGACAGCATTTTTGTAAACATCTCCTCTCCTCATGCTGTAGAATCCTGAACATTACTTGGACAACAGTATAAATAATATGGGACCTGGGTATTTTAACACTTGATGAAAGTTTGTGTGTTGTGTATTTCAAAAGACATGCATTTAAATTAGTATGTAGTGTAGAGTGTTTTTAAAGCATATACACTAAAATCTACTGTTACTGCTACTTTCATAAAGCAAACTGCATTTGTAAATTAAACGAATGGATAACTTTTGGATAGAAGTTTTACAATGTAAGCACTTAACACATTTGCTCTTTAGTAAGGTTTGGAAGTCAGTAAGTATAATTGTGGCCAAGGAGGTGTGCATGCGCCAAGAAGAGGTAGGTGAAAGGTCCTCCCCCTCCCTCAGGCAGTGCAATTATGGTTTTCTACTGCCATGATGTGAATTTTAATGCCCTTGCTGCTACAAAAATAGACATAATCACAGAAACCTGGTATTGCTCCCCCTATCAGTACACACTTTAGACATCAAATATTTGCAGAAAGCACTTTAAAACATATGCTAGAGCTTCGCTGGACTAATAAGTGAGCAAAAGCACAAACGTTATGCTACAAATTAACAAAGGTTGTTTTAAATGAAGTTCCATTCCAGCAGCTGTCTTAAACATGAACAAATGCCTGGTATGTTTCTTCTGAAAAGGCAATGGAGAGGAGGCAGTCTAATCGTGTGGGGCCTGTGCAGTGATGAGCAGTGATGAGCAAAGAGGGAGCAGGCTGATCTTTATCTCTTGTTATCACCAACTTTAGTGGAACAACAGAAGCCCTCGCTGCAGGAGCAGCTGGTGTCCGCTCATAAATAACATGCCCCAAAACAGATGATACAAAAAAGATATTGTCTCCAAGTCGTGTATTATTTCTGCATGCATATTTTTTTGAATGCCGCACAATGCAGAGTATTTAATGGCCTGTAAAAATACTGGAGCCTTGTGTAATGCTTCTAGACGGCGCTGCTGCCCATGTGTGCTGAGGAGCCTCGCTCCTGTTCCTGAAATGAACGCAGCAAGTGGCATTTGCAAGAGTCACTTGCTGCGCAACTTGAGACCTTCTGCCAACAAGCAAATTCATTTTTTCGCGCCGCTGCTTTTAAAACACGAGCGACGCAAAAACGGAAATTTGCTTTTTCATGGTCTCTCACATGACGTCTTAGCGCGCTTTAGACTAGAGACTGCGCGCTTCAGAAAACAAAGGTGCGTGGGTGCGCACGCGCGCACCCTACAGGGAACAATGCTCGGAGCCCCATTGAAGTCAATGGGAGCCTGTTGTACGACGCGTACATAGGCTCCCATTGACGAAAAAGGTATGTTGCACACAACGGCGCCCCCTGTAGTGGGGACGCGTCTGTGCCACCCGCACCGTACATGCATGTGCAGGGGGGACCCGAGATCGACTCGTAAGACTATGGGTGAAGGGGGGTCTGGCGCGGACCCCCGAAGTCCGCTTCCCGGAGCGTTGACGTGTCGGAGGCTCCGACTCGATCCGACTGTCCGAATCGTGCATCGTACTGGCTTGGTCGGATATCGCCTCCATTGCACGGCACGGTTTGCTTACGTACGGAGCGGTTCGGACCCGGAAATGACTCGGTCGGCGATTTCGGGTTTCTCGCATCGTACTTGCTCGCTCGTACAGCTGTACGCGTCGGTCGGAAAACACGCGTAAGGCTCGTACTTTTTCCGCCCGGATCGCGTTCGGAGCCCTTCCGAGCGAGATCGGAATCGGCCCCTTAATGTAGACATAAAAAAAAAAACAAATGGTAGATTTATATTTTTAAATTAAAAGTGTTTCGAAACAAATAAACCCGACGTGGGCCTACAACTTGCGACCTGTGTTGGAATAAGTTTTCTGGTTTAAAACATACAAACATTTCTAAAAGCATGTACTCTACTTCTTTAAACCTCCTTTTAAATATAAAAAACCTTTTAAAAATAGATAGTTATTAAACAGTAATAGAATTAATATAAAAAAATGAAGACCTTTTTAAGAAAATTTCTTTTTATTTTTAATACAAAATTTATTTCACAGTAGAAATATGAATGATAATTTTATTAAAATATAGAAGAAAAATAGTATAATTTAAAAAAATATAAAATTAAAATTACTAAATGTGTAACATTTTAAAATATATTTTATTAAATGTTTTTCCACGGTTTTACATTGGAGTCTATGATATAAATTGTCCTTTTTCTCTTTTAACGGAAATAGAGGACATTGCCACTTGAACGTAACGAACGTCATTCAGAGGATCGTCGCACTCCGGATCAGAAGCTTGGAAGAGCTGCGTCCAGGTAAGCAGGTTTTATACTTTAAAAAAAAAGTTAGTGGTGGTATAGTTTATTGTAAAGAGAGAGGAGGAAGGTTTAAAAAAGTAGTGTAGATGTTTTGAGAAATGTTTTTATGTTTTAACCAGAAAACTTATTCCAACACAGGTCGCAAGTTTTAGGTCCACATCGGGTTTATTGTTTTCGAAACGGGGCGACGTGTTTTACTAAAGAAGTGACTTTGTCGACGTTGTTTTTTACAAAATTAAGGGGGTCATTAGGATGGTGGACGGACTGGAGTCCGTCCGCCATCCTGGTGTAAACTGGGACAGTCCGCCATGCATGCAGTGGTCCCGCACACCCGATCAGGATGCAACCGCCACCGTGGCGGTCAGATCGTGATTTTTAACATTGAGGCAGGTGCTGCTGACAGCAGCACCCGCCGCAATGCTAAAACAGCATGTGGTGCATTGCACAGCACTACGTGGCAGGCACCATGCGGTGCTTTTTTTCGTAAAATCTGCAACGTATTTGGAATTTCAAATGGCATTGGATTATATTTCGAAGGAGAGAGGATTGCAACGCTGGATTTCTTGCTGCATTTTTTGCAAAAAAAATGTTTTTCGGGATTTTTTTTTGGGATGCGATTTTTTGATAGTTGGGCACTGATCTTTATTGCCAACAATTTTTTAAGATGGTTACTTAAGACTTTGCCAAACTGTGTCCATTTTTGGTGCAACAATTTCGGGTCATGGATTACTGGATTTATTACAATGGATTGTGGGAATACAGGAGACTCTTGGTGAAAACGGGGTATTATTTAAGAAAGTCCAAGAGTTGAAAAAGACGACATCTAAAGGTAAGAAACCCAACTTTAATTTTAATTAAAAAAACATTTTTTAAAAAGCCAAATTAATTAGTGGGATTGTTTGTCAAAATAGGCAAGTAACTTGTTAGTGGGGCAAGTGTAGGTTAGAAATGGAGGATGTGTGCAATATTATCTAGGTAGTCTGAAGCCACCATCAATGAAAATTGTTGAATTGCACCCAATAGTCTCTCGGACATTTCCTTAGTTCTTTTTGATATTCGTGGGTTCAGACTACCTGTTAATGATTGCGAAATTCTCATTTCTTGGAAACTTTGCTCCTTCCTCAAAATTTCCAAAAATGATAAAAGTTAGGATGTGGTTTTCCAATCAATTTATTGAAGGAGTTGTGCCATCCCTCTATGGTATTATTTGTTTTTGCTCCTCCCTCTAAGCAGGTCGAGTAGCAGTTCCACCACTTCACATGGTAACGTGGCTTCCTCCTGTGACCTGACCTGCTTAGATGGCCAATCCATGTGTCTTCAAAATAATTTAGAAGGGGTGCCAATTTGTCTTCATTTTCTGTAAAAATTCTGAATCAGTAATAGATGTGTAGTACTCATCTACACTGTCAGGAGGAACAAAACAAAGAGCAGTTAGTTTTTTTAGTTCAAATTGAAGTTTACTGTCTGATATATAATCCTCAACTAAGGATGTTTTTTGTAATTTACGCCAATATGCCTGGGAAAAGTGGAAAAAACATCCTTGAATTTGGGTATCCGTGTACATTTTGGTAATAGTATTAATCATAGGTAATTCAAAGTCAATTAAAACTTTTCTAGGACTTTTGTTCACTGTTTTTGCTTTAATCACTGACAAAAATTCAGTGTATGTTGAGGTTTGTTTATCAGGCAGTAAACTGTACACTAAGGGGACTACTGTATTATTAATGTAGGCATGAATAGTGTATATTTGGGTGAATGGATGGGGCGTGGATTTAAACGTCCCATCCATCATCCAAATATCACTACTCTCTAACTTAACAAGATTACGGGGAGTGCTAAAGAGAAGAATTCGTTTAAGAGGGTTTTGGTTGCCATGCAAAAGAAAGGGTGCGTTAGTTACAGTTACAGATAGCTGAGGTGGAATATTTATGTCAGAGAAAGTTTGGGGGGTTACACGTTGGGGGTTACTTGCCGGTTTTTTACGCTTAATAATTCTGCGTAGATTTGGGATTGAGGGCATACAACTTGCAACATGTGCTGGAATGTGTTGTGAAACCTCCCTCAAAACTGAGCCACAGGTTTCATTAGAGGTGGATGCAAGTGCTTTCATTTAGTTAATATTTTCTCTTACCTCTATCTCCATTGCAGAGGCAGAGTGGTTCTACAGTTCTACAGTGTCACCAAGAGTAACCGCTCTGCCTGTGCAATGGGATGAGTAATATTGCACACACCTCCAATGACACCTGGACTCGTCTCTCTTTACAATAAACATAGCCACTGTGCTCCAAAAGTCGGTTGCCTCTGCTGGATTTGATGTATTTAGCCTGATTTCTCGCAGCCATAATCTGTTAAAAATGCAAAAGAGATAAAAATGTATTAAATATATATATATATATATATATTTTTTTTTTAAGCAAACCTTTAAGAAAAAGTTCATGCACAACAGTTTGCAGAACAACTTTTTTCTAAAAAACAAGCATAAGTTTAATGCATTTTGTTGTTGTTTACAGATTTCTTTTGCCTGAAATTGAAGCTAGGTTAAGTTTAATTTGATTACTGATAATTATTTATGCTTGCCTTTTAGAGGATTGTCTTTGCTTATTTGATGAAGATTAATTCTTGTTGGTGTTTTTTGGATTTTCCTTTTGATTGGTTTTGTAAATAGAGATCTTGTAGAATTTATTCTGGAAAATGAGAATATTATATAGGTTTTATTTATAGGAATATTAATTAATTACTATTTTGCATTCAAATGCTTGTGCATGTTAATCATGTTACATTTCTAATTAATTTTGCTGTGCGATTTTTGTTTCTTGTTTTATAAAAGTTTGCTTGTGTACTACATACTCTTTGATACAGATGACAATTTACTTTTACATGCTCTTTAATTTCCTCTGCTTTTCCGTACTAAAAATGGTGCAAACTAAAATAAGTGATTTTATTCACCTTGAATCTTGTTTGCTCCTCTTGAAAATTGATTTGTGGTGTGTCCTCTTCATGTGAAGGAGTTTTGCTAAAAACCTGTTGGGAAGATTCATATTATTAAAATTGTTTTATTGTATGCTTCCATTGTTTTACAGGCGTAAAATAGGCTTGTGCACATTGATTTTGCAAATGCTTTACAAATAGTAAGATTATGTTAACCTTGTATTTTGAGGGTTATTGCTTTGAAATCCTTTGGGCAGGTTTTGATGATATGGAATTAGTGTGTCCTCCTTTTTTGGTGTTCTGTGGAGAAGAATTTTTTTTAAATTATCTATGTTAATGTATCCAAATTAAGATTTACATCACCTTAATCTTTTTGCTTTTACAATTTGCACTCCAACACCATCCAGCACTTTCCCATAGGCAAACACCTGTCGTAGTTAGATTAGTCATTTTTACCCCCACCACCATCCAGCACTTTCCATGAGGTAAACACCTGTTGGAGCTGGAATAGTAATTCATACCCACACCACCATCCAGCATTTTCCCTGAGGCAAACACCGGTTGGTGTTGCTTTTGTAATTTTTACCACCACAACCATCCAGCACTTTCCTTGAGGCAAACACCTGATGGAGTTGGAATAGTAAATTTGACCCCACCACCATCCGGCACTTTCCCTGAGGCAAACACCTGTTGGAGTTGAAATAGTAATTTTTACCCCCACCAGCATCCAGCACTTTCCCTGAGGCAAACACCTTTTGGAGTTGGAATAGTAAATTTGCCCCCACCACCATCCACCACTTTCCCTGAGGTAAACACCGGTTGGAGTTGGATTAGTAATTTTTACCCCCACTACCATCCTGCACTTTCCCTGAGGCAAACACCTGTTGGAGTTGAACTAGTAATTTTTACCCCCAGCACCATCCAGCACCTTCCCTGAGGCAACCACCGCTCGGAGTTGGAATAGTAATTTATACCCCCAGCCCCATCCAGCACTTTCCCTGAATCAAACACAGTTCAGAGTTGGAATAGTAATTTTTACCCCCATCACCATCCAGCACTTTCCCTGAGGCAAACACCGGTCGGAGTTGGTATAGTAATTTTTACCCCCACCACCATCCAGCACTTTCCCTGAGGCAAACACCGGTCGGAGTTGGAATAGTAATTATTACCCCCACCACCATCCTGCACTTTCGACCATTATGCACATTCCCTGAGGCTTACATCCATTGCTTTTTGATTTCCTACTTTTGAAGCCACCACCATCCCTCACTTTCCCTGAGGGAATTTACCTGTTGGATTTTGAAATCTACTTATGGCACCCACCAACACACAGCTCTTTCCCTGAGTGATACACTAGGTGGATTCTAAATAATTAATTTATGCCTTTTCAATTTCATTTTTTTAACATGAGGCAAACATCTGTTGAAGTTGTAATAGCATTTTTAGTCACCCGCCTTCATTGTGTACTGTCATGGGACATGTATCCTCATTTTAAATTTTTTTTAATTTATTCAATGTTGTTTTTTAAAGACCATTCTAAAATTACTTGTTTTTTATTTATTACTCATAAACATATATATATTTTTTTTTTACTTACTTTTTAGACGTTTAATGATCCTGCTACTCCTTATTTTAATTCTTGTATTTCAGTTGAAAAAACAGTAAAGGATGCAAAATAATTATTGAAAATTGTTGTTAATTATTATGAATTGTTTGTACTCATTTCTCACATATACTTTGTTATATTCCTGTTAGTTGCACTTACTTTTGACTGTAGATGGCACTGTTATCTTTTTGAACGGGTCGTTGTCGCTCTCCATTTCCAAAAGCGTGTGGTCACTGTGACAGTCAGTTTACCACTGTGCTCAAAATGGTTGACGGCTGCTTTTATATGTGTTTGGTGTTAAAACGTTATTTTAAAAGAAAATACGTTTCGAAAACTGTTTTTTTTCGAGATTTCGATTCTGACAGAACGTTTAATTAATTTGTTATGCATTAAAATATTGTTTATTTCGTTTAATCATGGAATGTCAGCCATTTTGTCATGATGGATGAGGTACATTCATAAAAATAGTGGAAGGACTCTTTTTTTCAAGTGTTAAAATGGTGGTTGATATATCTATCCTTTTCACTGGTTTTTCTGTTTAATGTATTTTTTTCTGTGTTGTTTTTATATATGCGTTCCTTTTCATATTTTTATTCAGGAATTACTCCAGTATGAGAATTTTTTGGGTATTTTCAAAAGTACCCTAGTATTAATTTTAATACCAGAGTATTCATTTTAGCACCCGAGTATTAATTTGTATACCCATATTTTAATACACTCCCCCACCCAAAACCCCTATTTCCCTTGCATCCCGTTCCAGGGGTTAGGTTACTTTAAAAAAATAAAATAATAATAATTTTTAAAAAGCGTAGTTATAGTATGCGTGGTATTTGCATGCATTGTTATGGTTTGCGTTGTAATGGCACTTTTAGTGTATTTCTATACACATGCGATGTAATGGTATTCGTAGTAAAAGCATGCGTTGTAATGGTTTGCGTTGTAACGTCATATATTCGGCCGCCCCATCCCAGGAGTGATGCATCTGTCACTGCTCTGTTGTCTGGTTGGGGAAGGGGGAGGGGTCTGCCTCTGACTCAATCACGGTTAGTCAGCCACCACGGCAGGTCCTGTGCAGTTCCCTCTGAGATCTGGACTATGTCGGAGAGAATCCCCTGATGCTGCACCCACTGGAACTTTAAGTCCCACGGCAGAGGCCGTATATGCCATCTGGCATGTGTTACTAGCAGGATTTCATGAGGCCCAGCAGCCTCAGTCATTCTTACCAAAATCCAGGATAGCGGCTCAAACATCGGGATCATAGCCTGAATATCCTGGACTCGCTGTTCGGGAGTATAGGCCTGAAACTGCACTGTGGAACAGCTCAGATGAAAGGGAGCGTCTGATAGGGAGTCAGGTGACCCAGGAGGTTTGCCGTAGTCTGGAGGTGAGTGACGACAGCCTGCGACAAGCCTGCCTTCAACAGCCAGTTGTCGAGATAGGGAAAGACTGGCACCCCTGACCTGCACAGATGAGCTGTGACCACCGACATCACCTTGGTGAACACCCAAGGGGTGCTGGTAAAGCCAAAGGGGAGCACAGTGAACTGAAAATGCTCATAGTCTATCATAAACCGCAGGTGGGCTGATGTGCAGGCAGGACAGTAATGTGAAGATACCCGTCCTTCACGTCCAACGCTACCATCCAGTCTCCTTTTTCCTTTTTGAGGAAGTAGTTGGGGGCTCGCAGATCTAGGATAGGCTGAAGACCCTTGTCCTTTTTCAGGACCAGAAAGTAGCAGGAATAACCGCCACAGCCTACTTCTGGCGCCGGAACACTCTCTATGGCTCCCTTGGCCAATAGAGTCATGACTTCCTTCTGAAGCAAAGTCAGGTGACCTTCCGTCAGCCGGTCATAAGTTGGAGGCATGGAGGGAGGAGTAGTCTCAAAGGGAAGGTAGTAGTCCTTTTGGACTATCTGAAGAACCCACAGGTCCGAAGTGGAGGCTGAGGCTGCAAGGGTGGGTGGGGGTCTGACCCGACCTCTGGCCGCCTGACCCACGGGGTCGGAACTAGCCATGTTCATGTCAGCGCGGAGGTTGCTGAACTTGCGCGGTCTTGTGGCTAGGGTATGGCTGGCGCAGCTGAAAGCCCCTTCCGTAGCCACGAAAGGGGATCAACATGAGAATACTCATCCCAATGTGGAGGAGGACAGCAATAGACTGAACCTCAACGGCATGGTGACTACTACACTCAAGGACACACCACCATATTATAGGTGGTTCTGGATGCCAAAACACCCTGAAACCCAAGGTAAATGTGGAACTGGTGGGACTGGGACTACTGCGGGTGGTCCATAAAAACACTAGCAGACCATATGTCGGAAAATGAATCCATGCTCGCCACCGTCCGTCCCACAGTGCGGGATATGCCAGCTTAGCCCCAAATGCTGAGAGCAGAAGTGGACTACCTGAAAATCCAAGCAGAGGGGCACACCTGGCGGGATAACATGCATATAGTGGGGCTGCCTGAACGTGTGAAGGGACCCAGCATGGACCTCTACCTCGAAGAGTGGTTAATACGCACAGTCCTGGCAGGCAAACAATAAATTTCTTTCTCTATCAAAAGGGCACTGGGCAGGCCACCCACCATCATTGCCCCCCTGCCCAGTAGTGGCACGGCTAGTAAACTACCAAGACAAGGACCACTTTCTTCAGGTCTCATGCAACGAAGGGCCATCGTTGGTCAAAAATTACACTGTGCACATTTTCCCTGCTCATACAATAGAGGTCCAACAGCAGAGAGGATCCTTTCTGGATGTTAAGAAATGGTTATGACAGCTGAACATACAATACTCTTTAATGTTTCCTACCAATTTGTGCGTACTAGATCGTGAGACCACCAAATACTTTACCACCCCCACAGAGACTTGGGCTTGGCAAGAGTCGAAGGGAGTGACAAGGTCAAGTGACAAGAAGAGAGCGGATTTGGACTGGCAAACAGGGAGGCGTGGCCAATGATCCCCCAGAAGATCCAGGAGCAAACCAACTACTGAAGAGACTGCCGGGGGAACACGCCAAGGTGGTTGCAGCACTGAAAAGGCCGTACAGTCCCCAGACAGACGCCACAAGATGACGCAACAGAACATGGAAGACAGACACCGGCAATGCCATGGTAATACTGAGACAAGGCCCAGACCTTATACCAATGACTGCGGATGAGAATTTGATGGGTGTGCATTGTCAGGAGGTAACAAAAACAAGGTACTGTGACCCTATGATGTAGGGTGGGTCAGAGACTACAGCAGAAATACACTAATTGACCACATTGCAGTGCTTCATGAGATGTGGAACCAGGTATTGATGATGTTGGGCAGGGTCAAACACACACAAGGGAATTCATGGAAACAAAACAATGAACATGGACTCCCTTCCACGGTATCCGAGAAGGGTCAAGTTTAGTGCACACAGGATGGCGGGCAAGCTTAGCAGCTACTGCCTGGATTGGAGAATTAGGAATTTTTCATCTTTACATTACGAGGCAGGCTTAGCTATTGCAGTATACATTTTGGAGTGACTGCGGGGGGATGGGAAGGGTGGGGAACTGGGAGGGCTGCTATTCCTTACTAACTGAGATGCCATGGCTTGATGGAGATACTACCTCTCAGTACATAGTCCTCATCTGAAATGTCAAGGGCATGGCTAACCCAGCAAAACGATATAGGATACTCTCCTATCTAAAACAGCATCACATACACATCACGTAAGGTCAAGAGACACACATGATTGAACCGGAGCTAGCAAAACTACAAAAATGATGGTGTGGAATTGTAGTAGGCATCTACGTTCTCCAGCTATGTCCGAGGAGTGTTGTTGTGGGTGGCTCCAGCCGTCCTGTGTATCCTTGGTATTAGCAAGGTTCAAGGGCAGGTATTTTGTGGTGGAGGGTGAGCTGGAGGGCGTCTCCAGATTGTTTGCAGCAGTATATGAACCTAACGCTGAAATACACATGTTCCTCTACACTTTGACACCAGCCCTCTTGAAAAATACACACGCATCTGAGGTGGGGACTTTAATTTTGTACCAGATGTCCAATATGACCAATCTACTTCCTCGTAGGCGGGCACACAAGCTCTGGAGGCAGCACGGGGTCTCCAACAATGAGTCCTTGACATGGGACTGACTGATCAATGGTGATCCCTATACTCTGACACCTGGGAGTATTCCTTATACATAATAGTTTATCCCAAAGCACCACCACAATTTAACAGTCTTGGTTTGTTGGAAAAACAGGTCCAAGGAGTAGTTGATACACACAAAGAACAAAGTGGAAATATGCAGAAGATTATCAGAGTTCAAACAATAGAAGGTCCTTTGTTTGAAGTTACAGATGCTTTTAATTTTCAAGGATGAACAGTCTGGATAGTAGTCCACAAGTGAGCAAGATCAAAGATGAATACAGCCGACACGTGTTTCGTCGAATGACAACTTTTTCAAGGCTCCAAAAATAAAGGATTGAAATCCTTTATTTTTGGAGCCTTGAAAAAGTCGTCTACAACAGACCAAGACTGTTAAATTGTGGTGGTGCTTTGGGATAAACTAATATCCATTGAGTATTGGATTTTCTGATATTTTTTAACACCAGGTGGGTGGTGTAGTGTGACCGATCCCTGTATAGCACACATTTTCCTTTCTGTTTAATCTTTACTTACCCTTATATGTGATGTGTGACCTGATTTTGTTGTTCACTACCACCCAATCGCGATTATTCAAGTATTCTTTATACGCAGGACTGCATGCCCTCCACACAAGAATATATTTATTCTATTGTATAGCGGGCATGACCAATAAGGTGATTGATGTGGAGTACTTAGGCTGCACCCGATCTGATCACTGATCACTGCCCACTTAAACTTTCCTTTTAATGGGGTCACACGACCACAGGTGACAACGTAGAAACTGCGGCCGGAGGTGCTTAATGATATGGTATTCTGCTCCATGATTGGAGACCACATTGCGAGATTCTTCAAGAAGAGTAAGAACACATCGACAGACACTGGGGGAGAAGGGGGTGTATTCAAGGTGGTGGGGTTTGAGGTCACTGTATCAAAACTACCTATGAAGTCAAATAAACACTGAGGGGGAATTAGGAGGACATGGAATGAAGGACGAGTGTGCTGGTACCACATCACAATGTACTGAGACACACAAGATAGACTATGTCAGCTGGAACATCAAGGCTGGGTCGCGTGTGGAGGGGCAACAAGATGGGGAGCTTACTGGCCTGAGTATTATGCACTGACCAACTGCACACGCCTCTAGGAGCAATCCGTACCCCAGAAGGGAAGATAGTGAATACTAGAGCAGAGATTAACATGGTATTCCCTTTTTACTACGCATTCTTATACACCTCATCACATGGGGAGACCCCGACCAGCTCCAAAGCTTCTTAGATATAACTATGCTCTCTGCAATTAATGCACCTCAGCTATTGGAACTTGAAGAATCGCTAAAAATTCAGAAAGTCAAAAGGGCCATCCAACATATGGCTTGGTATAAAACACCAGGGGGCCGATTCCGATTCGGGCCGGAAAAAATACCGACCGACTCGGTACTGGAATTTAGTCCGACCGACACGTACCGGCGCCGTCCGACCCGGGTAGTATGATGAAATGCATGGGAATCACGACCGACTCGCACGGAACACAAGGCGAACGACCGACCTGGACTGAAACAAGCTATCCGGCCGGGAAACCACGCGAATCGAACCGACCGACACGCATCAGGAAATAACCCGAACGAAACGTACCCGCGAACTCCGACCCGCGTAGTACGATGCAATGGGTGCAAATTCAGACCGATTCGTACGGAGCCCAAGCCGTACGACCGACACGCATACAAAACCTAGCCGAACAAACACAATACTCCGGGACTGATGCGTATGCCGCATATGAAACTGAGCTGAAACACAGCGGGAACGACTCGGAGAGGCGCGCACGAGACAACTGCAACGTCCTACTCGGTCAGAAGAACGACTCCTACATGCACAATAATCACAAATGAAAAAATACAAAAAAAAAGGGCCAAACAAGCAATGACAAAGCCAATAAATACAGGGGTGAAAAAATGGAACAAGGACACACCCCCAACTCCACCTACATAAAGCCCACAAATCCCTACCATGATCCTTTGCAAATTCCACTGACCTGCCAGCACAGAACACCATCACACAGCAAACACAGACACACACACAGCTCATCCAACACAAAAGCCACACACCATTAGCACCTCAACAAATAGCACCCTCACACACACACAGCAAAACCTACACACACACACCCTCACTTGCACACACACACATCAATCACCACCACCAATCACCATGCCCCTAAAGAAGAATCCAAAGTTCCTAGATAGTGAATTGGAAGTCATGGTAGACGAGATCCTGAGGGTAGAGCCACAGTTGTTTGGCACATTGGTCCAACAGACCCCCATGTCGCAGAAAACCAAGATGTGGGCGAGGATCGTCGACAGGGTGAACGCACAATCACCATGTTTGCGCACAAAGGAAGACATCCAGAACAGGTGGTATGATGTGCGCAGGAGGGTCAGAGACCTACTCAAGAAGGATTACCTCCTGAGCCAGCACACCGGCAGTGGCCCTCCTGCAAAACCAGTATACCTCAGGCCCTGGGAGGAGAAGGTGCGGGCCATCCTACCACCAGTGAGCGTATATGGACTAACAGACATCCCAGAGCCTGGTGAGTACACAACTAATATACACAATATTGTGTGCCAATACACACACATCACTGTCAAGGGGACAGTCAAACCATCCACCCCTAGCAATTCAACAGCAACCAAAAGATAATCATCCCAAGATGTGTAGGTCAGTTAGATAAACACAATACATGCCATCTCATAGTGATATGTAACTGTGTCATGACATGTACAAACCTGACAACAAATAGAGCAAGGCAGTGGCACAAAGATAACCAACAAACACTGCCTGATATTTTGCCACCACTAGAACACCACCTCACAGGGAAGCTCACTTAAAGGAAGGAATTCTGTGTATGCTGGTGAAGTTAGTGTAGCCAATAGCATGATGGGAGTTGTAGTCACAGATACTGCTCACCCTCACAATTGGCCCATCAACACCACTCTGAACCATGCTCACAACACAGGGAGTGGATAAGGACTGACAAGATGGCTGACACTGGCTACTGCTTTGGGGAGCACAAGGCCCTGCTAGGAACTGTGCACCAACAAACAGCACAACACCACTGCCTGACATCCTGAAAGCCAACTTGCACTCTCTGCAATGCAAGCACGTTGCAGGGTGGGATATCTGGCTGGCTGGGAAGGAGGACTCACAGCACTGACCATAGTTACAAGCAGCTCACCTCACACACCCCCTCAACACAAACTCCACATAACCCACCTGGGAGAATGCAATGCCTCACATACCAAATGAAGATCCCACAAAGAACCACCACCCTGGGTAATGCTGTGTGAAGCACAGGGACACACCTGGGACTTGTAGCCAAACAAACGCAAGGACAACACTGTCAGCCTTCCTGTCAGCACAGGCACACTACCCCACAGGGAAGCAGAGTCCAAAGGAAGGAAGTACGGGCATGCTGGGAAGGGGGTGTAGGCAATAGCATGATGGGAGTTAGAGTCACAGATACTGCTCACCCTCACAATTGGCCCATCAACACCACTCTGAACCATGCTCACATCACAGGGAGTGGATAAGGACTGACAAGATGGCTGACACTGGCTACTGCTGTGGGGAGCACAAGGCCCTGCTGGGAACTGTGCACCAACAAACAGCACAACACCACTGAATGACATCCTGAGAGTCAACCTGAACCCAATGCAAGGGTGGCATGCTTCATGGTGGGATAACTGGGCCAGGTGGAGAAGGATGGCCGGATGTCCACCAAATACAACCAATGCTGGCCATGCACACACCTCAACATTCATATTGAAATGCCCCAGGTATGCATGACAATGTGCTACACCAATATCAACCTCTTACTGTGACAACTTAGGACAATGCAATGTACATGCCCGCATCCAGAGGTACAGTCACAACTGTCAGGTGTGTGAACCATTGATGCCTGTAGAAACATTACATACAATGTGTGTCTCTTCCAAATACAGGTGACGATGATGGGGACACAGCAGCAGGCGAGGAGGAGTCCCTGTCCCAGGCTCCGGGGGACACAGAGCTCACTGATGTGGAACAGCCTCTGCCCTCCTCGGATGGCGAAGACCTACCTGGCCCCTCCGGTGTGAGTCATCATGCAGCACCAGCTGGACCAACATCTGCACCCCCTGCACCCACCCCTCCAACAACTGCCAACATACAGACCACCCCCGCCGACACGGACAGACCAAGGACCACCGCTGTCAACAGCACAGGGCCCCAGGCCCACCGTGGAGCAACGGATGACAACACCACTAACAACCCCCAAGTGGGCCTCGGGTCACCTGTGCGTGCCACCGCAGGTCCTGCACGTGTCGCCAGGGGTGGTGGGAGGGGTGGTAGACATAGGTCGCTGCTTGCAGAGGGGTCTGGACTGCATGATGACCCACAACTGGCACGCATCGCTGATGCGTACCAGGATAGCACCGGAGAGGTCAGACAGGTAGTGGGGATCCTCAAGGACATACAACAGCAGCAGGCTGCCCATCATGCCCGCTTGGACTCCCACATGGCCCGTGTGGAGACACACAAGGCCCGTGTGGAGACACACATGGCGGGCATGGAGTCCAAGTGGGACACATTGCAAGAACTCACAGCGGTGCATAGGGACATATTGACATGCCTCCGCCAGATTAGCACCAACATGGCCACACCTCCCTGTGTGCCCACAACATCTGGTGCTGCAACAACTGACACCGCCACAGGGAGGGAGGAGGACTCTGGCAGAGAGTCCCCTGCACCGCAGCAGCCTGCACGTGAGGGTCCCCCCCCAAAGAAGAGGGGTCGTCCGAGGAAGGAAAACAGAGGTTGATGGCCACGTACATCCCCCAGGAAGCCAACACCTTCTTCCGGAAATTCTCCTTTGTGTGCAAACGTTTCACCCTGTCGAATGCAACACTACTTTCCCATATGACATGGGGAGTTCAAGTTGGACTAATGTATCATATGACTGTGGACTTCACTCAGGACATTTCTGCTACCAAGACTTCCAACTCATCTGGGGACTTTGGATCACAATCCCAATGTACAGCACCCACCATCCTGTGCACTATACACACACACATTTCTGTAAATAAAATCACTAGTACACCATACTTGCCACTGTTGTTATTCAAATGTGGATACTGTTATGGTGATGATGTTCTGCTAAATTACACTGTGTATGCTAACTGCTACAGCAAGTACAACACCGTCGTGTGAGTCATGGTGACGTGACACATGAGGGAGACACACCACTAGGGCTACACAACACAGACACCAGGGCCATCGGACTCATCGCCCACAGTGATGTTGCCAGGAAATACAGTGGAATGCACAGACACCACACCTATTCAGAGTCTGTGTCAACTAGCCCACAGGTGCAGTAAGCAAATGTCAGTCAGATGTGTGACCACAGACAATGCACATCCCAAAGTGAAGCACAGGTTTATTACACATTTGCAACATGTTGTTTCCACTACAAATGCAAGGTTTACCCACGTGGCAGTGGCCACACAGTCAACAAGTGCAGAAGATATGAAGTCCAGGGGTGTGTGGCACATCACTTGTAGGCCAACTACTGCTGCCACCCTGAAAGCTGAATCATGGTGTCGGGGGATCCAAGTTGACCAAAGTACTCAGTAAGCACCCTGTGAAGGACAGACATGACACACAGTTAAAATCACTGTAGAACAGGACAGTACTGCAATACTCATGCCCAATACATGTCACAAGACAACTACACAAAACCAAGTTAGCATATCAAAACTGTTGGGGAGTTCAGACTACCTGGAAGGACACATTGCTGCACGCATCCAGTCAAGTAGCACATGGCCACACTCAAACAGCACCAGAGCACCACCCACACATATCATGCAAACTCACGTCATTCACATTACATCTCCCTGGATACTCACATTCAGCTGAAGAAGTTGGTGATGAGCTGTGTGCGGACATCACCATCATCATCACTGGCATCGTGGTCCAGGCCAGGATCCTCCACAGGTGGCGGACGTTGGTCATCGTCATCCAGTATGAGAGGCAACTCCTTCCGCACTGCCAGGTTGTGTAGCTTGCAGCAGACGATGACAATCTTGCACACCTTTGCTGGGGCATATGGGAGGGCCCCTCCTGTCTTGTCCAGGCAGCGGAAGCGGCTCTTCAGGAGACCAAAGGTCCGCTCTATCACTCTCCTGGTCCGACCATGTGCCTCATTGTAGCGCATCTGGGCTGGTGTCACAGGGTTCCTGAGGGGTGTCAGCAACCACGGCATGTTGGGGTATCTGGAGTCACCTACGGACAGACAAGTGCACATTAGCTGATTTGGAAAAGTGGGTGGAATACTACAGATCAGAACACACACAATGGTACAAAGTCAGTACACACCGACAAGCCAGGCACGCTGGTTCTGCATCTGTGCCATCATCCTCGGGATGCGACTACTCCTCATCACGTAGGCATCGTGTGCTGAACCAGGGAAACGGGCACACACGTGTGATGCTCATATCTGCTAAACATACCACCAGAGCATTGATCGAATGGTAATATTTACGGTTCCGGTATGCCTGCTCATGTGCCTGTGGTGGTATCAAAGCCACATGTGTCCCATCAATGGAGCCAATGACATGTGGCATCCTCCCCAGGGCATAGAAGTCACTCTTGACGTCAGTGAGTTGTTGACGTGTTGGGAAATAGATGTACTGGTTCAGGCATCTCAACATTGCCTCCAAAACATCGCGTAGCACACGGCTGAACATAGTCTGTGACATCCCACCGGCAGTCGCAACAGTGTGTTGAAAGGTACCGGTGGCAAGAAGTGTAGGGCTGCCATTACCTTCACCTTGGGGGTCAGCGCTGTAGGGTACGTCCGGCCAGGTTGCAAATGTGGTGCCAAGCGCACTGCCAAATCCTCAATCAGCTGCCTGGTGAAGCGGTACCGTCGGATGCTGTCACGTTCCACCATCGTTGCCAGGTCAGGGAATGGTCTATGGACAGCTGGAGCCCTGCAGTGCATAGGTTGAAGGAAGAAAGATTGTCAGTCACCCCACATATGTGCCATTCACCATACTCAATTTCACATGATACATCATTACGTGACACAAGTACTTGATGTGTGTGCCGTTCTGTCGGACATAACTCGCACCTACATGGCCATCATCTAACTTCTCAGTACAACATGTGTGCACAACAGGTACCAGGTTGTGCTATGGGAAACCATTAGGCTGTGTCACAGTACCCATTTACTGCTGTCACGTTCCACACACACACCACAGTGACATGTCTGGACAGATGCACCACAGGCATCACAGATCATTGACAGGTAGATTCCCAGTGACCCTGTCTTGCCACATGGACACTGGCATGACATGGCGTATCATGTACACGTCAGAAAAACAAACATGACTCCCACAGGTAGTGGCCCCTGTCGCATCCGCAGGACAGACATGGACGCCAGTGACGCACAACATCAAAGTCCATGCACAAACAACGTTGATGTGGAGACTGTCTCCCATCGTGCACATGGAATCAGTGACATCGGAAACACAACATGCACACAGACTGTGGAGGGACATCACTATTGTGGCAATGGGTCATCCTGTGACGTACATGCCTTCCCACATGGGACTCTGGGGGTATGTGACATGTCATACACATACACAACCTGGAAATGTGACCATGCCACATGCTCCAAAATGAACTGTTGCACATCACAGTGGTCATGTGCACAACACACCAAGGACCCTGTCCCCATGAACACATGCACAGCCTGGGTGTGGCTGCCCACAAGTGCCACCACAGAAACCACATGTTAACCCCCATACACAGAGAAGGAAATGCAGCCTTACATGCCTCAGGAAACAGTGTGGACTGGGTGTGGTGTTGTAGGTGTGCCCCTGGGTCTCTGGCAGGTATATGTGGCTGGCATACGTTCACCAGTGACAAGCATGGTGACATATGCCACTGACCTGTACAGGTACGCGTTGTACAGCAATGGACCGATCGGTGTGCCCAGCCGGCCCATTGCATCTGTTGTGAGCGGGTACGCGTTGTACAGCAATGGACCGATAGGTGTGCCCGGCCGGCCCATTGCATCTGTTGTGAGCGGGTACGCGTTGTACAGCAATGGACCGATCGGTGTGCCCGGCCGGCCCATTGCATATGATGTGTACGGGTACGCGTTGTATCCCGAAATACGCGTTGTACAGCAATGAACCGATCGGTGTGCCCGGCCGGCCCATTGCATATGATGTGTGCGGGTACACGTTGTATCCCGAAATACGCGTTGTACAGCAATGGACCGATCGGTGTGCCTGGCCGGCCCATTGCATCTGTTGTGAGCGGGTACGCGTTGTACAGCAATGGACCGATCGGTGTGCCCGGCCGGCCCATTGCATATGATGGGTGCGGGTACGCGTTGTATCCCGAAATACGCGTTGTACAGCAATGGACCGATCGGTGTGCCCGGCCGGCCCATTGCATCTGTTGTGAGCGGGTACGCGTTGTACAGCAATGGACCGATCGGTGTGCCCGGCCGGCCCATTGCATCTGTTGTGAGCGGGTACGTGTTGTATCCCGAAATACGCGTTGTACAGCAATGGACCGATCAGTGTGCCCGGCCGGCCCATTGCATCTGTTGTGAGCGGGTACGCGTTGTACAGCAATGGACCGATCGGTGTGCCCGGCCGGCCCATTGCATATGATGTGTGCGGGTACGCGTTGTATCCCGAAATACGCGTTGTACAGCAATGGACCGATCGGTGTGCCCGGCCGGCCCATTGCATCTGTTGTGAGCGGGTATGCGTTGTACAGCAATGGACCGATCGGTGTGCCCGGCCGGCCCATTGCATCTGTTGTGAGCGGGTACGCGTTGTATCCCGAAATACGCGTTGTACAGCAATGGACCGATCGGTGTGCCCGGCCGGCCCATTGCATCTGTTGTGAGCGGGTACGCGTTGTACAGCAATGGACCGATCGGTGTGCCCAGCCGGCCCATTGCATCTGTTGTGAGCGGGAACGCGTTGTACAGCAATGGACCGATCGGTGTGCCCGGCCGGCCCATTGTATCTGTTGTGAGCGGGTACGCGTTGTATCCCGAAATACGCGTTGCACAGCAATGGACCGATCGGTGTGCCCGGCCGGCCCATTGCATCTGTTGTGAGCGGGTACGCGTTGTACAGCAATGGACCGATCGGTGTGCCCGGCCGGCCCATTGCATATGATGTGTGCGGGTACGCGTTGTATCCCGAAATACGCGTTGTACAGCAATGGACCGATCAGTGTGCCCAGCCGGCCCATTGCATATGATGTGTGCGGGTACGCGTTGTATCCCGAAATACGCGTTGTACAGCAATGGACCGATCGGTGTGCCCGGCCGGCCCATTGCATATGATGTGTGCGGGTACGCGTTGTATCCCAAAATACGCGTTGTACAGCAATGGACCGATCGGTGTGCCCGGCCAGCCCATTGCATATGATGTGTGCGGGTACGCGTTGTATCCCGAAATACGCGTTGTACATCAATGGACCGAACGGTGCGCACACATTGGCTGGGGCCTGGCATGGCAACAGACGCGTTTTCGAAGCTCCAACGAGTCTGATGCAGTGAATTCAGTTGGCCAGCCACAACAATGTTGCAAAATCATGGGTGTCATGAAGTTGAAGATTTGAAGGATGCTGTTGGCGTGTATTAGTGCTGCTATTCCATGGATTGGTCAGATTCAGAAGATGCAAACGACTTGGACCTATCACTTTGGACACATGGGACAGTATCTGCCTCTGCAGCACACATATAATGCTGGCTGTTCCCCTGAGAGCTCACTTGCCTGCACTACATGCTCCAGGACGACATCTGCCACCAACACTGCTGCTGTTTATGCATCCTCTGGCTACTGCAGTGGCACGTACTGTGGAGAGAGCCCCAGCCTTCAGCCTTGAGGAGAACCAGGCCCTGCTGGACAGCCTCCTTCCACAGTATAGCAAGCTGTATGGGAAACCAGGGGAGCAGGTGAGTGTGCTGTCCACTGCCTTACTAATTGTGCATGTTGTCTGACTAGCAGGACTTACAGTGTGCACACCACTGGCTAGCATGCTCACTGAGTAGTTGTCACACCCCAAAGTGTGTAGTTACATGCACTGAACTGGTACAGTGCAGTAACAGTGCATTCCAACTAGGTTTACTTCCCATGCAATGATACCATGTAGTGACTGCTGGCAAACTGTTCATAGCCATTGTTGCACTGCCTGTGTACATCATATGCCCCTGTGATTGAGACATGTATATCCAACTGTGTGATGCACGTATATGTTGCATGTGTAGTAATGGCCTTTTCACTTTGTCATCCTCACAGGTTGATGCCCACCAGAAGCAGGAAATCTGGCTGACCATCGCCCGGGAAGTAAGATCCGTGGGGGTCTACAGGCGCAGGATCCGCAACTGCCAGAAGAGGTGGCAGGACCTTCGCGGCTGGACCCGGAGGATCGCAAGGGTCCAGCTGAAGCTGTCGCCTCCTCGCAGGAGGGGCGGACACCGGACCCTGACCCCCACATGCTCAGGATCCTGGCGGTGGTCTTCCCTGACCTGGATGGGCAGCTGAAGGCCAGACAGCAGCAAGGAGGGGGTGAGTCCATGACTGCACTGTGCACTTTGTCTGACATGCTATGTGCCCTCCTCTGGCCTGGTTAAACTTCCACAGTACATCAGTCATGTGGTCCAGGACCCATGTCCCTCATTTGTGACATGCCCACTTCTCCTCTGATACGCATATGTGTGGCCCTTATAGTCAGGAAATTGTGTCATTTGGGGACTGTGTCATTGCATTTAGCTTTGCTCAAGGTGGGGACAGCATTTGTTCCCGTGACTATGTTGTGCGATTCATGGGTGGGTCAATTGTTACACAATGCCTAAGTTCTGACATGTAATCTGGGTGTAACTTTGATATGTGGTCCGCTTGCTGCTCTGACTCACCACATGTCCCTGGGGAATTTGGCACACACCCATGCTGCTGGTGGGAACAATGTTTGGGCCTCAGGAGTATGTGTATCCAGTGTGTCACACATGCTTAGCCACCTGCCTACTGTCCAGGACTCATCCCTCTTACAGGTGGAGCTGGACAGTCATGCCTACTCCAGGGCATACAATACACTCTGTACTCCCACTCCCGTGTATCATCTGGCATGTTGTGATCAGTGAAATGTACCCTCAGGTGTCTGCCTCTGTCTCATTGTGCTGTGTCTTCGTTGTCAGGACTACTGGTATGTTTATCGGTTAGGGCTCAGCATGCCATCGGAGATGTGACCATGATAGACGATACTTCTGTGACTTATAGGTGTCTGATCACTTGACTGTGCACACAGGTGTTTGCGACTGTGACTTTCAGGCAGCTGTATTTTCATTCACAGCACACTGTGAGGTGCTCATGTTCAGAGAGTTGTGTTTCATGTCCCCCATATGTCCAGTTGGTATGACGTGGACAAATAGTAGTACAGATGATGTGGTTTTTGGGGGATGGACATGTGCACTTGTCAGTCACATAACTTGCATTCCCCATGCCCTCGGATTGTGACACAATGCAGACTGTTGTTGGCTGGCTACCATGGCCATGTGACTTGAGACAGTAATGTATGACTTTGCACGCATTCCTGTGTCATGGCATTAAACTTCCTGAGACTGATCCTGCAGGGGAGTGACATGTGCAACATGCACCCCATTGTGGCATTGACTATCCGGACATGGGTGCATCATGGTGTCTGGTGATGGTATGCATCACATGCATTTCTATTTAGACTCTGGCCATCCCTTTATCCGGACACCTGCACTGACTCAGTGGCAAGAGATGTGATGTGTGCATGTTCACATACTTCACCGTGTTCCCTGCAATGTCCAACAACTGTGTAGGTGGTGCATGTGTCCACACTGGGGTCTTACCATCAGACAGGCACCAGACAGATGGGTGCAAGGGCAGGAGGGGTGTGAGTCCCATGGTTGACCATCAGACTGACAATTGGCTTCCCCGAATCTGTGTGAGGACTTTAGGCAATGTTCAACTAAGGATGCCAGGGCTTGCTCTGTAATGTGCTGTACTTACTGTGGTGTGTGCGGTCAGTGCAGGTGACTGATGTTTGTCTGTTTCCCTAATTGTTTGCAGATACATCCACAGCCACAGGAGGGGACAGCTCCACGGACCAGGAGGAGCAGCGGAGCCAGACTGGGTCAGCATCGGACGAGTGGTCAGAGGGACCCAGTGGCACGGAGGGCGAGGGAGCCACACCGAGGAGTCCTCAGCACCATCCACCTCAGCTGAGGACCACAGCAGCTCGGAGGATGACTCTCTTGTGGAGGCGGGTCTCAGCAGCCACCAAAGGCCAGCTAGTCTGTCTGGCCCCGCCACCGCCACCACCACCACCACCACCGCCCTCCCATTGGCTCCCATTCCTGAGGTCCGTGGAGGCTCCCGTGCTCGGGAGTGTGTCTCCTTCGTGCCAGGCACCGCACCCCTGCCCCTGTGTCCCCTGCTGCCCTGAGTGAGGAGTCTGTGTACCTCCTTCGGCAGCTCCATGTAGGGCAGACAGCAATGCTGAGTGTCCTCCATGCACACACCACTCTGTTGACACAGCTGGTGTCGTTCATGGAGGGCATCTCGACGGGTATGTCTGCCCTACAGAGGAGCAATAAGTCCATGGACTCCTCCCTGACGGCAGCAGTGTCCCTCCTCCAACAGTCCCTCACCCCTCCCACCTCTGCCCCATCCACACTTCCTGCCCCCTACCTGTCCAAAGCACATGCACACCTGCACAGTCACCCAAACACACAGACATGAGCAGCACAGACACACCCAAGAGAAAGGCAAGACGTGCACACAAGCATCCTCAGGGGACTGATACCACAGACACAGGGGATGGGGAACACACACACACACAGGCATCCACATTCACTCCGCAGTCCTCCAAATCCTCTCCCTCCAAGACCCCTTCCCTTGCCTCGCCTGCTACCCCACCTACACAGCACATCTTCCTGTGTGACCTCGGCCTCTTCCCTCCAATCCTGCTGATCCAGCATACCGGGGGAAGAGGAAGTCCACCCACACAGAGGGAGTGCCCTCGCCCCCGGACACCCTTCCCCAGGCGCAGGCAGACACAGGACCCCTTTAGGAAGTCCCCCGGACCAGGAAGAGCAAGACCCCACCACCACGCAGCTCCACCGCCCAGTCTCTCTCCTCCATCCCCCAGGCCACCACTGCACAGGTTCCCCCGCCACACCCTGCCCCAGGTTCCCCCACACACCGATACCGCATCCCCAGACTGCTTAGGCCCTCCCCCTGCCACTTGCTCTTCCACCCCCAACCCAGACGCTCTGCCTGTTAGTG
Source organism: Calotriton arnoldi (assembly GCA_963921515.1). Classification (NCBI taxonomy): domain Eukaryota; kingdom Metazoa; phylum Chordata; class Amphibia; order Caudata; family Salamandridae; genus Calotriton; species Calotriton arnoldi. Next base: position 49,728 of record CAWUFW010014586.1, read on the forward strand.
GCACTGTTGTGGAGACCGGGTCCCCCCCCCTGTCCTGCCCACCTCATCTGCCCACCCTTCCACTCCCTTGGAGTTATGCACTGCAGTGGAGTCCACAACCACCACGTCTGACTCGGGCACTGCAGTGGGTACCCAGTCCAGTCCACTACATCAGTCCAGCCCACTGCAGTGGTTGCAGCACCCACACCAACTGACTTGTGTACCACAGTGGTGCCGGCCCCCCCTGAGTCAGACACCTCCACTGCAGTTGCCGGTGACACTCCTGCACCCACCACCCCTTCACTGCCTCACTCTGCCATCCCCTGATCCTGTCCCTGCGGTGCCTGGCCTGCCCCTTGTATGCCCCTCCAAGGGGGATGTCCCCTAACCGTACCAGTGCAGGCAAGCAATGTGTGACCAGTTGTCACTTCTCACCCTGCTGGGACTGTGATTTTGGACTGGCCATTGGCCTTAGTTTCTTTTGGACTTCCGTGTTTACCCTGACATTTGCTGAATAAAGCCTCTTTTTGTTTACTTGTGGGTTTTCTTTTGATGTACATGATGTGGATGAGTAGCATCCTGCACTTGCAGTTGTAATAGTGTTCATATCAGGAAAATGAAGTGTTGCAGTGATGGACTCCATGTGGTCCATGGGATATGTGTCCTGTTGTAGTCTGGATCTATGGCATCCTTTGCTACAGTCTGAGGGTGTAATGTTCAGCATTTGACACAGGGATGTCCATTTTGCATTTGTAAATGAACATCTTTGTCTTACACTGATGCACATCTGGTGGGCTTACCACTGTTCAATGTTCTGATTTCCCTGACTGTGTGCCCAGCTCCACTGCACATGCAGTTTTGCACATCAATGTCGAAGGACTCATCTGTGTATACAGTGCAACTTGCTTGACACGTGTTTTGTGTGTATGCAGATGACTGACGTGACACTCCCGTACCCAGGCTGATGTGAGCAGAGCCTTCTGTGTGTTGTGGTTGTTGACTCACTGACGGAGTGTTCTGCTGACATGTTTGGGTCGTGCACAGACAAGGTTTGGCACAGCGGACCTTCCACAGGAGTGGAGTGCCCTCATGGCAGTGTGTAATCCGGTGACATTGCGTGGGCCTGTGTTGTGTAAGCATGTCTGTGTGTGTTCCCTTCCCTTTTCCTACACAGGCTGTGTCCCTAGGGATGTTCCTGTTTGTGATGCTTGCTGAGTTGTTCTGTGTTCATCCAGCATCTTGGACCTGGTTTCTCCGTGATGTGGGTGCATGGCAAACTAATGTTCATGAGGTTGTCATACCAGGTTGTCTTTGTTGTCAGGGCTGGGGATGTGGGCAAACGCAGATGGGACACATTCAGGATTCCCCTTGGCACTTGTTGTTTACACAAGTCATGTGATTTACAGTTTGTGGTAGCTTTCAGTGATTGTGACACGTTGTGTGTGTGACTGCTGCCACTCCTCAGGCTCAGAGCTGCAATGTTGGAAGTTGTGTACGTGTGTTCTTAGTGTGTCACCTTTGCTTCTTCGTTGGTGTGTGACTATGGCCAGGATCCCATTGATTGTGGTGGATTTCACATCATGCCCATGTACAGCGTACTGTGCTGTGTGTCAGACATTGACGAGTCTTGTTGACTGGCCATGTGTGATGGCTTTCTGCACCTTAGTTCCCACCACCACCCCTGGTATTGTCATGGGTGCATGTGCAATGTTACCAGTCCATGTGAGCTTCACTGCTGCACATTGGTGGAGATCAGGGTGTGTGGTGTTGAGTGTGTGCAAATGTGAGTTGTTGCACGGCTAGACCCCTACCTCCATATTGGCCTTGGCTGGCAGGCCGTGCTGATTGATTAGAGCTTGTGTAGGTGTGATGGTAGTTTGTTGCTCAGGACACATGGCTGTGGTTCACAGTGTGAATGACATCTACCTTTGTCATCACAGTGGGATTATCATGCAGGCTAGTGTCAGCACAATGTGGGGTCCCTGGGGGTAGTGCTGTGGTGGGTCTGTCTCTTGCTGTGTTAGTTGCTGTTCCTACAAGCTTGTGTGACATGTGTAATTTGGGCTCCCTCTCATCTAACAATGCCTGATTGCCCACATAGGGGTATCCGATCCATGAGTAACTTTTGTATGGCACTGTATACACATCTGTGTGGTTGGAATTCAGGCCTCCTCATGTGTTGTGTGGTTGCCTGGGGACACTGGCACACCCCCCATCACCCGTTGTGTTTGATATGCAGTGTGAGTCTGCCTGTTTGTGTTTGTGCCTTAGCACCACTGCATTGGCATATCTTGAGTGTGCCATTGGCTGTATGTTGTTTGGTGGCTTTCCCCTGCTGTCCCTGGGACTCCTAGGTCATCAGTCAGCACAATAATCATGGTTTGTATGTCCCATTGCTGCCATGGTATGGTATTTGTTCACCTCACATCTACAGTCTCCACAGGATATCTACATTTGTGTGTCCATTGGTGCAGATATGTGGGTCAGCATTATGATGGTCACTTCTGTCATTGTGTTATTTGTGAATGTTGACAATGTGGGACCCCATGGGTGATGTTTGTATGCACATGGCCAAAACGATGTTTCAGTGACACTGCACTGTTTGCCTCGACCAATCTATGTTGCTATGGGACACAAGCACTACTATGCCACTGATGTGTTTGTTGTTGTGTGACCAGGATTCATCCATGCAGTTTGGCTTTGGCAGCTTTTACCATGACTACACTTACCTTATGGTCACTGTGGTGATGGTGCTTTCGGCCCCATTGCCACACTGTTCAAAAGGTGCATCAGCTATGGACCCCATACTTACCTTTTGGTCACTGTGGTGATGGTGCTTTCAGCCCCATTGCCACACTGTTCAAAAATGTGCATCAGCTATGGACACCACACTTCCCTTTTGGTCACTGTGGTGATGGGGCTTTCGGCCCCATTGCCACACTGTTCAAAAAGTGCATCAGCTATGGACACCACACTTCCCTTTTGGTCACTGTGGTGATGGGGCTTTCGGCCCCATTGCCACACTGTTCAAAAATGTGCATCAGCTATGGACACCACACTTCCCTTTTGGTCACTGTGGTGATGGGACTTTAGGCCCCATTGCCACACTGTTCAAAAAGTGCATCAGCTATGGACACCACACTTCCCTTTTGGTCACTGTGGTGATGGGGCTTTAGGCCCCATTGCCACACTGTTCAAAAAAGTGCATCAGCTATGGACACCACACTTCCCTTTTGGTCACTGTGGTGATGGGGCATTAGGCCCCATTGCCACACTGTTCAAAAAGTGCATCAGCTATGGACCCCACACTTACCTTTTGGTCACTGTGGTGATGGGGTGTTCAAGCCCATTGCCACAGTGGCCATGGTCGGCTTGCATTGTGGAGGCCACACACATCTATGTGTGACACATGTGATAGGGGGTCACATTGTATGTTCAATGTCATGTTCAGTCTTGTAGGCATTTGACACAGACTACACACACTTGTCAGGGTGTTGGGGGGGATGTAATTTTCTGTCATTCCTTATGTGGGAGTATGCTGGTTGTGTCATGCATTACCCGTCCTATAAGTAGGGGTGGTGTTAGTGGTAGGCATCCATCCCCCCATGAGTGGGGATGGTAGTAGTGACAGGCATCCAGCCCCCCCTGATTAGGGGTGGTGGTGGTGGTGGCAGGCATCCAGGCCCCCCTGAGTAGGGGTGGTGGTAGTGGCAGGCATCCATCCCCCTAAGGGTGGGTATGGTAGTAGTGACAGGCATCCAGGCCCCCTGAGTAGGGGTGGTGGTAGTGGTAGGCATCCAGCCCCCTGAGTAGGGGTGGTGGTAGTGACAGGCATCCAGCCCCTAAGGATGGGGATGGTAGTAGTGACAGGCATCCATCCCCCTGGATAGGGGTGGTGGTAGTGGCAGGCATCCATCCCCCTAAGGATGGGGATGGTAGTAGTGACAGGCATCCAGCCCCCTGGATAGGGGTGGTGGTAGTGGCAGGCATCCATCCCCCTAAGGGTGGGGATGGTAGTAGTGACAGGCATCCATGCCCCCTGAGTAGGGGTGGTGGTAGTGACAGGCATCCAGCCCCCCTGAGTAGGGGTGGTGGTAGTGACAGGCATCGAGCCCCCTGAGTAGGGGTGGTGGTGGTGGCAGGCATCCAGGCCCCCCTGGGGAGGGGTGGTGGTAGTGGCAGGCATCCATCCCCCTAAGGGTGGGGATGGTAGTAGTGACAGGCATCCAGCCCCCCCTGGATAGGGGTGGTGGTAGTGGCAGGCATCCATCCCCCTAAGGGTGGGGATGGTAGTAGTGACAGGCATCCAGGCACCCATGATTAGGGGTGGTGGTAGTGGTAGGCATTCATCCCCCCATGAGTGGGGATGGTAGTAGTGACAGGCATCCAGCCCCCCATGAGTGGGGATGGTAGTAGTGACAGGCATCCAGCCCCCTGGATAGTGGTGGTGGTAGTGGCAGGCATCCATCCCCCTAAGGGTGGGGATGGTAGTAGTGACAGGCATCCAGCCCCCCCTGAGTAGGGGTGGTGGTAGTGACAGGCATCCAGGCCCCCTGGGTAGGGGTGGTAGTAGTGGCAGGCATCCAGCCCCTAAGGGTGGGTATGGTAGTAGTGACAGGCATCCAGGCCCCCTGAGTAGGGGTGGTGGTAGTGGCAAGCATCCAGGCCCCCCTGGGTAGGGGTGGTAGTAGTGGCAGGCATCCAGCCCCCTAAGGGTGGGTATGGTAGTAGTGACAGGCATCCAGGCCCCCCTGAGTAGGGGTGGTGGTAGTGGCAGGCATCCATCCCCCTAAGGGTGGGTATTGTAGTAGTGACAGGCATCCAGGCCCCCCTGGATAGTGGTGGTGGTAGTGGCAGGCATCCATCCCCCTAAGGATGGGGATGGTAGTAGTGACAGGCATCCAGCCCCCCCTGGATAGGGGTGGTGGTAGTGGCAGGCATCCATCCCCCTAAGGGTGGGGATGGTAGTAGTGACAGGCATCCATGCCCCCCTGAGTAAGGGTGGTGGTAGTGACAGGCATCCAGGCCCCCCTGAGTAGGGGTGGTAGTAGTGGCAGGCATCCAGCCCCTTAAGGGTGAGGTTGGTAGTAGTGACAGGCATCCAGCCCCCCCTGAGTAGGGGTGGTGGTGGTGGCAGGCATCTAGCCCCCCATGAGTAGGGGTGGTGGTAGGGTGGTGTTGGTGGTAGGCATCCATCCCCCTATGGGTGTGTATGGCATTGGTGTTGGCCATCCCACCCCTATGGTTCTGCTGTTGCTAGTGTACGTTATTTGTGCATCCCTATGTGTGTGTGACATATTTCGGGTACGTGTAGTTTGTTTGTATTGTTGGTGTTTGACTTACCGTCTGCGCCGTACGCGTCCGTGCCGGTCCCGGTAATAGATGTAGAGTATAGGTAGGACCTGCGCAATGGGATTCATGCTTGGATCGTCTCGTTCGGGTTTCTCGTGTCTTCGAGTCGTACTCATAGCAGGCTTGTTCGTCTCGTAGCCGTGGATCGTCTTGTGGCGTGAAACGGAGCTTATGTACGGCTCGCCCGGATGCTCAAACGTGCCGGACGTAGCGACGGGTTCGGCGCGTACGGATTGCGCATCGTACTAGTCCGGCCGGAAGGTGCTGTGTATTTGCTTCCGTGCGGCTCGATTCGGCGTTCACGGATCCGGCTCGGGCGGGGAACAGGAGCTGGATTGGGTGAGTACGGCTCGCTCGGAAACTGGGTTGTTATACGCATCGTACTTGTTCGTCCGGACGAGTGTACGAATCGGTCGGGAAACACGCATTCGGCTTGTATTTTTTCCGGACGAATACTGTTAGGTGCTCTACCGGCCGAGATCGGAATCGACCCCCAGGTCTAGATGGGTTACTGGCGGAATTTTATGCAGTGTGCACACCAAGTGTTGCCCCCAGTCTATTAATGCTGTTTGAAACAGTGAAACACAAAAGTCGCCTCCCACCTTCAATAAGAGAATGATGGATTGTGGTGCTCCTGAAACTGGGATGAGACCTTCCATCAGTGGCCTCCTACTGCCGTCTTTCATCATTGAATTTAGACTACAAAATACTGGGAAAGGTACTAGCAAACCATTTACTACCAATAGTACAGACACTAGTACATCAAAACCAGAACAGATTTATACCAGGGCGGAATACCTTTTAAAACCTGCACCCCCTGTTCAGCATTATGACCAGGGCAAGACGCCACTAGGAGGAACATTGGATTGCATTGTGTAATATTTAAAAAGCGGGGTGGGCATACCTGATGGAAGTATTGCGGAGAACGGGCTGCAGTTCTGTTGCTGGGAGTGGCTTCTATATGCAGCCCCCATGGCAAGAGTGCGCACATGTGAGGTAATATCAGACATCATAAACATACAGAGGGGCACCAGACAGGGGTGCCCCCTAACCCCCATATTTGCACTAGCCATGAAGACCCTGACTAGCGTGCTGCACACAAAGTCCATGGAATGGGGGATTTTGATGGACATGACCTGGCACACAGCCGCGGCTCCTCCGCTAAGGCGGAGGAGGGTTGCCCCACTGCCATAAAGCAGCAGAAGAAAGAAAAAAATAAAATGATAATAACGTTATGTTATCACTTTATTTTGTCCTCCTACTGCAGAAGCTTGCGTGAGGGTGCGGGTCGGGGCTGCAGAGCAGAGGAGGAGTGGTAGAACACTCCTAAGTGAACAATGACTTTTGGCTGGCCATCTCAGGCCGCCTAAAACAGTCATGCACACTTTCCCTGTTCTCCATGCAGGCTGCATTACAGCCTGCATGGAGAACATGCCACCTCTCCAGCCCCTGGCTGAGCGCTGTGTCATAGCGCTCAGACCAATCATAACGCTGCATTGGAGCATTGTGATTGGCTGCAGGGAGCCTGGGAGCCATGGTGCTTCCTGCTTCCTGTTTCTCCCAGGAAAAGGACGGCAGGAGAGGTGGCGGTGGCCGGCCAGCCGGACGTCCGGGAGGAAAGTGTTTTTTTTTAAACCGATTACTCCCCCCACCTCCTGCCCCTTCCCCCCCATCCGCCCCACTGCTGCTTCCAGGCAGCAGCCGCGACTGCTGGCACATGGTGTCTCTATATGCCGATGATGCACTGGTTTACCTTTGTAATGAGACTCTAAGGAATGAGAAACTATTGCAGGTCATGGAAACAGTGGATGACTTTGGGGTGGTATCAGGGTTATAGGTTAATTGGAATAAGTCATGCTTGTTCCCCTTGATCAAGATGCCACAGGAGGGACAACAGAGCTTTCCAACGGGTGAGTTGTGTGTGGAACCCACGACCTTTAAATACCTAGGGGATTCACATATTCCATTTAAGGAAACACAAGTGGTATTCACTGCCTTGATTTGGAGAGAGGGCAGCCGCTGAGTGGCACTTCAAACACTGTATGCCTCATTAGGCAAAGGGGGCCTAGGAGCGCCAAATTACGAGCTTTACTACGCTGCAGCACGAATCCAATGGCCTATGACATGATTAGCAATGTCAAGAGATAGGTAGACACTGGATGTGCAATCACATTTGGGACACCGGTCCATTATACAATGGTTGAAGACGCATGGGGATTGTAGAGGCAGACACCTCTACTTTACATCAGTAGCCAAACGATGCTGGATGCCAAAAGTCATGAAAAAAACTGCCTTCCTTGCCATATGCATCCGAATTACCACTGTGGTTCCTGCCGTAATCAACTAGACTGACAACGCTGCATGACACACCACTAGCATGAGGCAGACATATGGGAACGGTGGGGGATATAATCACGGACAGGGATATGAAAACATTTGAAGAACTCCAGGATGAACACTGTTTGGGTCCTGAACAATTCCTAGTGTACAAAGCACTGAGTAGAATAGCAGTATCCAAATGGACGCTGGAACAAGAGGCACCTAATACGTCACCCTTACTCCAGGCTCTCCTTACACTTGGCGACGTCAGGCGAGCAATTACATGCCTATTAAGTCTGGGCGGTGAACTCTGCTCCGCTCCCGGAGTTTGCGGAGTTTTCCGCACTCCCCGTCTCGCAGAGTTCTCAAAAACTCCACTTCACGGAGCGGAGTTTTTTCCCTCGCTCGAATTTGTCAACGTCAAGTTGGCGAGCGAGGAAAATCCACTTCCCGGTGAGATTTTTCCTCGTTCGCGATCGTCAACATCAAGTTGGCGAGCGCGGAAAATCAACCTCCCGGTGAGATTTCTCAACGCGGGCAGTCAGATTTCTCGTTGAGAGTGGTCGCCTATGCTCCCGACCGCTCGCGTTGAGAAACCGTCCGTTCGCTTTGAGAAAGCTGCAGCTCGAGTAAAAATCTACTCGAGCGGCAGAAAGGAAGCAGCGTCAGCTTGCGCTGTGCTGTGCATGGTGCCGTTTATGAAGATTGCACAGTGCAGACAAGCACCTGGCACTGAAAATCACTGCGAACGGCATTTATCTAACGCACTCTGCCACTTGCGGAGCTCCGCGTAGCGCGGCAGAGTTTTTTTTGCACTTTGCGGAGTTCCGCTACTCGCGGAGTTCCACGTAGCGGAACTCCGCGAACTCCACCCAGGGTTAATACACCACCCGGTCATGACAGGAGGGATCACTACTGTGCCCGTTGAAAGAATGGTGGGAGGAGCTACTAGGCCAGGAGATACAACCTGGTGACTGGAATGGGGGCTACGCAGAGTGAAAGCTATTTCCAAAAACTCTAGACTGCGGTACACACAATTCAACTATCTGCATCACACATATTTGATACCGGCGCACATGGGGCGCAAGTACCCAGGAGCATCCACACGGTGCCCACTTTGCCCGATAACAGAAGCTGATTTTATCCACCTGGTGTGGGCATGCCCAGTGATAGAACAATTTTGGGAAGGGATAATATGGACCATTTCAGAGCTCACTGGGAAGCAGTTCCCAGGAGGGATAGAGCGATGTGTGTTGGGCATAGCTAAGTGCAACAAGAGAACAAAACATCTCCGCAGATTTATTGACCTAACAGTGGTGTTGTCCAAGAGGCGCATAGCAATGACATTGAAGGCTTTGAGACTTGTGCAAGTAGACTATGATGGAAATAGATACCTCGTCAGTTCCTTGGGCAGATGGAGGAATGGGAATCAGATGCACCCACTGGGAAGCCATTCTTGAGAAAATCGAGAGAAAATCTGACATTACGCCCCGAGGGGATTAAATTAGATATCCATATGGGAATGGAGGTGTGACTCAGAAACACTAAGGAAACCCTCGTAGGTCTCCATGTGATCTCTGATGTGACCCTCAGAAACGAAATTGGGCCGGAACTGCCCCCCTCTCCCTCGTCACCCGCACTAAGCCTTGGTCACCGAGCAGGGGACACCCACACATGTGGGGCCCTTGAGGATACCCAATAGGCCCGATTAGTGAATGCCTGAGCTCAGTTGGGTTATGGATTTAAAGTTAATAATGGTTATATTGGCCCATACATTGTGTTTGACTCCTGCGAGCATTGGACATTGATGACTGGGTTGCGCACAGCACATGATTGTAACTAATGTTCAATTTGTGTGATGGTGTTGCATATATTGATGGGACGACACTGTCTTCCATACTGTACTCTCATTGTTCATAAAATAAAGAACTACGATGAAAAAATACATAAAATAAATATCTTAATAAATAAAATAAATTAATAAATATATTGTTTTTTTTTAAAGCAGTAAGCATTGGAATAATACCACAAGGTATGGTGCATCATGGTCATAAACCAAAGCAGCATCACGATGTAGTAACAGTCCACCTCCATTTGCAGAACTCAGCTTCTGCACAAATACCACATACATAGGAATGCCAGAAGCTCAATCAGTATTAAATAGTATGCCTAATGCTAAGGCTAGTGGAGCGGACGGGATCCCTGTAGAAGTTTATAAGGCATTTCAAGACTAATTACTTCCTTTTTTTTTTTTTTTTTAAATTGCTCAATCAAATAAAAGAAGGTATAGATATCCCCAAAAGTTTTAAGGAATCGGTGTTAGTAGTCTTTCTTAAAAAAGATAAAGATCCCTGCGATCCCAGTTCTTATCGTCCTATTAGTCTGTTAAATACAGATTATAAATTACTCATGAAAATCTGGGCAAAAAGGATAGCTCCCTGTGCACAACAAGTGGTTCATAGCGACCAAAATGGTTTTATCCCAGGGCGTTTGATGGCATCCAATACGTATATTTTAATGCAAGCCATCGATTATTTTTTGATTAATAAGACTAATGCGGTGATTATGATGATGGATGCCGAAAAGGCTTTTGATTTAGTAGATTGGAGTGCTTTATTTTTTATTTTGCAAAAGTTTGGTTTCCCGCCACTATTTTTACGGATGTTAAAACAAGTATATAGCTGTGCAGAAGCCAAAATCATTATTAATGGGTCAGAAGCCGGCAAGGTTAATAAACGTGGCACACGTCAGGGATGCCCGCTATCCCCCCTTCTGTTTTCATTGTTCATTGAACCCCTAGCTATGAGGATTCGGAAAAGCCTAATGATCTTGCCTCCCATTGAGGGGATGGCAAAAATTAAGCTTTATGCAGATGATATTATTTTATATCTGAAAGCAGGGGTAGTTAATATACAGAACGCTTTGAATGAAATCCAAAAGTTTACACAGGTGGGTGGATACAAAGTAAATCAAGCAAAAACCGAAATTCTAACATTCAATGCGATTCCTTCGGATATTCCAGCTTCTATTCAGTTAAAACCACCGCATCCAGTTAGATATTTGGGGATACACGTTACAAATGATTTTGGGCAATTATTCTTTTGAATTATACTAGTATGCTCACGAAAGTGAAAAAGCTATTAGATAAATGGTCTTTGCTTCAATTATCCTTAATAGGGAGGATCTCCATGGTTAAAATGTCAGTGCTTCCTCTGTTTTTGTTTCTTTTTATCAACCTTCCCTTGAAAATCCCGAATTATTTTAAAGAGTTGGATCAAACAATCAGGAAGTTTATATGGAATAATAAACATCCCAGGGTTAAGATAACGACACTACAATTGGATGTAACATCAGGAGGATTGGCACTCCCACATTTTCCAACCTATTATCAGGCTTCTTTAGTTAACTTACTTTCCCTACTGGATGAGGAAAATTCAGTTTTTGACAATTTCTTATTGATACATATGTTGAAGGAAAGTGTTATAGGACTCCCCGATTTTTTACGTTTGGCGAAACTCCCTAAGAAAACAAGATACAAGGTGATACTGTCACTGGCTGAGAGAACTCAGTTATTTTTTAAGTCACGAGATATCCCAGCATTTCATGCATATACCCCTATACAGGATTGTGTAGTAGGTGGTCTCATTTTGTCTAGAGGGCTCTATCAGTTATGGCAAGAACTGGGTTATGCCCAGCTCGGGATTTTTATAATTATGAAACATTAACTACCTGGGAAACGGTTTGTTTGCAGGCTACTACATTGACCACTGCCCTTTCTTTGAGTTTTCTACAAATAGTCAATTTTCTTAAAACTAATTATTCAATGATGGGTGAGACGGTACATCAAATCGCTAAGCAGATGGCAAATAAAATGGTGGGGGTTGGTTGTTAGTATCAGTTACTTCATCAAAAGGCTCACTCCGAATACATTTTTTGGAGCTCTTTCATCAAAATCTCTTCAGAGACTGGCTGCAAGTTTAATGTCAAAGAATGGAAACAGCTTAGCAAGTTATCGAATAAAGCACTCAGAGGCGCTAATTACAAAAGAATGAACTTTTTATCCAGATGGTTATTATATTATACACCCCAGAGATTGTCTAAAATGTTCCAAACGAGCCCGAATCAATGTTTCCGATGTAACAAAGAGGGTGATGGTGGATGCGTGCATATATTTTACGTAATGTAACAGTCTACAGCAATTCTGGGAAGGGGTCTTTGCTGAGATCTCTCTGATTTTGTCCTTGACAATTGAGCCATCAACCATGTTGGTGCTATTTGGTTCCTCAGGAGAAGTGAAATGTTTTACAAAACACCAGCAGTACTTTATATTAATTGCTATTGCAGTTGCTAGGTCACTCATTCTTCAAAACTGGAGAACCAATATACCACCCAGTATCGAGCACTGGTTTAATAAAATGTCCAGGACCTGTAGATTAGAGGAGGCTTATGCTAAACGTACAGGAGCAATTGCAAGATTTAGAGGTACTTGGCAGAATTTCTCTTCTAATGGGGTTCCAGACGAAAGGTGATTATAAGATCTAGGCGCTTTTTAAAAAAAAAAAAATTATTAGAGGAAAAATTTCTCTCGCTTGACTAACTAATTTTTGTTATTAGTACAATGCACTTTAAAGAGAATACGATATTCGTGTATCCGTTAAAAAATACTCGCACATTGCACTTTGTACTTTTTAAATGCTTAGAGATATTTCCACGCCCAGATATGTATGCACTTTACACAAGAATGTTTTCCATTGTGATCTCGCTATTTTAGACCGGCAGTATGTAATGAATACATTTTAGGGAGTATGATTGAGTATTAGCCATATTTCAACTGGGGATTATTGAGAACTATGTTTTATATTCTACAGATAAGACTTAACATGAATGTATTACGGAATGGGTTTTAGAATTGCCGTAAATCTTGACGTATCAATTTTTCTGCCCTGCTATTGTTTTGTAGTTATTTATTACCTGCGTTTTCTTGATGTTATACAGGTTGTCGGTTTCTTCTCGTTTTGTGTATTTTTCCTGTTCGAATAAAAATATATATAAAAAAAAAAAAAAAAGGTATGGTGCATCATGGTCATAAACCAAAGCAGCATCACGATGTAGTAACAGTCCACCTCCATTTGCAGAACTCAGCTTCTGCTCCACTCACTGATTGTGTATTTGCCTTTGACCTTGAAAAATGTCCTAGAGTCTTTTGGCTGGGTCGGTGCTCCACAAATACCACATACATGCATACATTCATATTTGACATGTGCACTGTATTAATAAGTGTGTAAATACGCATTTATTTCTACAATATCGCTAACTACAAATAACGTTTCATTGAGCAGCCTCAATTTCCAATAATATATGTACTCTTCAATTGAAAATTAAGTGAGAATGAAATGTATTGTTTAAAATGATCTCTAACCTAGAGGATGCAGAACATACTATAAAGTCTTTTATATGTAAACTCTTTAGAATAAGATGAAAATAATGAATTCATTTGTAAATAACATCACAGTTACATTGAATTTGACATACTAACCTGTGCAGAGAAACCGCAGAAGAAGGCAAACCAAAAGTGCACCAGTGTGAAAGCAAAGTTTTTGTAGAAAAAATAACACAAGAATTTGCACATTCTGAAGTACGACCATCTTCCGTGTACAAGAAGAATCCTTCGAAGGTATCTGAACTGCGCAAAAGAGTAATCACTGGCTAAAACGGCTTGCATTCCTTCTTGACCACTGATTCCCACTCCAATGTGTGCAGCTGCAAATTGTGGATGAACAGAAACAAGATTTTAATACTCAAATGTCACTACATACTTCATAAGAGTTACATGATACAGACTAAGACGATACTGAACTGACGTTTTTTATTGTATTGTACAAAGTACAAACCTAAAACTGTTTTTCCATGAGTAACAGTATTAAATTCGTATTTAACGGCTGATTTCACAAAGCTTTGTTACGTGAATAGGTGTACCTTCTGAAAATTCAAGAGAAAGCCGAATGTCACACCTATTCACAGAAAAAATCATTGTGAAATCTGCTACTAATAGAACAAAGAGGAGATCGCATAAGGGTAGCCTGCAAAGAGATATATTAAGGTATGGTCTGAAAAATTATTTAAGACAAGTTGGTGACTGGTAAAAATGCAGATCTGTACCTAGCCTATTTTAGCTTCGTTGGTAGCGGTAAATGTTTATTTTTCTCTGAAATTCGAATGAATTGTGCTGCAACCACCCAAAAACACAATGCAATGCAACAACACATTAAAAACACAACTCCACAAAACATATACTGCATTCATGACTGTTAGAAATTCGGTTTCTGGTTGGCAGAGGCATGCACCCTGTCCAAGCAGGAACCACAATCCCAGTCAAGGTAAGTAACAAACACACCCTAAATTATCCTGTGCTCTCCCTCTGATAGTTTGGCATAGAGCAGTCAGGCTTAACTTAAGAGGCAATGTGTAATGTATTTGTGCAACACTTCAAACAGTAACACAGTAAAAACACCACAAAAAGCCTCCACACCAGGTTTGAAAAATAGAGCTTAATTGTACGCATAAAACAAGACCAAAACAACAAAAATCAAACAAGTAGAAGTAAAGATATGAATTTCCAAAGAATAAATGTAAAATAGTGATTAGCAGCAATAAGCGCTTAAATAGATTATCTGGTCGTGCTGGACCGGGTCAAAGTCATAAGTTCAGGCCAACTGTGATGGGATGCGGGCCTGATACAGGGACCCACTTGGGCCTGCCGAACCAAAGTGCCCTGATCCTAGCTTGCGTCAACGTCGAAGAAAATGTGAGGTGCAACCGAATCGATGAGACTGTGTTGAGCCATGCAGTGGGCAAGATACATTGAGATTCTCCACGCAATGGTGGAGATGCATCAGTTCCGAGTATGAGAGCCAGTTTCGAAGGCAATGCGCGGCTACTGCTCCCGCAGCAGGCGACGCGTCAATTCCGAAGGCAATGCACTGGTTCAGAATGCGGTGCGCCGGCTCCGTTCCATGCTTCGACAATGCATCGGTTCTGATCCACGCAAAGACAAATATGTGCCGCAAAGGCAAAGATACGCTGGTTCCGATGAGGATGCGTGGGTTCTGGTTGTAGAAGCACCTTAAGACTCACTTCCAAGGGTCCAGGACTGGGGTTGCACCACTGGGCAGGGCAGAGTCACAGCTTGTAGAGTCCAGATGCAGATACAGGTAGTTGAAGTCTTTAATATCCCTGAGACTTAAAACAGAAGGCAAGCCAGCAAGCCCTTGGAGCCATGCTGAGTTCAAGTGATGCAGGTACAGTCCTTCTCATCCAGGCAGGAGAAAAGCAGGCAGCAGGGCTGCTCAGCAAGGCTAGAGAACAGCAATACAAGAGTGCAGCAAAGCAGCAGTCCAGCAGAGTGGCTGTTCTTTCAGCAGCACAGCAGTTCTTCCTGGCAGAGTGGTCACAGTTTCAGAAGTGTACTGAAGTTATGCTGTCAGAGGTCCAAGACGTATACCCAGTTGTGCTTTTAAAGTGGGCAAGACTTCAAAGAAAGCTTTGAAGTGCACAGAGGTCCTCCATTCCTGCCCTGGCTCCAGATCACCTACGGGGGGAGGTATGCAGCCCTTTGTGTGTGGGCAGGACACAGCCTATTAAGGTGTAAGTGAGGGTGTGCCCAGCTCCTCCTTCCCATCTCCAAGGAAGCAAGGAAGGCGCATCAAAATAGACCTCAGCTCCCTTTGTGTGTGGCTGTCTAGAGGGAATACACAGAGCCCAGCTGTCACCAACTCTTACTGAACAGAGACAAGCTGAAGGCATTAAATGGCTGAAGTAAGACAATACCAACTTTCTAAAAGAGGCATTTTCAGAAGTGCAATTCAAAATCCAACTTCACAATAAGTTGTGATTTGAAATGGTGATTGTAGAGACACCAGACTTAACACGTCTCTTTCTTCGCAATTGGAAATTAGACTTAAAAGCTGTAATAAGGTAATCCCAATGTTATCCTAGGGGAGGAATAGGCCTTGCAGTAGTGCAAAATTTGAGTTTTTCACTACAAGGGTATGTAAAACTTGAAAGTACATGTCCTACTTTTTAAATACATTGTACTCTGCCCTCTGGGCTATCCAGGGCCTATCCTAGTGGTGACTTATATGTAATAAAAAGGAAGGTTTAGGCTTGGCAAAAGGTTTTACTTGACAGGTCGACATGGCAGTTTAAAACTGCACACACAGGCTCTGCAGTGGAAGGCCTGAGACATGGTTACGTGCTACTGACGTCGGTGGCAGAATCAGTGTTGCAGGCCCACTAGTAGCATTAAATTTACTGGCCCCAGGGCGTATGTATTGCACTTTACTATTGACTTGTAAGTAAATTAAATATGCCAATTGGGTATGAGCCAATGTTACCATGTTTAGAGGAGAGAGAACATGCACTTTAGCACTGCTACGCAGTGGTAAAGTGCTCAGAATTCTAAAGGCAACAAAAACGAGGCCAGAAAAAGTGGAGGAAGGCAAAACGTTTGGGGTGACCCTTCAAAGAGGGCCATTTTCCAACAATGATACAACATAATAAACACAACAGGTTAACAATGTACTAAAGAAACAACACAAAAACACAACCTAACACAACAAAATTGTTGTATTGTAGTATTGTGTTCCGGCAATGTTGTTTAGAACTACACATTTTGTTCATAATTTTGTTGTATAGTGAATTGAGATATATAACATTTTAATAATGGTATTTGCCACTGTACTACAATCACAATACAAAGACGGATTTGCCATGAATTACACCCTCTTTTAAACATTTTGACTATGTTTGGAAAGCACATTCAGGACACTAAATGTAATTCTTATTACCCGACAACCTGTATGAGAATTACTGTTCTTTGAATGGTCCAAAAAGGACCGAAGGCAAAAAATACATAGTTGACCTTACCTAATCATTTTAACTATACACCTTTTTTTCACCTATTAATATTATCAGTACTATACTCGATAACTCGACTCATCACTCACCATGAACCGACAGATCAACGCCATCACCTCCAGCTGCTTCAACACCCTCCGCATCCTCCGCAAGACCTTCAAGTGGATCCCCCCCTGAGTCAAGGAAGACAGTCACCCACTCACTCATCACCAGCAGACTGGACTATGGAAACGCACTCTACGCCGGCATCAACAAGTCCCTACTCCGCAAACTCCAGACAATACAGAACACCGCCTCCAGACTCGTCCTCGGCATCCCCAGACACGAACACATCAGCCAACACCTACGAAGTCTCCACTGGCTCCCCTGAAGAAAAGAGTCACTTTCAAAATTCTCACTCACGCCTACAAATGCCTACACAACAACGGACCCAAATACCTCAACGACAGAATCAACTTCCACGTACCCAAAAGAAACCTCCGATCTTCCAACCTCGCACTGGCCGAAACCCCGCGCATCCACAGAGCCAGAGCAGGCGGAAGATCCTTCTCTCACATTGCAGCCAAGACCTGGAACGAGTTACTGGCAGTCATCAGACGCGCCCCCTCCCTGAACACCTTCAGGAAGACCCTCAAGACCTGGCTCTTCGGCTAAACAGATCTACGGACCCCCCCTCAGCGCCTTGAGACCCTCACGGGTGAGTAGCGCGCTTACAATTCCCTGATTGATTGATTGATTGATATTATTTCTTAAGAGCAAGCACACCAACAGATATTATGAAGAGAACAGAGGGATACTAGCATATCCTAAAGGTCTACAGTATGGGTTTACAACAATTTGTGAACGTTTAAGTGGCATTAGATTATTGAAATCCCACAGCACATCACAATCTATTTTGAATAAACTCATCTTCTAAAAGTAGTGAGGCAAAAATACAAATCAGAAAAGTTTGCTTTGAAAAAATAAGCTGGACTCAAGCATTACTGCCACTATTTGTCCTGCTTGGAGCTTTTCATTATGTGTATGTAGACACAGTGCACACTGGTGTTTTACAACCAGATAGCATTTGTTTATAAACCAGTTGTTTTAGCATGGGTGAGGAGTCACTGGTTGGATGTCTGTGTACTCTGGTGCTATCTCATCTAGGCTTGGAGGGCAGATACCATGTGTTTTTAAGATGTAGGTCTTGGACTCACATTAACCTTTTTGTTGTTTCTGGTGTTTACCCAGGTTGTTGGATTTCAAACCTTTCAAAAGGGCGAAACAATTTATTTGCTAGACTTTGAAAACGGAACACTTTTCGGCAAAATCATCAAACAACGAAATTGCTTATTGCGACAAACAGAATACTGCAAAATGTGTATATGCACGTGTAAATGTCTTCTTACTTTTTATCATACTGATATCATTTGCTCCATCTCCAATGGCTAAAGTTATTGCCTTCTTGTGTTTCTTGACGAGCTCCACTACCTGAGCTTTTTGTAGTGGGGTGACACGACAACAGATTACTGTTTTACACAAACAGGCGACTTCTAAAAATTCCTTCTCAAAGTTTCCCTCAAGGGCATGTGCCTGCAAAATAAATGATTAAGAGTTAGAAAAACAATTTTTGATATATAAAATATTGCATTTGAAATTGGTCAGATTGTGTTAAAAACATATTGAAAACCATTACAAATCTTGGAGCACATACTGAATCTGGAACGTTTTTAAGTGACAGAGTTAACAAACTTTTACCATATTTATTGTGTGTCTATTATAATTTTTTTTATTCCATCAGCCAAGGAGATGCTGGTTTGTAAACCGGAGACGCTCCTTTTAAAGAAGAACAACTGTAAAGCATACGGCACTATGATTCCCTTCACACAAGAAGCCACAGAACAGCAACACCCTCAATTTAGACAATGAGATTCCTTTGAATCTTATCAATTCACTACAAACGTCATGAAAATAGGATTGTGGGAAATCCTAGCTCCCTAAAAGCAGTTTGGTTACATAAGGGAGGGGACATTGCTGAGACACTGAATAAACACAAGGGTCTTGATTTTAATCAACTAAACCCAAGAGTCGATTAAGTTATAACTAATAACCTTTTAATCAACTTTCATCATTTTTATTATCCTGCAACCAGCAAGTTTCTAGTAAAATATGGTAAACAGAGAGTGTGCAACCTTAAAACTAGAATTAAGGAAAAGAGAACTACACAATGAGAGCCAAACGCATAATAGAAATGAGAAGCAGCCTTTCAGACAGGCAGATAGGAAAGAACCACATTCCCCGTTATGCAAGCGCGTCGCATAACACAGATACATATCACGCATGTCCGACTCATGCCAGGGTATGTGACTCCGTCCTTTGCTACAGGTCGCACCAGACATGATCACACCAGACATGATTAAATACAGCTTGAACCAAACACTGATATACCAGAACAAGTGGAGTGTTGGTAAATGTATGGAAAATGGCATCATGGTACCCTCTGCGTGTTAAGAAACAACGTTTTTGTACTAAATGGAAAGGAGATAGTATCATAAGATAAAATATTTATAATATTTTCACTTTTTAATTAAATAAATGGACAACTTTTTCGTTTTAGTGTTAAAACAGTATACAAAAGATTTAACTGAATATTTAATATTTTACAATTTAATAGCTTAATAATAAAATCATTACATTATAGTTTTAAACTTTTATTAAAAACTATAAACTAATTTACACCCTCCTAAGGAAAATAATGGAGACAGGGACTTAAAACCAACATAGGAAATAAGGTTACATGAAATTAAATAATTTAAAATATTTTAATATCTTCGGGCCTGATTTAGATCTCGGTGGACAGGTTACTTTGTCACAACGGTGACGAATAACCAGTCTGCCGATATATATAAATCCCATAGGCTATAATGGGATTTATATTTACGGCAGACAGAATATCCATCACCATTGTGACGGACTAACCAGTCTGCAGAGATCTAAATCAGGCCCTAAATCAATATAATTTTACATTATAAAATATATAGAAATAAATCATATATATAATTTAATCATAAAATATTTCAACAAACTTTTTGGAAAGAATAAATGAATGTCATTTTTTGATTAAAATGCAATTAAACTACTTTGAATTAATTCTATACATCTTTTAATAATTATTAAAGCATAGTAATTTTTTATTTTCTATGTAGGAATTCATTTTTAGTTTAAACTACAGAAATTAATTTTTATTTCATTTATTCAAATTAATTAAATATTTAATTTAAAATTGAGTTAATATCTCTGTAACATTTTTTCTTTTGTTTTACATCTGAAAGAAATGTATACAATCATATTATATTAATATTTAATTTACAATATTTTTATTAATTTGTCATTAAATTTAATAAACTTTTTTACTTTTCCCTACGCTTTATCACAGGGAAATCCACAACTATGGTAAAGTATAGGGAAAAATAAAAAAGTTTTTTTGATTAAAAAAAAACATTTACTAAAACAAAGCTCCTAGTGAGGTAAACCTGATTCTTCAGCCCAGTGTCAACATACCTTGGTTGGATAGGTTTGGCAGGTCTATCCTGGTCCTCTCGAGGTTTTCAAAGCCAAACATTTCTAAGTCTCAATTTGGAGAGGTGGTAGGAGAAACTACTCCAACACAGCCAAGGGTTCCAGGACCTCAGGAAAAGCACTTGGTGGCCAGGTCTCAATCCAGCAGCAGAGTACAGGGCAGGTCCAGTTGGACCTGCTCAGTTGGGTAGTTGCAGGAAAGGTCTTTTATAGCTTGTTGTCTACCTGTAACTTGAACAGGAGGTCGGCCTTATGACCCTTGTGTCCACTTCTGTGCCCTGGGTACAAGAGGGAGCAGGTCCATTCGTTTAGGGCTCCTCTCAGTTTTCAGACTATAGGTTCTTTTCTAATTTTCCTCAGGTCCAGAGGTGTTCTGAGAAGGGAACTGGGAAGGCCACAGTTATGCCTAGCACCACTAGCTTGTGCGTGGAGTAACTGCTGTCTCCTCCCTAACCAATAGGGTAACATCTTCTAGGGGCAACCCTAACAACTTTACAGCATTTCCTGTGAGCCCTGCTGCAAAAAATCCCACAGTGCTTCTCTCTACCTAGATACAAAATGGTGGAACACTTCTCCCCTTGTGCAGAGCCTGTGGGCCCTCCCAAAGGTGTAAAAGTACCTTTTCCTTAATATGTACTACAAATCCGACTTCACCAGTGAATTTGGCTTTTAATAAATATTATAAACAGGCCAAGAATTATGTTTCTATCCGATTCCCAGCCAAAGTTAGGTTTGTTAAATTTAATAGTGCAGCCCCTTGTTTCTCTACGAAACAGCCTGCCTTGCTGTAGTTAAAATAGCTTTAAGGTGCTAGTTACAGTAAGGATGTTTAACACTAACTTTCTACATGTCCTACTTTTAAATCACATGCGCCCTGCCTTATGGGACAAGAGGCCTAAATAAGGATGACTTTTTTGACCTGTCAAAAGGAGTTATTTTGATGGGTCGATTCATAATTTTCACACTGCTACAGTCAAGCTACAATGGTAGGCCTGAAGCCATGTTTGCACTGCCACTGTAGTGGATGGCTCAATAGGTGCTGCAGTCCACTAGCTAAATTTAACTTACAGGACCTGGGTATGCCCTGTAACATATGCAAGCGACTTATAAGTAAGTTAAATATGCCAATTAGGAATATACCAATTCAACCATGATAAAGGCAAGCACAGGCACTTTACTATAGGTTAGCAGTGGTAAAGCACACTGAGTTCTACAACCAACAATGGGGGTATACCACACAAAAGATGGTCATTTCCTACACCTCCCATTTAGTAGTTAGTATGCCCCTTTTCAGCCCCTCCCCCTTCTCCCTCCCGTATTTAATACTAAGGGGCCGATTCCGATGTGACGGACTCAGGTCCGTCCGACATCGTCCAGGAGCCGTAACCGACCGACCTGCTGTCGTCGGTTACGGCCTCTAGTAGCGATGCGACCGAACTCTGTTCGGTCGCACTCAGTATACTTCACAATGGGAGCATGCATTCCGGGCGGAATGCATGCTTGCATTGTGAAAAGCAGGGTGCAGTTCATCCCTGCACCCTGTGGCCGGTACCCCAAGGTGCCTGCCACCGGGTGCAGGGATCAACAGAGGGGCACCATAGGTGCCCCCAGGCCGCCATTCGGCGGCCTCGCACCCATGGGGGCCCTACTGGGGGCCCCCAAAGACAGTTACCGACTGCCTTTTCGTGCCGGAAAGACCGGCACGAAAAGGCAGTGAAATACTGCCATTGTACTCCCTCGGTCGTGAAAAGGCGGCCGGGGGAGTACTGAAGGATTTCCGGACAGCGGACGGGCTCTCCGAGCCCGTCGTGAGCCATCCGGAACTCCGAGTCGGATTCCTTTCCGACCGAGCCCATCGGAATGGCTCGGTCGGAAAGGAATCCGGCCGGCACGTTCCGATTCAGTCGGAAGGGCTCCGACCATCATTCGGTGCCCTTCCGGCCGAAATCGGAATCGGCCCCTAAATAGTAAACTAACATGTGTGAGGATCCCTCCAATAATTAATTCAAAGTAGTAAATTTACGTGTGTGAGGATCTCCCCACACAAAGGATATGAGCGGTGTGGATTTACACTTCTAGGTTTGGGAATAGCATTTTGTAGTACTTTAGTAGCACTATTGTGTTTCTACTAAACGTACAACAAAATGGTGTTTGTTAATAGACAATAAAACTTTTAATTTAAATTGCAAAATATTAATTACAAATACAAATGGTATGAGGGTAGGATATTTTTAATTTGTTTAAAAATAAATCAATATTCATAAAACAAATTAATATGTACATTATGTAATCATGAAATAAACATTTATTTTGAAGAGTTAATGTGCTGCAATATTTCATTTGGATAATTCTAGGTCACAAATAATTATGTTATATTTAGATTTTAAACATAAAATAATTTTGATATTTTTTTCAATGATTAAACTCTATAAATGTTTCCTCTATTTCCCCATAGGAAATCTATGCAACGATGGAGGAGATCTCCACCTATGTGTGAAAAGTTATTAGTAGTATCTTTACACTCATCAAATTAGTCTTAGATGGCTCCACATCCTGAACTGAGGGGACGGAGACATGTAAGCCTGCACTTAGTGTAAAGCTACACATGGAAATGGTGACTAGCAAAAAAGTGTAGAGTTAAACGTATGCACACAAGAAGATTTGGATATAAATAAATCTACATATTTAAACTTACATTCATGGGCAGGGCCCTTATCTTTGTGCAAGCAGTGACAAGGTCTACAGTAAGTATGCCTCACCAGGCAAAGATAACCTGTGCCACTTCTGGTGTAGACACCAATTGTGGTAGGCAAGATATCATCTGCCTTGATGTTGAGGGACCCCACAAGGTGACTTAGTGTCAGAGAGGTACCGTGAAGTTCCAAACAGCACCATAGAATCACAGAATCTAGGCAGAGGGCATGCAAAACCCCCTTCCACCCAGGTTGTTGCAGTACCACATGGCTATCATGTTGTCCATCAGAACGTGGATCGACCTGTCCTTAATAAAAGACAGACAGCCTTTGAGGGCCAGATGGATGATGTGCAGCGCCAAAAGATAGATGAGATGCACTGCTCCTATGGCCTCTGATCCCCCCGTTGTTCAAGTGACCTCCCCAACCTAGAGAGAATGCCTCCGTTAGTACTGTGATCTCTAGAGGGGATATAATGAAAAGTCTGCTACATGTCAGGTTGGCATCCGTCACACACCACAAAAGGTCCTTGAGCAGCCTAGTGCGAGATGCAGCTCCAGTTGGAAAGGCAACTATAATGCTGGGCCCCACTGCAGATGAAAGTTCCATTGAAGGGCCCTTCTGTTTCTCAGAGCATAAGGTATGAGAAGGTTGAAAGGCGGTCAAAGACCAAGGAGTCTCAGAACCATCTTGGCTGGGACAGTGACATTTGCTTGAGATATCAGGATGATAGCCTGAATTTCCAGGACTCTCTGTGGCAGTGGAAAAGCCTTTGGACAACTTTAACCAGAATGGCTAAGTTGAGACTCTAAGATGTTACAAGATGTAACTTGTGCTCATTGATGGAAAATCCCAGGGTAGACAGCAATGACACCACTTCCTGAATTTGGTCTGAAACCAACAGAGGCGAGTCTGCCTTAAAAAAATAAGTGTTTAAGGTACAGGAATAAATGTATCCCTGACCAACAAAGATAGGTCAGGCCACCAACATGAGCTTTGTAAAAACCTTAGGGGCTGATATCACAAGAATGGCAGGAAGGTGAATTGGGAGTGATCTGACCTCAGCACAAAGAGAAGATACCTTGTGCATGTCTACAGGATCAGTACATGAATGTACTCATGCTTCACATTTGGGGACACAATTCAGTCCTCAGGGTCCAACCCCAGCAGAACATGAGTGTCATCATTTTAAACTTCTTGATTATTGAGTTCAAAACGTTGATGTCCAGAATCAGTGTCAGTATCCCATACTTCGTGGGGACCAAGAAGTACATGGAGTAGCAAACTAAAATCCCTCTATGCCTCAGGTATGATTTTGATCAGTCTCTTGTCAATCAATCAATCAATCAGTATTTATATAGCGCAGCAGTGTCACCACTAGAGGTATCTGAGCGCTGGGGGGGCCGCGTCTCTGTTGAAAAGTCAGGTCTTGAGTTTCTTCCTGAAGTCCGCCAGGGAGGGTGCTGTTCGGAGGTGGATGGGCATGTCATTCCAAGTTTTGGAGGTGATATCGGAGAAGGAGCAGCGCCCGCTGCAGTGGATGCAGGGGGTGTGAGCGAGGAGGAGCGCAGGTGTTTTGTGGGCAGATCAAAGTTTAGCCAATGGTTAATGTAAGATGGTCCTTGATCGTGTAGAGCTTTGTAGGCATGCATGAGGATCTTGAACTGGCATCTCTTCTGAATGGAGAGCCAGTGGAGGTTTCTGAGGCGGAGGGTGATGTGGGTCCCTCTGGGGCTGGCTGCATTGTTCTGTATGGTCTGGAGTCTTCTGAGTCTTCTGAGGAGCTGGGTGGAGATTCTGGCATAGAGAGCGTTGTCGTAGTCGAGGCGGCTGGTGACGAGGGCCTGCATGACAGTCTTCCTGATGTTGGTTGGGATCCATCTGAAAATTCTGCGGAGCATGTGTACGGTGTGGAAGCAGGGGGAGGTGACTGCATTGGCTTGGCGTTTCATGGTCAGTTGGCTGTCCAGGATGATGCCAAGGTTGCATGTGTGGTCTGCTGGTGTGGGAGTTGGTTTGAGTTCCGCTGGCCATCAGGTGTGGTCCCATGTGGTGGTGTTATTCCCGAAGATCAGTACTTCTGTTTTATCGGAGTTGAGTTTGAGGCAGCTGTCTCTCATCAATTTGGCTACGTCGATTATGGCGCTGCAAAAATTGGGTTTGGCATTTGAGGGGTTCTTGATGAGCGAGAGGATTAGTTGACTGTCGTCTGCACAAGAGATTATATGGACTCTGTGGGCTCTGATGACGCCTGCAAGGGGAGTCATGTAGTTGTTGAACACGGTGGATCTCAGGGATGATCCTTGGGGTATGCCACATATGATGTCCTGGGGTGCGGAGGCAGAGGGAAGCAGACGGATGCTATGTGTGTGTCCTGTAAGGAAGGAGGCGATCCACTGGAGGTGTTTTGCTGTACGCCGATGTTGTGGAGTGTGTCGATGAGGGTGCGGTGAGAGACGGTATCGAATGCGGCCAAGAGGCCAAGGAGGATCAGGGCCATCAGTTCCCCCATGGTCCAGGAGGGCCCTGATGTTGTCTGTGGCTGCAATCAGTGTGGTCTCGGTGTTGGGGTTGGCACGGAATCCTGATTGTGAAGCATCAAGTAGGTGGTTTTGTTCCAGGTAATCAGTGAGCTGAAGGTTGATGGCTTTCTTGAGTACTTTGGCTGGGCAGGGGAGCATGGAGATCATTTTTGAGATTGCTGGGGTTGGCCAAAGGTTTCTTTAGGAGGGGTCTGACCTCTGCATGTTTCCTTCTATCAGGGAAGGCTGCTGTGGAGATGGAGGAGTTGAGGATGCTGGTGAGTTACGTACTGACAGGGTTGGTTCCGAGGTTGAAGAGATGGTTGGGGCAAGGGTCAAAATACATCATCATTTCTTTGGAACAAAATAGTGGCAGAATCCAATGATGTCCATGCACAAACTGGAGGGACATGAGGGGGGATACACAGGAAGGGAAGGGTATAACCTCATTGAATGATTTGTGGTACCCACTTGTCCAATATAATCGAGCACCATTGTGGAAGATAGCACTTGATTCATCCCCCTAATGTTTCCTAATTGCTGTTGGAGGAGAAACTAAAGAGGCTTAATGATGGTGTGCTGTGTAAAAACGAGGAGAAGTGATGCTGCTGCTTTTGGTGATTCCATCCTCTACCACTACCCACGCTGTTGAATGGGCTGTGAGGGCTGCCTCTGGTGATAGGCAAGGCCCTCGAAAATACTTGATAAAATTGTCAAGTGGGGGGACTGTAACTCCAGGGAATGAGCCACAGCTCTGTGGTGCATTCTCTTTCTGACCAAAAAACCTAGTTCCATCAAGGCGTATTCATAAGTGAGGTTTGGAATCTGGTGACAATATCAAAAACCATAGCATAAGCAATAGAATCTGTAACATCTAGTCTGGACCATAAAATATATTTTGTAACATACTAGAAATGTCAGCACCTTCTGAGCTAAGGAATTTCATGAGTACTCTGACAAGGCCGGTAATACTTCACTAGCTAAGTCTCAAAGGACATTAGTGTGGCAACCCAGGAGACAGCATCATTCAAAGAGCAAAGGACACAGCTTACACATGAATACATTTTCTTGTCCATAGTCTTTTTTTATTTAATTCTCTTTTCAGAGGCGTAGTAGGAAAAGAGTTCGGGTTAACTTTGCTCATGGAAGCCTGAAATATAAGGCTCTGTGGAGTAGGACAGGGTCAATCACGGCTACCATAATGGACTCAGTCAGGGCTACGTTAAAGGGCAGCAAGGGCTGCCACCTGAATATTGACTCAATATTATTTTCTGACCATAACATCGTGGTCATAACATAGTAAATACAGAAATATTGTTTACATGTTTAACTTTTTTTAAATTCTGTAATAAATTTAGATTTCAGTTTGTAGGATATATTGGGCTTTGGGTCTGCAGTGTCTAAGAGAGAGGAATTCCTCAGATTTTTGATTGCTAAAAATGTTGCCACCATTTGACGAATCTCCCTAAAACTTTTCAGACCTATTCCTTTTTCTACATTAGCTGATGATGCAAAGTTTTGTGGTGGTTAGTTAAGAGGATGCAAAGAAAAAGGGGGTCCCAAAGCACGTTTTTCCAGCAATCTATTTCCCATAGACTTTTTACACAGATGTAGCGGCAAAATGGCTGAATGGATTTTCATGAAATCTAGCAGGAATATAGATTATGGTGTGGAAAGGGTTTTTATTTGATCTAAATTGGTTAAGTAGATTTTAAGTACCAAGGGACAAAGTCTTAGTGATATATTGGGCCTTGGTATACCTTTGTACCTTTGTGACATACCGCGGTACCTGGTGATGATGAAACACAGTATGATTGTTTAATGAAGCCCTTGCAAAATGAAAAGGCAGCCATATTGTTCATAGCTGCCAAGGTTTCAGATTGCCATGTGTGACATTTTCATAATTTCAGTGTAATTATGAGTGACATTTCAGCAAATATGAGTGACACTTTCTGCAGAGCAAAATCAAGCAATGAAGTCGAGGGAAACATATAAATATCTGAAATTACACCCATTTGAGCAACGAGAAACTCCAAGAAGATCCGAAAACTTCTAAAAAGCACCAGAAATGGTCTCTCTGTCCACGTGGGACCCAGCCAAACAGGAAGGATGCGTGAGAGCCTAACATGAACAAGTTGCACACAGAGGCATCTCAGCTGCCTAAGTGTCCCACTGTCTCAGTTGACTGCACCGTGCACAGACTGTTGAGGATAAGAAGGAAGAAAAGAAACAACAGGAGCAGGGAGAGGAGAGAGGGAAGGGGGGAGGCAATGGGAGTAGGGAGAGTGGTGAGAGGGGAGGAGGTAGACAAAAGGAGAAGAGAGGTGAGAGAGGGAAAGAGATATAAAAAAAGGGGCATATGTGAGAGTGGAGGAAAGAGAGGGACAAAAGCAGAAAGGGAATGGTAAAAGAGAGGGAGTAACAAAGGGAGGGTGTGGCAGGTAAGTAGGGATAGAGGAAAAAGGAGGATTTGTGATAGGGAGGAAGAAAAGGAGGAGGAAGAGGCGTTGAGAAAGACAAAAGAACTGAGACAGAAAAGAGGTTAGAAAAGAGGGTAGAAAAGAGATTTTCAGGGTTGTCAGTGGGAGGGCATGGTAATCTCCAGAAGCCAGTATCGCAGCAGTCCAAATAACTGACATGCTAAAGGCCACATAAAGACGTAAGAAGACAAAACTTGCACAGTTTTGAAAAATAATTGTGAAAATGGGAAACAAATTGTGCAAAATAGTCGTAATGTACAATTAAACATTCTAGCACAGGGAAGGGCCCCAACCGATTCTATCTGGGAACAAGGCAGAAAATAACTTATAAAACATAGTAAGATTCATAAATTGAATGTCGACTTTTCTGCTCTTTTTCAAATTAAGAAAAACACTGACATTATTGTCCACCCACGTTTCCTTATACTCACTTCACGGCTGAAAGCAACAGGTTTGCTCTTGGACACAACAGATCACTGCCAGGCTATTACTACAATCCTTCTGTAACACATGCGGCACCCAGCCACCGACTGCAGGCAGCTCGTAAATGAACTGGTACAGAAGGGTACTTTAGATAAGCAGGCCTGTTAGACGTAGAATGCAGCTTTGAAAGCCCAGCTAAGGCATGTTTCACACTGTCACATTAAGTACATTTTCGACAGGCACGTTTGACAGGTAACCACACAACGATAAATTTAAAAGGCAGTGGTGACAAATCCAAGGGGGAACGGTTTGACGAACGCACTCCCATGTTGCAAATCTTAGAAGGAAAAATGTTTGACTAAAGCACTCCGATGTTTGTGACTGCATGCGCATTGAGAGCCTCGTTAAAAGCGGGGCATCCCGTAAACATGCACAAGGCACAAACAGTGTCTGCAGTGGGTGCCGCCTTCCCATCCACACCAAGAACAATACCCAGCTCAGCGTGCCAGTGTAGCGTAAGTACGAGACCAGCACTCACCGTGGGTGGAGGCCCAGGCTGCAGGTGTCCTACTCAGTAACACCTGCCATCTTCGGGGACTCCCTGCCTTGGACGCTGCATCGGGACAAAGCCCCGTCCAGACGACAGGTTGTGGCTGCAGGGACGGCTTCTCAGCAACAGGCGCAGCGGCGAGCGCACAACTTGACTCCACGAGTCCCCTGCCGCGCCGCTTCTCTGGTGACGACCTCACTTCCTGCAGTGGGCAGGACAGCGCGAGGTCACATCGGGATAATGGGCAGGCCCCGGCACCCCTGGTGAGTGTGGGCTGTGTCAGTGTCAGTCAGTTACTCTGAGCCTGCAGCGCGGCGCCGCCGGGAATAATAATTAAGACAGGCTGGCAGGCCCGGCGGGCTGTGAGGCCGCAATTGTAACATTGTAGCACTGCAGCACTCTGACTCCAGCGAGCTGCATGATCCTTAACTATTTATGAGCCAGACAGGGCGGCCTGCTGGCGGCAAGTCTGCTCGGAGCAGCAGAGCTAGAGCGCTAGTAGCACCAAATTCAGTGGCATTAAAAATGCGTGACAAAGCATTTCAGTGCGGTGATGCGGAACACCACACTGAAATGCGTTAGTGTCACACGTGGTGCGTGATACTTGGCAGGACTGATTGTTTAGACCACACTTTGCCTCTGTTCTGTGTTTTAATGTGCAATATAGGTTATTACCCGTGTTTTAATGCAGAGGAAGAAATTAGGCAATTTAGAAAACTCTGTAGAGGGAGGAAAAAGTAATTTTACTGATATATTTTTAAAAAGCTTATGGAGTACCGCAGTACTCTCGTGAAAGTATCTAGAAAGTACGGGAGAGGGAGAGGGAGAGAGAGAGCGAGAGAGAGAGCGCGAGAGTGTGTGTGTGCGTGTTGTTTTTTTTCAAAGGAGCCCAGGGCCCTGCAGGGCGGCATCAGCGAAAGCGAGAACGAAGAATCCTGTTAATTAAAGTCAAAAGAAAAGCGCCGTACACCTCAACACTGGATTCTCTGGCACTTTTTAAAACAAATAACAAGTTAAGCAGCAGCTCCATTCCTTACGCATTTCGGCAGTATATCGCCTTGATCACAGGAGAGCAGTAATTTCAAATCACAAATCATGTGCATTTATATACCCATTGAAAAGTGACGTGATTTTACCTAATGACAATTGGAAAACATAATATGGATTCCATAAGACTGCAGTGTACACTCAAGCCTTGTCCCAACATTGCAGTCACATACCGATTTTAAACATTCCTCAATGTGCATGTTGTTACTCTGCCCCTTTGGGGAATGCTGCTAGAATAATTAAAAGTCTTTTAAAGCACCCTCGTCCAGTATCAGCTGGCTGGATGTGAATATCCCTCCACATTTCCCTTGCCAGCCTCCTCACTACATTTACATTAGGATAAATCCATATGGTCTCCTGGTGGAAGTAGGCAGGTCCGGCCCGCGAGGATAAGTGGAAACAACTAATATTTGTTTCAAAGGAGCCCAGGACCCTGCAGCTCATCGGCAAAAGCGGGAATGAAGAATCCCGTTAATTAAAGTCTAAAGAAAAGCACTGTACACCTCAACACTGGATTCTCCGGTGCTTTATTAAACAAATAACAAGGTAAGCAGCAGCTCCATTCCATATGCGTTTCGGCAGTATATCGCCTTGTTCACAGGAGAGCAGTTATTTCAAATCACAAATCACGTGCATTTAAATACTCAATGAAAAGTGACGTGATTTTACCTAATGCACATTGGAAAACATGGCATGGATTCCATAAGACTGCAGTGTACACTGCAACCTTGTCCCAACATTGCAGTCACGCACTGATTTAAAACTGCTGCCAGAATAATTAAAAGTCTTTTAATGCACCCTCTCCAGTATCAGCTGGCTGGATGTAAATATCCCTCCACGCTTCCCTTGCCTTGCAGAGTCCTGGGTTCGTTTCAAACGAAGATTTGTTGTTTGCACTTATCATCGGGGGCCTGGCCCGCCTACTTCTACCAAGAGACAATAAGGATTTATACTAATGTAAATGTAGTGTTGAGGCTGGCAAGGGAAACGTGGAGGGATATTCACATCCAGCCGATACTGGACAAGGGCACTTTCTTTGAAAGACTTTTAATTATTCTGGCAGCATTCCACAAAGGGGCAGAATAACAACGTGCACATTGAGGAATGTTTAAAATCAGTAAGTGACTGCAATGTTGGGACAAGTTCTAAATATAGAGAGGAATAATTTATATACCACAAAAATGCAATCAAACAATACAAATGACTAATATATATAGAAGATAAATATCGCCCACATAAGAAACTATCAGCCTCCACAATCTACAGACTGATGCACCTTAATATAATTTTAAAAAACACTTAAAAAAATAAAAAATTCTCTTCCAAAATTTTTCATTAGGAGGATCATAAAGTGATTGTAGTACTACTGAAGCTGAGAGGATAGATAACTGTAAACATATTGGCCTCAGCTAATTCGGCCGATAAAATAGCAAAGCAGGACAGATAAATAATAGATGGTTGGTATCTTGAGAACCATTTTTGCAGAAGTTACAGATCGATAATGAACCGTACCATTTAACCAGGACGTGATTGAAAGGAAGTATGCCCTGCCTCAGCAGTAACCAACAACGGCGCAACCCATGTGGCAGATTCCATGAAATAAAAACCTGTACTTTGTTTATCAAACAGGAATCAATAGCCAGATGGTAACCCTTCTTGAAAGTACAGGTCTCCCTGTCCATACGAAAACTTAAGGACCAGGTGGCCTGTTTCAAAGTAGCTTTTAATTGGTACGGGGTCAAAGTAAAAATAGAAGACTGGTCTAATTGCAACAAATCTATCGCAATCATAACATTTCTATAAATTAATGAATTTTCTTTCAGACCATCTAAAATTACTTTTCCCAACCAGAACCTGAGTGTACCATGGTCACTCTTTGCTAGACCCACGGCCCAACGTACTACTCCTGTGAGGCCCTATGCCCAAGGGGTTTTCAATCCAAATTCTAGTCTAAGGCAGCCACAGAAAATGCCGGATTAACTAAGGCTAGGATTCTAAGAATTTGACCTTCCACTGTGTTAAAAAAGCCCCATTTTGATACACAAATCAGTTCTGTCCCATACAACAAGGAGACGGGAATCTTAGCACGAAAGACCTCCAATAAAAGTGTAAATTGTCTTCTCCCGGTGGTCCTATAAAGGGAGCCCAGACATTTAGCCTGAGAAGTGGCTTTAGACATATTATTTTCTATATGAGCTTTATCGCTAAAATTTCCGCACACTATCTTCTCCAAAAAAGTATACAATTTTACAATTTGTGACCACCTAGAGACCATGCAAAGTTTCCATATTTTGGCTTCTTCCTCCAATGCATACACATAATTTTACTTTTGGATACATTGATCTTTAGGTGGTGAGTCTCAGCAATTTTTAGGAGGGCCTGCAAATGGCTATATAAACGCTTAGGGGTTAGACCAAAAATAATTATGTCCTCTGCGTAGAGTAAGCACACAATCGACTTTCCCCAATTAACGGGGCAATGCCCTAATTTTGGGCCAAATGAGGTCTGAAATATATAGGGACAAGAGCAGGGGGCAAGCAAGCATCCTTATTTTAACCCATTTGCAGTAGGGATAGCTTGCGATAAACCTCTGTCCCCACCCAATAAAACTCTACACCAAGGGGCACATTACGATACCCGGCGTAAAAAAATCCGCCAGGCATGGAAGCGGCAAAAATCCGCCCGCACACACCGCCTGAACACCGACCACGCCATTATGAGTACACAAACTGAAAACCGCCATCGGCGGAAAAATCATACAAAATACCGCCCGCCATCGTCCGAGTCGGAGTCAAACCGCCCGCCACGGACGGAAACACGCACGACAACACAAAACCGCCCGCCCACACGGCCGACACACCGCACGTGAAATTACGATCGCACCGCCATGAGCGCGGAAAAACAACAAATATACCGCCCGCCAGCGCAAACAACGCCGATGAGAATCGACACGGCAGAAGCCATGGCGCCCACGTACCTGCACAGAAACCATCCGCACACAAAACCAATAGCACACAACATGGCCAACAAGTCCACACAGCAAGGCACGCACAAATACACAAGCACAGTACACATCCCGAAAACACCCCCCGGACAAACAAAAAATACAAAGGCCAGAACCCCAGACACAACACACCTGAAAACAACAGACCATGAGGACACACCCACATAGGTGAGTACAAAAGCAGCACTCCCACAGACCACAACCCCTTGCTACATTGCAAACCAGAGAGGAGAGGAGAGGACACAGTGACACAGCAAGGACAGCAGCACACCACAGAAACGCACACATCACAACCACCACCACCACCACCACCAAACACCGGCACCACAAACCCCCTGCACATTACACAACACACACCGCACCAGCACCACAAACACCATGGCACCACAAAGGATGCCCAAGTTCACGCCCATGGAGCTGACGGTCATGGTCGACGAGATCATCAAGGTGTACCCACAAATCTATGGGAACATGGTCCAGCACACACCACTAGCCACCAGAAACAGAATGTGGACCCGGATCGTAGACCAGGTCAATGCAGTCGGGACCCTGCCCAGGAACAGAACCGAGATAAACAAACGTTGGAATGACGTAAAGAGCCTGGTCAAGAAGAAGGAGGGCAAAAACAGAGAGCTGGCTGCCGTCACTGGCGGAGGGAATCCCGCGCTCTTTAAGACCTTCAAAGCGTGGGAGGAGAAGGTGCGAGTCGTAATCCATCCGGAGATCCTCGCCGGATTAGCAGGGGAGTGGAGGCTGGTAAGTACAAACTAATGTATATCAGCACACCGCTATGTACACACATGCGCAACCACCATGCCACAGCTCCCAGGGACAAACACCCCCATGTCCAGCACACAATACACAACACATCACACGCACATGCAACAGACACTACCACACACAGGCCAAACCGAACAACTGTAAGATGCGTGGGGACATGTGTACACTAAGCCAGCCACGTAACCACCAACAGGTCCCCAAATATGCCAGAAGCGCCACAACGAGCACCCACCACACCCATGTGTCCGCCACAGCTGCACCAACTGACAAGTAACAGGTAAGTGGCAGGAACACAAAGTGCAGTGGGTCGGAGGGGGACAGCTGAAGTACAACACCCACCAGGCCCCCACTCCCACAGACCAGCAAGGTGGAGCACTCCCCACACCCATGTGTCAGGCACAGCTGCACCAACCGACAAGTAACAGGTAAGTGGCAGGAACACAAAGTGCAGTGGGTGGGACGGTGGACAGCCCAAGTACAACACACACCAGGCCCCAGTCCCACAGCACAGCAAGGAGGAGCATCCCCCACACCCCACACCCACGTGTCAGCCACCGCAGTGCACAACGACAGCCGAAAGGCAGACATCACGGTCCACAGCAATCGGTGTCAGTGGGTGTACAGCCACCCCCACGACCCACTACACCCCCCACCCCCACAGACCTGCAACATGGAGCACCCCCGCTAAGAGCCATGTGGCATCCAGTACAGTGCACGCACGAACAACTTGCAGGTGGGAAACTGGACAGGGCTGGATTACTGGAGGCATGAGGACCATAACACCACCAACACATGGGACATGTCACGTAGCACACGAACACGCAGCACCGCCCACCGTCACGAACAAGTGAACAATGTGCACACGGACATGAACAGCAGACTCACACCCCACATGACCCATCACAGACATAGCAACACCCAAGGAGCCACGTCTGCATGCACAAGCCACACTGAATATAGTCCCACACGGCAGCCACTGTGCAACTCATCACACACAACCGAAACACCATTGAAGTCCTGTCCATGTAGCCCCTACTGCCTGTCAACCACACACCCCACAACTACGCCTATGTAAGACAAACAACACTAGACGCAACAGAGCGGAACAACAGAAATGCACACGAACACCACTGAACCCATCAAACACACAGACACACCATGCACATACAACATACCATCCATCCCATCCGTCAGCCCCAGTCTCATGAAAGGCATGTCATCCGCACAGCTGCCACACATACAGCAGTCACGCTAAGACACATGCCCATGACCAACCATGTGCCAGAAGTCAATTAAGCGCACGACACACTGTGAGCAACAACACACAACATGGGCCACACCCCCCCGAGCACTGCAGTGATGCACATGGCACAGGGCAGCACGCACACCAAGGAGATGGGACAACTGCAATACGTTGGCTGGCACACAACTATCACTCACTCATAACGATGCGTCCAATGCCATGTCCAGTAACCACAACAGACAGCAAATATGCAGGGCATGTCAGGCATGCACACACCTCAGACCATGCACTGTCATGCTGCCACAACACATGTCACGTTCGGCACCCATGGCTCACAGCATGTACCCCAAAAGCATATACCCTCCCAAATGCGAATCTGGGGCATGGCCCCCATGTTGCCATATGCGTTCCTAAGCGTTCCATTTGAACCCCAAAAGCATATTCCATCCCAAATGCGAATCTGGGGCATGGCCCCCATGTTGCCATATGCGTTCCTAAGCGTTCCATTTGAACTCCAAAAGCAAAGTACAAACCAGACCCAGGATGGGCCAGGAGCCCGCATACACCAGAGTCACAATGAGTAGGGGCAAAGCAACACACCCATCGGCATGGCCAATCCGTCCCATGCCACATGTGCACAGCACACAGTCCCATTGCCTAGCACACACACCTACAGATGCCACAGCCACACACTCGCCTCCGGGAAACCCATGTACGAGATTGCACGAACTGCCAATGTCAGACGACTAATACATACTTCGCCAGGTGCAACACAATAACAAATCTCATTCTCTCCACAGGTGACGAACTGCTGGACGCTGGGGATGGAGACAGCAGCCAGCACAGCCAGCCTACAAGCCCCCAACGAGGACTCACGGATCTGGAGGATCTGTCCACCTCTTCGGACACGGACCACCAAGCTGGCCCATCTGGCGTGGCAGGGCCCAGCCGCTCCCCAGGACCCCTCCTACCCACCAACCCATCATCCAGGGATGCTGAACAGTCCCAGTCCCCTGCTGCCACTGTCGTTGCGGCCACACCCACGGTCATTGCGGCCACTACCACTGCCGCAACTGCCACCATCGCCGCACCGACCACCACCGCCTCCACCACCACCACGTCTTCGCTGGCACCAGCCCCAGCGCAGGTGGTGGCCCGGCCGACTGGATCCACCCTGGGAGCCACAGCGAGGACCGTGGTGAGCAATGTGGCTAGTGGGCAGGCCGGTGGCAGCAGGACTGGTAGGAGGAGCAGGGTCAGGGAAACGCCAGCCTCCCCTGGGAGCCATGCCCTGCCTCAAATGGCCAGAGTCCTTGGGGCCTATGAAGAGGCCCAAGGACAATGGGCCAGGTCTGCTACTGACACGCGGGAGGTGCTGGGGGTGCTGAGGTCCATGGACGCCCATATGGGCCAATTCGTGTCCCGTATGGACCAACTCGTGGACCTCATGGGCCAGCTGGTGGTGGCGGTGGGGTCACAGGCAAGGCCAGCAACACCACCTCCGCCACCACCTGCTAGGGCGCAGGCTCGGGCAGCAGTGTCCACTTCCCCTGCGTCCACAGCCAGTGAGCACACCTCACCGACCACCAGCAGGTCGCCACCACACACCCCCCTCCCAAACGTGGAAGGGGCCGTCCGAAGAGGAAACAGATCTCCCGGGAGGACTTCGCACGCTCCAGTCGCAAGTGAGGCAGCCAGCCAGCCTTCCGCCAGCCTTCCTTGACCAGCCACTGCATTGACTTGCTCTACGATCCCACTCCACACAGCCATCTGGATGGCATGTGTGTGTTGGACTATGGACATAGAACCAGTGGGTACACCCTGATCATCACGCAGCCATGACCGACAGCTCATTGTCACTGCACGCACCACTTTTGTCATCACCTTACACACAATCACATGTCACAGTTTGTAATAAATGCACCTTTTTCACTAACTGCTGTTTGTGCCCTGTGTCTTTATTGTACGGAATACAACGGCCACCTTGGGCGGAAAGGCACCTGATGCGTGGCATGGAAATGGAATCCGGAGGGCCTGTAGGGACCTAGGGGTGTGAGACAGAACAGGAGCACATTCAATGAGTGTGTCACACACCCATCACACAGTACATGTCAACAACTACAAGCAATGTACACACATCGCACAGAGCAATAGGGCACAATGCCACAGTCACCAACAGTGGCATACTACCCTGGCCATGGAGCGTTGACACACTGCACGCAGTGAACATACGGCCACCCTGACACAGCACACACACACCTGCATAGATACAGACACATCATCCGTCGTACATGGACACTCACCGTCAAGTGAAGTAGCGGGCGATGAGCTGCTGGCGCACATTCCCAGCTTCCTCCTCTCCGCTGTCCACCTCACTCGAGCTGTCCTGGTCTGCGGGCTGGGGCCCTGGTTGATCTCCGTCATCCACAATGAGGGGGATCTGCTTCCGAATGGCCAGATTGTGCAGCATGCAGCACGCCACCACTATCTGGCACACCTTCTGTGGGGAGTACGCCAGTGCACCCCCGGTGCGGTCCAGGCACCTGAACCTGGACTTGAGGAGGCCAAAGGTACGCTCGACCACACGTCTGGTCCTCCCATGTGCCTCATTGTATCGATCGTCTGCTGGGGTGCGAGGATTCCTCAATGGACTGAGCAGCCATGCCCCATTCGGATACGCAGAGTCACCTGGGTGTGAGGGACACAGAGAACCGTTGCTATTCCAACTGGACAGGGGACAGCATCGCACAACCAGCACGCTACACCACTCCACATACTCACCGACAATACAGCCACGATCCTGTTGCAGATTGGCCATCAGTCGTGGCAAGATGCTGTTGCGCATTATGTGTGCATCATGGGCCGAGCCTGGAAACTTTGCACACACGTGGGTGATCACCATGTCCGCAAGGCACACCACTTGCACATTCAGGGAGTGCGTGTGCTTCCTGTTGCGGTACAGGTGCTCAGTGGCCTGTGGTGGAACAAGGCCAACATGAGTGCAGTCAATGGCTCCCACGACGTGTGGGATTCTGCCAAGGGCATAGAATGCACCCTTCACTGCCGCCAATTCACGAGCCCTGGGGAATCTGATGTACCTGTTCCGGTACAGCATCATGGCTGCCAGTACATCCCTCAGCACCTTGCTGAACATGGGCTGGGACATCCCTCCTCCACTGCCCACTGTGTGCTGGAATGACCCAGTGGCGAAGAAATGCATGGCGGCCATCACCTTAGCCGTGGGGGTGACAGCAGTCGGATACACCCTGCGGGGACGGAGATGGGGCTCTAACATGGCACACAGTCGATGCAGAGTTGGCCTGTCCAGCCGAAACTTCCTGATTACCTCTGTATCGTCCATGTCCGCCAGCAATTGGTATGGGCGGTCAATGTTCGGTCTCCGCCTGGGTTAAATGGCAGAGGACACATGTCAAAGCAACACGGCACATAGCAATTTCGCATACACA
Organism: Calotriton arnoldi; assembly: GCA_963921515.1. Lineage (NCBI taxonomy): Eukaryota > Metazoa > Chordata > Amphibia > Caudata > Salamandridae > Calotriton > Calotriton arnoldi. Next base: position 88,061 of record CAWUFW010014586.1, read on the forward strand.
TCACTGACATGACTGAGCAAGCACATGGGCCACAGCCCAGCTGTCAAGCTGGGACGGCACGGCCACAATACACTTACACAGGTCTCCCAACAATGGCAATGGCAAGTGAGACATACCACTGCCATGTGCATGCACATGGGGATCTAGGCCCCAATGACTTGCGGGGCGTGCTGATGGGGACTGACTGCATATTCGTCAAGCGGCAACGCCACGGCAACATGAGTGTCTGCTGAGCATGGTACTGCTTCCGAGGCTGGATGAGTATGGCACACGACGACGACGATGTGGGCACGGGCTGAGCGGCCAATACAAGTGGGACCTGTGGCACGAGGGGATATGAGACAGTAGTAGGTGTCAGCACTGCACCCTATGTACAGCACTGTACGGATCACAGCTCCCGAAACATTGACTGGTGTCCACATTGACAGCCCCATGCCAAGACGGCTGTGTGCTTGCAGTCACACGTCACAGGTGAGAGGTTACATTGCACGTGCCAGGTGGCAGTCGTACATAGTGGGAGCTGGCATGTGTGTGCATGTGTCTCCTGTTCAGGATCCACCAGATGGGCGCTGACTCTGTACTGACCATTGGACACAGCATGTTCCGTGGAAGGCTTGTGTGTGTGGGATGGTGGCACTGGATGTGCCTCCGTTGGGTGGGGGGCCATGCACAGGGCGGGTACGTCGATGATTGCGCATTGTTGGTCACGGTGGGTGCACCAGCTAAGATGTGTTGCCCTGTGTTCAATTCCTATGTCCGCATGATGATGGACTGTGGATGTGGGCAGACTACACATTGGTCGATGTGCTGTCCATATGCATGTGCCTTCACACCAGGCACAGCTGCCCCTGCACATGTGACCCCTGCTGGACTTGCTGCTGGGTCTGTGGAGCTGATGCACCTTCTGCGCGTGGGGCGGACAGCTCTCCTCACTTCCCTCATTGCGCATGTCATGTCTTTGCCGCAGGTGACATGGATCATGGAGGGCCCACATGTACGCGTGGGTAGGCTACACATGATTGTTCACTGGTCGCCACCCCCAGTCAGTGTTTCGAATGGGAAGGTTGTCGTGCTGGTGGTATGTTCGATGTGGCGGATGGGCGGGCCTAGGTGCGGGCTTACATTCCGGACATGGGGGGTAGTTGGATTGGCGACTAGTTGCAGTACACACGGGACACGTCTCTTCCTTTCCACATCTGGGTCATCCCTTGTACTAACTGACAGTGATACAGTCATCTTCGCCCCAGCCCTCATGTCCTCCCCTCGCCCCCCAATATGCATGCTCACCTGCGAGGCTAGCGCTTGCACAGGCAGCCCCAAGCTCGCACCAGAGAGGGCAAGGAGTGCATGTGTGGGTCCAGTTGCACGAGTGGGCTGTCTCAGGGTATGATGTGTGGCGGGACGCCGTCCACCTGCGTGGTGCCCCAAATGGAGACCCGGCCTGCATGGACTATGCATCACAGTCTTCGCCTTCCGGATCCGCCACCTGCGACACCCAGTGGCTGTGGCTGCCCTTGCGGCCATGCCGCGTCCGTCTGTGGCTGATGGCCCACACATTCACTCTTTGGCCTCTCTGGGGAGGGTTCAGGGGTGGTGGCGCACGCGCTTGCACTTAGTCGCAATGGCATGTGGCGTGGTTGGTATGATGGGCAATGGATGGGATGGTGCGAGCCACCTCCCGTGACGTCAGTGCTGCTCGTGCTGTGGTGCGTCCCCCCTACACTTCCATTTGACTTTTTGCCATGCTGGACGTTGAGGTTCTATTGCCTGCGTGATATGACCAGGAGGAGCGCGAGGAGACCTCTCACACACCATGCTCCACTGCCATCCCGTGCCCTGTATCGCCTGTGTGGATTGACTATGTTGGGGTTACACCTGGTCGACTGGGGCTGTGTGTGCCTTGTCAAGGGGCATGGCGGGCGCACAACAGGATCCAGCTTGTCCACAGAGGGTGGGCTGAGGTGCGCCTGGTACCGCTTTGTACGTGTGCCCGGCTGCTGTGCACACACGTGTTCACTCCCCCGACAGGTGTCCTCTCACAATGCCCAGGGAAGCGGTGGTGTACTGTTCATGACCCCTCCCAACACGGCGTGCTCCAACTTGGCATGTGCGCATCTACCCGTCGCACCCACCCACCTGAGCACTGCGTCCATACGACTTCACACGACACATGTGTGTCTTCCACAGTAGTGCTACTCATTTGCGTTGACATCCAATACCAGTGGACTACATGGTCATGTCACGACTGCCGTGTACTTCACATACTCTCATCCTCTCTCATTCGTACTTGTGAAATGAGTCAGCGGAGACAGTTCTGGTTTCAAACATTATATTGAGTCTTCTGTCCTCTGTGATGCAGTATAGTGGACACTACTGGCAGCGGGATACATGTTGAGGATATACTGAGCATGATTACAAATGGGATAGGGTGTGGGGTTACATCTGCTTGGCCAAGGCTGTGCTAATGTACATTTACGTATGGCTGCGGAGCTGCGGACTTTGACACAGACGGTATACATGTAGCCTACCAGACCGCTCGGCATCATGGGCACAGTCCATCTCAGTTCCATGTGACAGGTTTGCTGCGGTTGTTCCTCATGCACGCGTGCATGTGAGATTACATCAGGGCATGTGCTTGCGTGCATGCAGTGGCGTGCCACTTGTTGTTGCACTGTGGTGGTTACTGGACATGTCACAGTCACTGGGGTCGTGTTGTTGTTGTATGCACTTGTCGTCCATGCAAAGGTCCTGGTATGGGATTCCCGGGGCGGGGGTGGGAGGGGTGCAGCACCCACAGACTCCAGGCGACCTATTCATGTCCACTGAGCGGTGTGTGTGTCCATGGGCGCTGGATCCATGTCGTGTCCTGGTTGTTCGTGCAGTTCCGTCCATGTGGGTGCGATGCACAGAGCCCATGCCACTGCCTCCCACGATGCATGCGGTGTTCCTGGATGTGATGGGGAACAGTGTGCATGTCCCGGTCATATCCGATGTCATGGCGATGTCGTTGATGGTGTGGTTACAGTTGCCGGTCGTTTGGTATGGCTGTTGTGGTGGTGACTGGCCAGTCCGTGCGGAAGCTGAGCATGGGTGCGGGGTTGGACTTCATAGGTCACTCGGGGAACCTGCGTTGTGGTCCGACGTATTTACAGGTTGACAGGTATGCGATGCCGTCCAGCAGGGCTTCCATGTCATTGGTGGTGTACATGTTTGCCAGCCAATGAAGCGGATGGTGGCTGTCAAGGTGTTGTTCGTAGGTTGTCCCTTGGAGGACCATGATGGGGCATGCTGGGTGACATTCGATGTAGCTGTTCTCGATGATCCGTCGTGTGGAGGCACAGTGGTTCCATTTCAGTGCGCGTGCGATGTTGGCCACATACGCCATGCCCCCATAGGCAGAGCAGGCCCTGTCGTGTGCGTCCAGAGGGAGGAGTAGTGGTAGCAGGTCCGCCTTCAGACATGCCGGGTTGGAGAGGCATATCTCGACGGGATGCTGGTAGGGACACCTCCGACAGTAGAAGACGGGCATGACGCAGCTGAACAATGTGATGCGGTAAGTCAGTCGGTAACTTACGTTCAGCAGGGACAGGAGATCGCATCCCAATGTATGTATCGTGCTGGTTTGGTACAGCTTGAGCTCTTCGGCGTAGTTGGGTAGGTGTGTTGCGGTTGCCATTTCGCAGCGGTTCGTAGAGGTGGCGTGCTCCGGCTGTGTGTGCAGTCTGCAATGTGCACGCTCCGGGGTTGCTGTGAGCTCTGTGTAGTCGTGGGGAGACAGGACTTGTGTTCTGTTGGCTTGTTTGGAGGACACGGGCCCTCTTCCCACATGCTTCTCAGACAGTTCAAGGTCGGTGCTGTGTGACTCCTTCCAATTAACTTGCATGTGGCCGACATGGGGGAGTGTTTTCTTCTTTCTTCCCCGTCCGTTGTGTGCTTCTGTGATATGCGCTATCTGCCGTGTGGTCGGTCTCCTCGGCATGCCTGTGTTGGTCTATTCTTGGACAATGGCTGTATTCACCGGCTTCTGTCATAGGGCTGTGGTTTCGGTGTTGGAATGGAAGGTCATTCAGTGCTGTCTGCTCTCCCTTGTGTGGGCGGCAGGCTGCCTTTCCGCTCTGCGTTGGGCCTTGTGTGTGGATGTAATTCTTGGGCCACCTGTTGTCGGTCCCCGGGTTCTTTGGTGTTCCGTTTCAGGTGTCTTGTTCATATGTGCAGGGTGGTATGGGTTTTTCAGTGTGGTACTGGCGTTCCTCTTCCCGAAGGGGCCCTGCTTCTCCTAGTTGGTGTTGCCGCCGCTGTGTGCTTCGCCATGTTTGTTACACTGGGGTGTGTCCTGCTGTTGCGTGACTTAACTGACATGTGTGCGTCGGTTGTGTGGCGTTGGGTGTTGTCCGTGAATTGGGCGTTGGGGACATGTCTGTGGCCGGCCTGTCACGTGTCATGTGCGTTCGGGGTGGGGCTGGTGTGTGTGCTGCTTGGTTGTGTCCCTGTGTCTGTGTGCGACGCATGCATGGCGCTGCGGTTGGCCTCTGCGTTGTGCGCATGTGTGGCGGCGTCATCGGCGCTTTGGGGCCGTGACGGGGTGGTTGGTTCCTAGTCCCAGGTGGTGTGTACACATGTGTTCCGCGATGTTAGGATTTGGCCTGTGTGTCATATGTGGATGCAATGGTGGATGTGTAGTGTGCACGCGCTGGTGGGGGGTTGTCCGCTTTATCCGCCCTTGCACTGTGTGCGCTGTTTGCGTGCACTTGTTGTGTGTGTGCCTACCTGCGTCTCCGCGGTACGTTGCGTCCTTGGTGGTGCATCAGCAGAAGCATGGGAAGGGCCTGCAGTGCTGGATTCATGCCCGGGGTGCCGCTTCTTCGTTGTCCGTGCTCTGCGTCCGTGTTTCCGCCTCTCTTTCACGTGCGGTGTCTCTTTGCCGTGGGAGCCGTTTGTTTGCGGCATCGTAATTTATGCGCCGGGCGGGACGTGTTTCGTCGGACGGTGTGTGTCAGTTGTGCTGCGCCGCTACGTGTGCGGGCGCACTTTGATGGCGGACGGTGTTGCTGGCTTGCCGGCGGTGTTTGGCCTGCTTTTCGCATCGTAATTGGGCGGGCGTGTGGACTGCTGCGTGCCGGCGGTAACTGGTGGTTTTTGCATCCGCCAGCACGGCGGTAGTGCTTCCGCCCGCCATCGTAATGGGCCCCCAAGTATCAGATTGGAGGGTGCGAATTAACTCTAAATGGGTACCCGGCATACCCAAATTTGAAAGCTTACTCCATAGCAAAGGACGATCTAATTTATCAAATGCTGTGGAGAAGCCAATAAAAGCCATGTATACCTTTTCCCCTACTAACTTTAACATATTTTTCCTTTAATACCTGTAGGGCGGTCATATTATCAATCGTTCCATGCTTCACCCTGAACCCAGTTTGTTCCATATGAATGATTTTATGAACTTCTGCCCATTAACTAATCTGGGTCAATAGGCATTTAGCAAAGAGTCTACCCACTGCGTCAAAAATTGCGATCTGACGATAATTTTCTGGTAGTTTACAGTCTCCTTTCTTAAATAGTGGAAGTATGATACTCCCCTTCCAAGGGGGTGGGGAGGCATTTTTCTTTCATAACATTTAAAAACCAGGCGGAGAATTTTTCTCCAAAGAGGATCATTTTGTTTTAGAACACTAACTGGTATTTCATGGGGACCCATTGCCGCCGAAGTACGCATTCCCCTAATTACTAGTCTATTTCTTTTTCAGGGGGCAGTCCTTACAGAGCAGAATCTTCCTTTAATATAAAATACTTGGCAGCACCCTTGTTTGCTGCGTAGAGTCCCTGGATAAAACTGACGCATTTTAGTTCTTCAATAGAGACAGGAATGGAACTCCAGCTCCACAACCCTCCACAAAAAGAGTCCAAAAAACCTTTGTCTGGCCTTTTAAAACTGCTTCACTAAGTTTTATCCAGAATGGATCTTCCTACTCCTTTCTTAACCAAGCCTTCAACCGGTTCCTCCTTCTTAATAGCAACACTCTGGAATGTCTTTCAGGAATATGATCCAAATATTGTTCCCTGACTAGAGCGTTTATTTCACAATTTAACCAGAGAAGGAGATGGGGGACCCCGTTAAGGCTTTCCTTAGGGTTCACTTGTTTTACAGTTTCAGCTAGTTGCTGCATAAGAGTATTAAAACATTCTATTTCTTTTCCTGACCCGCCCGATAACAAGTCTAAAGTAGCCTCTAGGTTACCCTAAGGCCTAGAATTGCCCTATAAAAAACTAAATTAGAAATAACATTAGGAAGTAAAGAAATATGTGATTGATTGGTTATTCTCTAGGGCTGGGCAGAGCTCGCGGAGTTGTACTCCGCAGAATTCCTCGGAGTTACATATACACTATGCTATGCTAAGGAGTAAATCCGCCTTAGCATAGCACTAACCGAATGCGCTTCCTGAGTAGCCATAGTTCACAGGACCCTTGTCTCCACTCGTGGCTGCCACTTCAATCTACTTAATAAAATTAATGATAATTCACCTCCAGGGCTAAGGAGTTTTTGTAGCTGGAGCAGCTGCACGCACCGGCTGCTGCCTCACACTCCGGGAGCTGGGAGCACTCCGTCCTGGTGGCCTACAGGCAAGACACCCGAGCCATTGCTGTTGTTTAATGTGCATGCCTCCTTAGTTTTTTGAAGTCCATGCTCTGAATAGGAAACATGAAACGACAAGTCCCGAGATGCAAAGTTCTGTTGGCTAAAAGGGGTGGAGTGGGTGAATATGTCCTACAGAGCACCTTGTCCACTTTGGGAACAATCTGAGCTTGGCTTGTGGCTCAGGCTGGTGTGCCCTCTGTTCTGTGGCAGAAAGGAGTGGTGCTGTTACCAACAGGTGACGAAAAAGGCAAAGCTAGCCCCTCGAAACCTGCACTCTCTCACCCATCTCTGGGAGCACTTTGTATCCATGATGTTTGTACCTGCAGCATTTATTTAGAAATTGTCTTTATAGCGTAAATGGGTTTCAAAGCGCTGTACAATCACTGTTGAGAATTCACATGTACACAAACTTCTTGGGTATAGCACATTGCAGGCTTGTTGCAGCTGAAACAGATGTAAGCGTGTGGTGCACCATAGTTCACATTGCTGACAGGTCTTGCATTTTCAAAAGAACTGGAAGCCCAGCCCAAGCATCCATTAAAAAACACAGAATTGCAGCACCCCAGTAAAGTATTGTAGCCAGTTCGGGTCTGCCCCGAGATGCGCCTTTGTGTAATCTGCTGTGCATGTGTGCCAGCCTCTACTCGTTGAGTAGTTGTCAACTTGTCAAGTGGAGTGGTTTTCAACTTGTCATGTGACTTGAGCTTGTTAATGATGTATACTTTGGTGTTGGGACTGAGAGCTTCTGGCAAGGGAGCATTGCTTGAGTTTAGGGAGGGAAACTCAAGTCCGAGTGTGAATTTGAAACCATGGAGAGTGGTGCTGGTGGTTGAGACTTGGGGCATGCCCGTAAACTTCGCTCCGCCAGGGGTTGGCAGAGTTTTTGTGTCTAACCTGGCACTCCAAGCAGAGTGTGGAATAGCAAAACTCTGTGAACTCCGCCGGCAGAGTGGAGTTTACCGCCCAGGCTTATTATCAAAAAGTTTGCTATCAACACAGCCCGAAACTACTAGATAACACCAACAACCATAGAGACTCTGCTGACTGTTGGATAGTAATAGAGCTGTATTTCCTCTTCAAAGACATTACAGAGAGATTGAAAATTATACCTCATAATTTCCATCTCTACACACGGCACTGCACTGTATGACATGCTATGCCACTCTACGACACTCCACTCCACTCCACTGTACAACACTTCATGCCACTGCACTTTACGACATGCCACTCCACTCTACACCCCTCACTATAAAACACTCTACTCCACACCACTCTATGACATGTCTCTTAACTCTAATCTACACCTCTCCAGAGCACGCCACTCCACTGTATGACACGCCACTCCACGCCCCTTCACTCTAAGACACTGTATGACATTCCACTCTGTAAGACACCACTCCATTCTACTGTACGGCATGGCACTTCACTCTACACCACTCTACTCTCCAACACTCTACTCCACTATATGCCCCTCGACTCTACTCGACTCTAACGCTCACTCCAGACGATGACACACCACTTCACTCTACTTTACGATATGCCACTTCATTCTACCACACACCACTCCACTCCACTCTCTCACATGGCACTCCACTCTAAGACACTCTACGACACGTCAATCTATGACACACCACTTCACTCTATGCCACTCCATTCTACAACACTCTACTCCAATCTATGTTCCTCCACTCTGCTCCACTCCATGACAGGCCACTCCACTCCATGACCTGCCACTCCACTGTACTACATACCAGACCACTTCACAACACTCCACTCTAAACCACTCTTCTCCACTCAACACAGCATGCCACTCCACGACATAACACTCCACTCCTAGACACACCACTCTATGACACTCCAATTCACTCTACGACACTCCACTCCACGCGACTTCACTGTTCTCTATGACAGCCCACTCTATGACACTCTACTCTTCTCCACTTTACTCCACTGTATGCCACGCAAAACACTCTACTCCACTCTATGCCACTCAACGACACTCTACTCCACTCTATGTAGCTCCCTCTACGACACTCAATGCCACTTTACTCTATGACACACTACTCCACTCTAAGCTAATCCACTCTACGCCATTCTATGCCACTCCACTCTACTCCACTACGCTACTCAACAACACTTTATGACACACTACTTAACTCTACTCCACTGTACTCCACTGTACGTCACTCCACTTTATGACACTGTATGCCACTTGCTCTACCACACTCTGACAATCGACTCCACTGTATGCCAATCCACTCTACGACACTCTATGACACTTCACTGTACAACACTCAACTGTACAACACTCCACTCAATGCCACAAGTCTATGCTACGCCATGCTACTCCACCCTACTCTACTCTATGCCACTCCACTCTTTTGCACCCTACAACACTCCACTCAGCAACATTGCTCTCAACGTCACTCCAGTGAATGACTCTCCAGTCAACGACACTCCTGTCCCCTCTACATCACACCACTCCACTCTAGGCCACTCTATGCCACTCTCCAACACTACACAATGACACTCCACGACACTACACTCCATGCCACTCCACTCTACGACATGCCACTCCACTCTACGACATACCACTCCACTCTAAGCCCCTCCACTCTAAGATGCTCTACAACAAGCCACTCCACTCTATGCCTCTAAACTTCCCTCTGTGACATGCCTCTCCACTATATGCCACTCCACTCTATGCCACTCTACAACTCTCGGCTCCATTCTACAAGACTCTACTCCACTTTATGCAACTCCTTTTATGCCATTCAATGCCACTTTACTCCACTCTACTCTATGACACACTACTCCAGTCTACTCCACAGTTCTCCACTCTGCAACACTCTATGCCACTCCACTCTACCACACTCTACGACACGCCACTCTTCAACGCTCCAATCTACAACACTTACCTGTACGACACTCAACTTTACAACACTCTCCTCTACTTTATGCCACACCACTTACAGCACTCCACTCTACACCACTCTACTTCACTCTATGTCACTCCACTCTACAATACTCTATGACACTCCACTCAAGGGCACTCTACTCTAAACAGTCATATTTCACTGTAGTAGTCTTATAAAAACTTACCATCTAGTATGAAGTCACAATAAGTCACATGTTTAACTTACCTTACATTTACCTTTTATCTCTATATTAGTTACAATGTTGTATTTCTGATGTGGAATTATCTGAAGATGGAGAATGAGATTGAGAGTGACCACATGTTTTGAGCCTTGGTTGACTCAGTTTTTGTGCTTAGTGATGTACAGTTTAAGTTTGCCTACCATGATAGCCTTCAAATGCCTCAGGGAACATTTCTTTGCATGAGTAGGAGTCGTTTTTGGTGGACGTGATGCTGATCCGTGATTGACATCTGCTTGTGACATGTGCAGCACGGCTTAAAACCTGTTGATTTCAGGTGGGAGATCCTTGCACACTGCCAAGATTTGTAAAAAGCTTTGGAACAAATATTAAAATCGGGAAGCAATCTACATTTGCATCTACAGCATGGAAAAAGATTAACTGACACCAGTGCGTGGGGTAGCATTTATGTACAGAGACAGGAAGGAGTTGCAGTAGAGACTGACAGTGCCATCTGTGACTGTCAGGAACCATGTCATAGCTAGGGCCTTTAGGACTTCATTTATCTTATACTCAAGGGGTCATGTCAGACGTTATCCTAAACTCGCCATATAATTGCTTATCTGTAAGGTGGCTGCTGGCTCAACAGCAGTATTTTTCAGGGGCTTGGCAGCTGTGGAGGTCAAGGGAAGAAGGACACATATCTCAAAGGAAATACAGTACACTGCATTGAGTACCAAGTCCAAAGCAGGAAGTCATCTTAAGTTGGGCAAGTTTACATCCACAGGAAGATATTATACACCATCCCAATATGCCCCCAACATGTTCTATCAAGGATAGGGAAAACAGGTAAACTTCTTCTTCTGGTTCACATGAGGGCAGACAACATACAAAGCTGGTATGCACAAAGAGTCAGTGTCTGGCAACAGTGTGTGTTGGTGGGTTTTACACATTTGACATTTACTTCAAACCCTGCCTTTCCCCTCATTGTGCACATCAGACATTTGTCGATACTCTGCTGTAATTCTGCCTTCTGGAGCCAATCTCTCTTATGTTCTTTAAGCAATTGGGTTATTGGTTGAGGGGGATGGGAAGTCCCATTCAAGCAACAACCAAAATCCTTGTCAAGGTGGACCACAAAAGTCACAAACTCAACCTGTGCTTAACACTTTGGTAGACTTGAACAAAAGCAGTCAGGCTAAACTCAGATGCAATGTATAAAGTATTTCTGCAGCACAAAAACAGTAATAAAAGGAAAACACAATACAAGAAAAATAACAAATCCAATTAGAAAACCAGAGATATTCAATGTAATTTGTTTTACTGAAAATGGCACCTAAAAGTACAAAACAACACTCGCAGTCATCTGTTCACGTTACACTAGGGGAAAGTCACAAGTTCAGGCTAACCACGATGGAGTGAGGGTTGGATACAAGGACCAGGTCAGGCCCACTGAAATATTACTTTCCAAGTCCCAGCACAAAGCGTTTCGTTCGTGGTGAAGAGGTTCATGAGGAGGAATATAGCCCTTTATATCCCATGCGTTTACAACGCATGCGGTTACAACGCGGTTACAACAACCGCGTTGTTACATCGCAGTACCATTACTACGCAAGTCGTTAAAACGACTTGCTCTAGGGGGAGCGCTGGACTTAGGAATAGTATCATTTACTATTCCAACTCCAGTGTGTGCAACAGTAGGGAAGGTGTTGGAATAGTAAATTATATTATTCCTTAGTTTACAGCGCCCCCTAGAGCAAGTCGTTGTAACGAATTGCGTTGTAATGGTACTGCGATGTAACAACGCGGTCGTTGTAACGGCTGCGTTGTAATCGCATGCGTTGTAACGCATGCGATGTGATGGCTGTTTCCCCATGAGGAGCAGACTGAGCGTCATGGACGGTCATCTCTGTAGCATGAAGAGCAGATCAGACAACATGGATGTTCATTGCTAAAGCTGTGGCGAGAACGGCAGGTATCTCACTGCCGGTCGCCACAGACTGCACCAGTAACTTGTTATTCTTTTCTCCTGAAAAATTCCACACCTTCACCCAGTGCACTTTTATTCACAAATAAATTATAACATGCCATCAAACCTTATTTCATAAAAGTTTATAAAGTAACACATTCCTCTTGAGACACTTTGCTAACACTCACCACAGCTTTTCACTCTAGGAATAGCAATATCACCACTCAAACATTTCGTAGGGCTAAAGTATATGTACAAGGAGGTTTATAACAGTATAGCTAGTATTATTACGTTCCACATTTTATAATTTGAGAAACTCTGCTTCCTTTACTTACAAGTACACAGAGTTTGTACATTGAATCTTTTGACACAATCTGTAAACCTTGCTCACATATCTCTACATTCTAATCTGTACCTCTCAAAACGTATATTAACAGACCTACACCTCCCTAAACAGTTTTTCACTCTGTAAACATACTGTAGAATAAGTGTACCAACATTAGTACACTTACGAACACTTCACAAAATTTTTTTGAAATATATTGCTAAATACCTGAACTTGGAGTTCCTTCTTAAATGCAAATGACCAGACCAGTCTCTTTCAACTCCAGATAAATTAACTTCTGATGAGCACAGCTCAAAAAACTTCCTTCTCCTTCAAAGCACCAAGGACAAACTGAGCTATCTCTGGTTCTGCACCCAATCACATGACAGCATTTCTCCAACCATGTAATAAGAATTGTAACTATTGGTTGGGTCTTGGCCCTTTTTTATGTTGAGTTTTTGAGACCTGTTGTATATATTTTGTATATACTGTACTGTGGGCTTTAAGTCCGCCCCCTGCTTTTCATTTGTTTGTTTCAGTGTCCTTTAAAAATCCTTGCTTCCAAATGGTTATCTTTCCTATTTGTCCTTCCTTTTCGTGGCTTGTTCACTCCCACCAGAGCAGGGACCCAGCACTTGTAGCCTTCCACTTGAGTACATTTAGGCTTGTTCCTGCGTACTATTTTTTTCTGTTGTTTCTGTACAGCAGCATGAGAGGCTCGCCTTTCGCACAGCTGCTCCTCCTTCCTTTCGATTTTGAGCACGGTTGAAAACAGGGCTGTACATCTTGTCACAGTGCCTGCTTTCCTGTTTCACCGTTGCGTGCCTTTTAATTATCAGCACGGCGCTCTATAGCTGGTCATCGGCATTGTAATGACTTCAGTATGTGAAGCCTACTGGAGCCTATGCACACACGACTTTTGTGACGCTTCGCTGGGCAAAAACATTTCAGGCAGTGGTTAAACTGAGTGGAATGGTTCGTCACTGGTTTAAAGGCCAGGCTTGCATGTGATATTTCCCCAACCCAGTGCGCAGAGACTCGGGAGGCCTTGCAGAAGTCATGTCAGCTCTAAGGTGCCCTTATTAAAAATGCAAGCACTGTTGCTCGTGAATGTCAGGTAGGAGCAGTGGAGTATTCCAAAGTCCCTTCCTTACCCTTGTACCTTGTCAAAAGTGGAAGTTGATGGCTGTTCTTTAATAATCTATAACAGCTGTTCTCTTGGGAAACACAGCTTTTGGGAAAAGAGGGTTGTCGAGTAAAGAGCAGAACGGATAATATTCGGCAGCATTGTCGGTAAGTCTCGCAGTCCTAATTGTGAGCTCCTTCAAAAGATATGCTATGTTGAAGGTGGTTAACAAATGCCTAATATGTTGTAAAATGCAGTGTTTACATGTATTGCCGAAATTACATGAAAGGTATGAAAGAAAAGATATGAAAGAAGAATATTACTGATGTTTGTTTCTTCAGATAATTTCTTTTTTTAATTACGATGATATTTGTGTCTTTGGGCTTTCACTGATCCTTCACAAATAAATTGTGAGGCTATCAAATCCTCTAGTTCTCTCCCATGTGTCTCAATCTCGCCCCTCCTCAGTTCTCTCAATTCGGCTCCTCCCTTCATCAACCTCCACTCGGGAAACAGCGTTTACAACGCTGCCATTACATCGTGTTCTTTTTACAACGCAGTGGTTACAACGATCGCGTTGTTAGAACGCAATACCTTTACAACGCAAGTCATTAGATCGACTTGCTGTAGGGGGCGCAATAACCTAAGGAATAGTATAATTTACTATTCCAACACCTTCCCTACTGTTGCGCACCCTGGAGTTAGAATAGTAAATTATACTATTCCTAAGTCCAGCGGGCCCCCTACAGCAAGTCGATCTAATGACTTGCGATGTAAAGGTATTGCGTTCTAACAATGCGGTCGTTGTAACGACCACGTTGTAATAGAGCGAGATGTAATAGCATGCATAGTAACATGCTATATTCCCTCCACTCTCACTTCCCTAGCTCCCATTGCTCCTCATTTGATGAATCTCCGGCATGACATTAATTAAAAACATTCATTAGCACAAGTTTAGTTACACAAAGACTAGAACAGACTACAATAGTTATCTGGGAAACATCTGATTAATAGTCAGCGCATTGCGAATTGTGTTCATAATTAACAGAGGCCAAGCTGGTGTGTAATATTAATGGTATCCATTTTATTATGCAAATCAAACACAAAAATACCCAACTGCATATCTCGGATATGGAAGACAGTTTTCAATTCTGAGATGGATGCTTTTTCAAGACAGGGGAGCCCTTGCCGGGTAAAATTTGAGTATTTAGCGGGGGCAGTGTCAATTGAAGGGTTAGGGGGGATATCAAAGGCTATGCAATAACAAACAAATTCTGCTGTCAGGGACATCTGGAAAGACTGGTGGAGAGATGGGGGAAGGGTGTTAGAGAAGGCTTTAGAGAAAAAAAGCACTTGGTCCTAGCCAGACACACTGACATTCAGATGTCAATATTTTCCAGTTACAGATGAACTTGTTGCCATAGAAACAGCAAGGACATCCATGAGCGACGGCCTGGAGGGTCCTCTACTGAGAGCATGAAGAGTAAATCATTCGCCTGGAGAATATGAGCTTCAAATTAATTCACCTGAGTTTCAGCAGCTCCTGCTACTCCAGTGCTGAGACCACACACGCAGCTCTGTCAAAGCAGCTCTTCTCTGGAACAACCCTGCTATTCCATGGCTGAGTTCATGCGCACAGCTTTCTCAAAGCACCCTTGCTTTGCTAACCCTGCTATTCCAGTACTGTGATCAAATGCACAGCTCTGTAAAAGTGCCCGTGTCTTACATCATCAGCCGTGTTGTTCCAGGTTTCCGAACTTATGTTAACATAGGCAGGTCCACCAACGTACCTCTGCCATGCAGCAACCCTGCTATTTTCGGACTTAGGCCACGCGCCAAGCTCGGTCAAAACACTCTAGTTTTGTAGCACCCTTGTTTTTTCAGCACTTAGGTTACACAGGCAGCTCCGCCAACGCACCTCTGCCCTGCAACAACCTTGCTTGCTATTCCAGCTATGGGTCCACACACGTAGCGCTGTCAAAGCATCTCTGGCCCGTGCTGTGGCACCTCTGCTATTCCTGAACAACAACAATTCCCAGGTCTCCCAAAGGTCTCCAATCTTTTATTAATGCATTTTGTAGAGCGAATGCAATCTTGACCTCACCCATCTCCGCTATTTCATTGCAAAGAACGGCACAGAGCTCTGTTGATGGACCTCAAACCTGACGCCCCTGGCCATATCAGTCCTGAGAATGATTAACGTAGCTACCCTTCATAACATTTGCTAATCCAGCCTAAACGTGAAGGCACACACACAAACACAGTGATAAGCACACACACACTGACCATGCAGACACACACACATTCACACAAACACACCTCTAACCTGAACTGCAGCAGTCATTGGTAGTTCTATATCAAAGCTCATGTCATTTGTAAACCTCTTCTGACATATCACAGACTCGACTTGCCGAACTGTCTGCTATTGCAATGTAAACAAGCATTGGCACAGCCAATTGAATCTCACCTATGTGAGATCTAGTGGTTTCCCAATGTTTCTAAGCCATGTTGCAACATGGCTGTAGGCAAAAATAAAGAGTTGACCGTGTCATAGCGCTTTTTTAAACTTTCAGCCATGCTGTACTGAAGCCAGCACTGCTGTACAATATGGCTAAAAAAACATTGGCTTTGCCAATGCTTGTTTCTACTTCTCCCCAATCTCATGAGACTCTGGCAGGATTATAAAACACCTCGTGGCAGGCCCAGTAATTTTTCATATGAGTCATGTGATATCGAACGAACCTCATAAATAATAACCAACTACTCATCACAGTACTTATTCCCGACACCCTTCCTCTCAAATACAAGGACTGCAATATGCATTCCTACTAATATAGTGTATGGAGAACACATCTGCTCCTTTTTACCATTCAAGTTCCTGCGATATTGTAAAATTGAGTTAAAAACAATATACATTTATTTTCTTCACAGAACTTATCCCGTGGACACCTCCTCTCTAAATCTAGGGGGACAGCATGCCTTTCTGCTGCCCCCTTATACATTTCCACAAAACCTCCAATTTTTCACAGTAAACAGTAATGGTGGACATTTCATTTCTAACATTCCAACAGCCAGCCAATTAGAGCGCTCACTCTCGCGAGAGGCTCCCGCAGGAGTGTGAAGGCTTACTGGAAAAATTTGCCACTGGACCAATCACAGACCCCCATTTTTGATTTTGGACTCTCGCAGGAGGATTGCAGGGCTCTTGCAAGCCCAACTGCCAAAATATACAATTTCTGAAAAACTACCCCACAGATTTATACCAAATCACAGTAAACTCTATCTGTGGACCAAGATCTAGCTTCTTGTCGAACTTGTTGTATTTCCGTTTAGCAGTTTTTGCTGTAGCTGGGTCTAAAGAAGTCTATTGAAAATGCATGGGGAATTTATGCTTTGGGTCCCCCCTTTTTTCTCGGTCCCCACTTGATGGATCACCCCGAAACTTTCCAGGAAGGAGGTGAGGTGGATGAACTTTCTTTTTTAGAAAATTTCATGGAGATTCGTCAAAAGGGGCCAAAGTTATTAGCAAACAAAAAAATGCTCCATTTATGGAAAAGCAGACCTAACTATAACTACACAGTGGCAACTGCCACTGGGTAGTGTATATGTGTGTGTGTATGTATATATATATATTCACTGAAAAAACCATAGGTTTCAGGCACGTTATTGTTAGAAATTAGCATTTAAAAAACCTGAGAAATTCACTGAAAAAACCATAGGTTTTAGGGAAAGTTATAGTTAGTTGGACATTTCACTCGTACAAAACCAGAGAAATTCCCCCGTTATAGTTAGTTCAGCTAACTATAACTCGCGCCCCCGCAATGCACTGCTGATGACATCACATATTACATCACTCATGACATGGTCAGTGACATCACTGATGACATCACTGATGACAGCTCAAATGACATCACTGATGACATCACTGATGACATCATCCATGTGATAATTTCATGCATCTTCTCTCACCCTAATATAACTTTTGATACACCCACTCTAAATTACAGACTGCCATTCTCAAAATCATAGACACTCCAACACCAATAACTACATACCCACTCACTGATTCTTAGGTCTACACACACATCCACTCACTTACCCGTACAGTCACTCATACTTACGGTCACTCAGTACAGGACTATCATATGCACTCATACACCTATATAGACACTCACACACCGCCACTCATCCATAGAGGTACTCACACACCTAGTCAGTCATGCAAATAATTAATCACACTCCCATTTACTCACCTATACAGTTATACACACACCAGCTCACTTACTCATACAAATACTAGCACATTCTTACGCTCTTATACAATCACTGATACAAGCACACACTCATCCATACAGCCACTCACAATCACACACTCTCACTTATAGCCATTTATATACTCTAACACACATATATACTGCCTTTCACATATGTAGTTACTCACACATGTACCACTGAGATATACATTCACTTACTAACACACCCATACACACACTAACCCACCCATACAGTCCATCACAGATGCACTCTTGAAACCATGCACCCAGTGAATCACCCACTCACACATCTATGCACAGAGTCATACACACCCCACCCACACAAACACTCGGGCACCCATACAGATACTCAGACAACCAATCAATAACTCATATAGACACTCATGTAGCTATTCACAAACCCATGCAGCCGCTTACACACCAACAGACAGATACAGACATTCACACAGTTTAGTCACTAACCCATGCATTCAGTAAGATACGTTTAATCACTCACTTATAGACTCAGTCACGCACCTACTAAATCATCCATTCAGACACTTATACACCCACTCATTCTTCAATACGCCTTTCCCTATATATATTAAACATTTTTAAACTTTACAGAAACACACAGTCACTGGATGATGTCAGTGATGTCATTAGCGATGTCATCAGTGATGTCACTGACCATGTCATGAGTGATGTAATATGTGACGTCATCAGCAGTGCATTGCGGGGGCGCGAGTTATAGTTAGCTGAACTAACTAACGGGGGAATTTCTCTGGTTTTGTACGAGTGAAATGTCCAACTAACTATAACTTTCCCTAAAACCTATGGTTTTTTCAGTGCATTTCTAAGGTTTTTTAAATGCTGATTTCTAACTATAACATGCCTGAAACCTATGGTTTTTTCAGTGAATTTCAAAGGTTTTTAAATGCTAATTTCTAACTATAACGTGCCTGAAACCTATGGTTTTTTCAGTGAATTTCAAAGGTTTTTAAATGCTAATTTCTAACTATAGCGTGCCTGAAACCTATGGTTTTTTCAGTGAATTTCAAAGGTTTTTTAAATGCTAATTTCTAACTATAACGTGCCTGAAACCTATGGTTTTTTCAGTGAATTTCAAAGGTTTTTTAAATGCTAATTTCTAACTATAACGTGTCTGAAACCTATGGTTTTTTCAGTGAATTTCAAAGGTTTTTTAAATGCTAATTTCTAACTATAACGTGCCTGAAACCTATGGTTTTTAAGTGAATTTCAAAGGTTTTTAAATGCTAGTTTCTAACTATGCCTACAGAGGTAGGACATGTGAAGAAAGAAGAAAAAACGCACAGAAAGAAGCAAAAGAAATGCAGAAAGAAGCAACAGAAGTCCACAAACATGAACAAAAGTGCAGGAAGAAGCAAGACATGTGCAGAAAGAACCAACAGAGGAGCAGAAAGAGGCCTTGTTGCAAAATCATCCTGTGCCCACAACTTTTTCAGACGGGTACTGGTGGTAACTGACTGACTAACCAGGCCTAGAGCCAGTGCTATGCTAAAAGACACTTAGAATACAGTGAAAACACCTACATACACTAGGGAACACTATGCGTTGGGGTACCCCTGTGATTAGCATGACCTCCTCTGTAAGGCCCTAGTACATAATAGGGCAGGGGAATTAAAACTACCTCCAAGTCAGAGGTGCAGAAATATGCTACTTTAAGTAGTAGTCGCGTTTGCAGAGTGGTGGAGAAAGGCTGCTGGGCGTCCAACCAACGCTCAGGAATTCCGCTGCGTAGGACTTATAGGAGGTACCAGGAGGGATTCTTGGCCCCCAAACTCCCTAAGGACTAAATTGGACTTCATCCCCCATCCTGTAGTCTGCCACGAGGCACGTTTGCAGAGTGGTAGAGAAAGGGGGCCATGGCCTCCGAAGACGTCTTAGCAATCCCACTGTGTGGGACTTACTGGAGGTAACAAGAGGGGTAGTTGGCCCCCAAGGACATCCTTGGGGGCCAACTTCCCAAACTATTACCTCCAGTCAGTCCCACACAGCAGCATTGGTAAGTACTCGTACCAGGCCACGCCCACTTTGCCCACCACTCTACAAACACGCTCCCTGGCACGCTCTTGGTTGGGGATTGAAGTTGCCTTCACTGCTGGGGGTCCTTTAGGGGCCAACTAGCCTACCTTTTACCTCCAGTAAGCCCCACACAGTGGGATTGGTGCGAGGTAGACAAAGGCCATGCCCCCTTTTTCCACCACTCTGCAAACACGCCCCCTGGCGCGTTGTAAGTTGGGGGATTAAGTCCCCTTGAATCCTGAGGGTCCCTGGGGTCCAACTAGCCCATCAGGTACCTCTAGTAAGCGCCACAGAGCTGCGTTGCAGAGAGGTGTGAAAAGGGGCGTGGCCTGGACCACCTCTCTGCAACGCAACGCAGTGGCACTTACTGGAGGTACCTGGTGGGCTAGTAGGCCCCCAGGGACCCTCAGGATTGAAGATGAATTAATTCCCCAACTTAAAACGCACCACAGGGTGTGTTTGCACACATTTCACCTCAGGCCCCGCCCCCTCCCTTCACCACTGTGCAAACGCGCCCCGTGGCGTGTTTTAAGTTGGGGGATTAAGTCCCCTTGTATCCTGAGGGTCCCTGGGGTCCAACTAGCCCACTAGGTACCTCCAGTAGGCGCCACAGAGCTGCGTTGCAGAGAGGTGTAAAAATGGGCGTGGCCTGGACCACCTCTCTGCAACGCAGGCCTGTGGCGCTTACTAAAGGTACCTGGTGGGCTAGTTGGCCCCCAGGGGCCCTCAGGATTGAAGGGGAATTAATTCCCCAACTTAAAACGCGCCACAGGGCGTGTTTGCACACATGTCACCTCAGGCCCCGCCCCCTCCCTTCACCACAGTGCAAACACGCCCTGTGGCGCGTTTTAAGTTGGGGGATAAAGTCCCCTTGAATCCTGAGGGTCCCTGGGGTCCAACTAGCCCACCAGGTACCTCCAGTAAGCGCCACAGAGCTGCATTGCAGAGAGGTGTAAAAAGGGGCGTGGCCTGGACCACCTCTCTGCAACACAGCCCTGTGGTGCTTATTGGAGGTACCTGGTGGGCTAGTTGGCCCCCAGGGATCCCCAGTATTAAAGGGGAATTAATTCCCCAATTTAAAACGCGCCACAGGGCGCGTTTGCAGAGTGTTGCTGGGAGGGGGCAGGACCTCCGGCACGATCACTGTGTTTTTTTAAATTATTTCTTTTAGAAGGGGGGCTGTGTGGCCCCCCTTCTTTTTACTTTTTTGGGCCCTGGGGACCCCATCCCCCAGGGCCTGACCCCCATTTAAAAATAACAAAAACAAAATATGAACGGGAAGGGGGCCGCGTGGGCCCCCCTCCCGTGGCCAATTCCGGCCCCGGGGACCCCATCCCCCGGGGCACGGCCACATATATATTTTTTGTTTATGGAGGGGGGCTGCGTGGCCCCCCTCCTGAGGCCTCTATTGGCCCCGGGGACCCCATCCCCCGGGGCCGGCCTTTATTACAGGATCTTCTCTTTGTATCTGGCAGGAACAACGAAGTTAAAATGCCCTAGTACCAAAATGTAGAATTGGTGCTACAACGGTCTTCAAGAGGACCTGCGATGCCGCTTCTGCCTCCCGTACCATTGGGGCGGCACATGGGTCACGCGGTACGGTCATACTGCGGTGGGACGCACACTCGTTGACCTCTCATGGCACTGCTCCACACTTCAGGGAGGACGCTTTCCATTAGCTATGTTTTCTGATGACATGTCGCGCCGGCCCCGTCCAACAACAGAACTCCTTTAGATCCAAACAGACTCTTCCACTCTCTCACCGGAAGTGAAACTAGGCCACGCGGACACTTTCACAATACAACAGCCGGGAATGCACTTTTCGGTAAAAAAACACATTCCTTCCTCCTAATTAATCACATAAACGTCTCACTGAAGAACAGGGGCCAGCTTCGATCGGTAAACAGCCGTTACAACGACTTTTTACTTTGCGATACCATTACAACGCATGCATTACCACGCATGCGTTGTACATCACGAAGTCATTACTACGCATTTTTTAGAACGCATGGTCATTTACCACGCATGCCTTTACAACAAATTTTGTTGTAAAGGTATGTATGGTAAATGACCATGCGTTCTAAAAACATGTAGACGATCCATGTCGTTGTAAGGAAACAGAGGCTGATCCGTTTCCTCACAACGACGTGCACCGCCCCTCAGAGATGACGTGAAGCAGGAACCATGAGGAGAGAGGAACCATGAGGAGTGAGAGGTAAGGGGGATTGGGCATGGGGTGGGGGTTTCTTTCTAGGGTTTAGGGTAGTGCAGTGGTGTTTGGGTGGTGTAGGGGGTCGTGCTGGGGGTAGTGTTTTAGGGTTTAGGGTAGTGCAGTGGTGTTTGGGTAGTGTAGGGGGTCGAGCTGGGGGTAGTGTTTTAGGGTTTAGGGTAGTGCAGTAGTGTAGGGGTCGTGCTGGGGGTAGTGTTTTAGGGTTTAGGGTAGTGCAGTGGTGTATGGGGTCATGCTGGGGGTAGTGTTTTAGGGTTTAGGGTAGTGCAGTGGTGTTTGAGTAGTGTAGGGGGTCATGCTGGTGGTAGTGTTTTAGGGTAGTGCAGTGGTGTTTGTGTAGTGTAGGGGGTCATGCTGGGGGTAGTGTTTTATGGTTTAGGGTAGTGCAGTGGTGTTTGGGTAGTGTAGGGGTCGTGCTTGGGGTAGATTTAGGGTTTAGGGTAGTTCAGTGGTGTTTGGGTAGTGTAGGGAGTCGTGCTGGGGGTAGAGTTTTAGGGTTTAGGGTAGTGCAGTGGTGTTTGTGTAGTGTAGGGGTTGTGCTGGGGGTAGTGTTTTAGGGTTTATGTTAGTGCAGTGGTGTTTGGGTAGTGTAGGGGGTAGTGCTGGGGTAGTGTTTTAGGGTTTAGGGCAGTGCAGTGCAGTGGTGTTTGTGTAGTGAAGGGGGTCATGCTGTGGGTAGTGTTTTAGGGTTTAGGGTAGTGCAGTCGTGTTTGTGTAGTGTAGGGGTCGTGTTTTAGGGTATAGGGTAGTGCAGTTGTGTTTGGGTAGTGTAGGGGGTCATGCTGGGGTTAGTGTTTTAGGGTTTAGGGTAGTGCAGTTGTGTTTGGGTAGTGTAGGGGGTTGTGCTGGGGGTAGTGTTTTAGGGTTTAGGGTAGTGCAGTGGTGTTTGTGTAGTGTGGGAGGTCATGCTGGGGGTATATTTAGGGTTTAGTGTAGTGCAGTGGTGTTTGGGTAGTGTAGGGAGTCGTGCTGGGGGTAGTGTTTTAGGGTTTAGGGTAGTGCAGTGGTGTTTGGGTAGTGTAGGGAGTCGTGCTGGTGGTAGTGTTTTAGGGTTTAGGGTAGTGCAGTTATGTTTGGGTAGTGTAGGGTTTCATGCTGGGGGTAGTGTTTTAGGGTAGTGCAGTGGTGTTTGGGTAGTGGAGGGGGTAGTGTTTTAGGGTTTAGGGTAGTGCGCCCAACCAGCCACAATATCCGTGGACAAAGGGGATCCTGACTCTTTGGAACGCTCCGTCAATTGAATAATTTGGGTCAAGGGCCCTACCACGTCCAAGACCTATCAATTCCTTTCTTGGGATCCCTCATATACTTGGAGAAAAAGGTACATAGTTTCTCATCAATTTCAGGCGTGTGTGCCACCTTCCCCTTCAGTGAGGGCCTGGGGCATTCTCCCCTCATCCTATTCCTGACCTCCCTTTCAAGGGGTTGATGGATCTTCCCCACCACATACTCTGCCACTTTGGCATCAGGTGTCCACTCAGCCGACCTAGGATGGTAAATTTGGGTAGACTCGAACATGTCCGAGTGGACCCCGTCCCCAACCGGGGACTGAGAGGAGTGGGACTCTGGACACCAGGGACGCCCCGAGTCCTTATCCTCATCGGAGGAGAAATCGTCCTCCGATACACCCTCTCCCTCTAAGGGAAACCCGCCGTCGGGGTCTACAATAGTGGTGACAGTGTCGCAATTTTCTCCGGGCCCCTCCTCCTCCCGGCAGGGTGCATGCTTTAGCGTTCGCGCACTCTTGAGGAAGGTCTCCGTAAGTTTATCAAATCCTTCCAAGTGCCCGCGTTATGCTTAACGGCCCTTTTATTCCCCATCTGGGAGCTACTTGGACCTGCCACCACCAGATCTGGGTCACTGAACACCCCAGGGATGCTTTTCGCCAGCTTATCAACCTGATCCCTAAGAGGAGCCAGCGCCCTAGAAATAGCCAGAGAGAGGGCTTGGTCCACTGCTGGAGGGAGAAGTTGGGGGCCATTCCTCCTCCACTTCCTGGTAGGAGGAGTAAAAATGATCTTCTGGAGAAGACATGATAGCAGAGGGTGTGAGCACAGAACAAATGCCCTTAAAATCCTTAAGACAGCCCCTCGCCGGTGCTCCAACAGCTGGGCTTTCCCCGAAGCTGTTATAAGAATAGACTGAGGCGCAATACCAATTACCACCACCAGGTGGCGCTGGTCACTAACGTGGCCGTGTGGGGAAATCACCGCGTAGCGGTGTCAAAATTAGGTGAGGGTTGGTCAGGAATCAAGCGGACACTAAAGGAGTGACCGGATTCCCAAACGCGCGTAAAGAAAAGCGGGAGCGCTCGACGGAGCTGCCTCGCTCGGACCAGACGCGCCCGACAGGATCTCAATGCGCGCAGAGCACACAGCGGGAGAAACTGCGAGGGGGAGAACGCGCTCGGGCAATAGCCTGCTACGCAGGGAATATGAAACAATACCAAGGCAATAATGCTAATAACGTGCACAAGAAACCGCTATACAAACAGCAACAACGTCAGATTAAGCCAAGAATGTAAGGAATGCACTTAACTGACGAGCAGTGAAGAAAGAGGAAGCGGAAGGGATGTCACGATATTATATACGATGGACTGTGATATGATTGGACTATAGTTGCCTTGGAGACTACCCCTAATGGTTCATGGGTTGTGTAGTCTTTTGTTTAATGATTGTTGTGTTACGTTTTCTTTGAACTGCTATGCAAATAAAGTGAGGAAAGATATGCATAATCCTCGCCTCCGTCCTGCCATAGAATTCATTAAACTTTATTTGATCTGATTTAGAAACATAGATCATAAAAGTGTACATAAAAACAGTAAATCCTCTTTCCTAATACAATACAGTGAGAATTAATTAAAACCAGTAGGTAAAAACGGGTGTTACAAAGCCCGGTTCAGAGCAACTTCAGGTTAACAGAATCGTAAAGTTCAATGTTTCGCAAGATCAATCTCATGTACTTCAGTGCAAAATTCGCAATAAGGGGTCCAAGTAAGATGTAACGCTCCAATACCTGACCAGTTTGCACTATATAAAACTGCAGAAAAACTAAAAATAAAAAGTGTTTTGCACACTTCTGTCATTGGGCTATATGTGGGCTACATCTGGGTGATATTTGTGCTACATTTGGGCTCTTTTTTCTCTGTTGGCCATCTTGGGAGACTTATATGTTATGAAGTTTCCTAATTTCGTCATTTACTGCAGTCTCCTCAGTAGGAAATGCTTTCAGTTTTTACTTTGATTCCATCAAGAAGGCATTCAGATGTGTCACACATTTGCCATAAATTCAGAATGTTAGCACTCTAGTTGTTCATTAGATCACTGTAGTAAAGCTACTGCTCACCAGGGAGTTAACTGGAAGTCTACTGCTGGTATTGAAAGTGATTGTTTCAGTCTGCATGTCAGAATTTTCTAATGAAATAGAAGAGGATTTGAGATCTCACTTAAAACATGCCCTAAATTTTCTTTCTGCAGCACTAACCATAATTTCTATGGCAAAATGAACCCCCTCATTTTGTTCCTTTTTAAATTAAATGTTTTAAGTGTTACCAGTTTATTCCAATCAAGATGGCTTCAGGTGTGCCATACTTTTGTCATAAGTAAGACTGTTAGCGCTCTAGTTGTTCTTTAGAACACTCTGGGAAGCTGCAGTAGAACACAAAGGCATCAACTGACAGGCTGCTCCTGTTGAAATATAACAGGAAGATATTTGAGATCTCACCTAAAACATGTCCTAATTTTTCTTTCTACAGCACTAACCATAATTTCTATGACAAAATGAACCCCCTCATTTTGTTCCTTTTTAAATTAAATGTTTTAAGAGTTACCAGTTTATTCCAATCAAGATGGCTTCAGGTGTGCCATAATTTTGTCATAAGTAAGACTGTTAGCGCTCTAGTTGTTCTTTAGAACACTCTGGGAAGCTGCAGTAGAACACAAAGGCATCAACTGACAGGCTGCTCCTGTTGAAATATAACAGGAAGATATTTGAGATCACACTTGAAACATGTCCTAATTTTTCTTTCTACAGCACTAACCAAAATTTCTATGACAAAATGAACCCCATCATTTTGTTCCTTTTTAAATTAAATGTTTTAAGTGTTACCAGTTTATTCCAATCAAGATGGCTTCAGGTGTGCCATACTTTTGTCATAAGTAAGGCTGTTAGCACTCTAGTTGTTATTTAGAACACTCTGGGAAGCTGCAGTAGAACACAAAGGCATCAACTGACAGGCTGCTCCTGTTGAAATATAACAGGAAGATATTTGAGATCTCACTTAAAACATGTCCTAATTTTTCTTTCTACAGCACTAACCATAATTTCTATGACAAAATGAACCCCCTCATTTTGTTCCTTTTTAAATTAAATGTTTTAAGAGTTACCAGTTTATTCCAATCAAGGTGGCTTCAGGTGTGCCATAATTTTGTCATAAGTAAGACTGTTAGCGCTCTAGTTGTTCTTTAGAACACTCTGGGAAGCTGCAGTAGAACACAAAGCCATCAACTGACAGGCTGCTCCTGTTGAAATATAACAGGAAGATATTTGAGATCACACTTGAAACATGTCCTAATTTTTCTTTCTACAGCACTACCCATAATTTCTATGACAAAATGAACCCCATCATTTTGTTCCTTTTTAAATTAAATGTTTTAAGTGTTACCAGTTTATTCCAATCAAGATGGCTTCAGGTGTGCCATACTTTTGTCATAAGTAAGGCTGTTAGCACTCTAGTTGTTCTTTAGAACACTCTGGGAAGCTGCAGTAGAACACAAAGGAATCAACTGACAGTCTCTGCCCTTGTTGGATGTACATGTTTTACTGAGAATGTCAGACTTCATTCTCACATGACTGAGAAAGATAATGTGAATTTACAGAAAATATGCTCTCATTTTAGCTTCTGGAGCACCTTCCAAAACTGTATGGGACAAGCATGTGAAAATAGTTCTCTCAAACATGATTCATGATATCCCAGCAGAAGGTTTTTCACAGGGTAAAATCACCTTAGAACACCCCACAATTCCTGAAATTAGTATGGTACCATCAACAAATGAATTCTAATGTAACTAAAGTCTGTTATCACCCTTTATAGTTCTCCTTTTGGTAACCCTCAAAATCTTCGATTCACTACAATGCATTTCAATGGGGTACTATCATTTATATTGGTCCCAAGATGGCTGCCAGCAATTCCAGGATGAAGTGCTGACAGCCAATCAGATCTCACGATGACATGTGTGGTTAGGCTCCGCCCAGATATATATGTGTTTTCTTTTTCAAATTTCTCAGGAACTACTGAACGGATTTACACCATTTAAGCAAAAGGCACGACTCTGAACCAAGGGCTACCTTTTTGCCAAAATTGGTGTAATTCCGTTCAGCAGTTCGGGCTGTAGCTGCAATGAAAGGTTCCTATGGAAAATTGCATGGGGAAAACACGTTTTGGGACCCCCCTTTTTTCTCGGCCCCCACTTGACGAATCACCCCAAGACTTTCAGGATAGGAGCGGACCGGAGCGGGCCACGAGTTTTGAAAATTTCGCGAAGATTCGTCAACTGGCGCCAAAGTTATTTCAAATAGAATGTTGCGGATTTCCTATGGAAAATAGGTCCTAACTATAACTATCTACTGGCGACCGCCAGTAGATAATATATATATATATATATATATAGATATATATAGATATATATATATACACACACACCACCAATTGGCTCCATTACAGTGCGCAGCACGGCCGGTGCAGGCGTTCAGGGCGGAACCAAGCCCTGCAACAATTTACCACCAAAAGAAAATTATACTCCCCACTCCAGGAATTTCAATTTGTCAATGTCAAAGCTTTATTCCACCATCACCAACTCGTTTCGACCACCAAGGTCTTGATCACAGTTAAGGGAGTCTTTTTTCTGTTTTCATATGGATATACACAACTGCCCATTGTACCATTAGGAGGCATTCTGGGATATGTGGCTTGTCAAGAGATACGATTGTTTAAAAAAACTTTACAATTCATACTATCGCATACAAGATGTTCCCATGATTTTTCCATCATTTGAGGGTCATTTTTAGGTGAGTAACAACTCAATTTGAAATGGTTTAGAAATTATTACTACAAATTAATTATGCTGTTGCCAGTTCCTATAGATTCAGTGCCTACTACATTCTCCTCCATGAATTTGACACATAATTGATTAGGTATCCATCCTTATCCATTATAGACGAGTTAGTGTCCCCTTTTCCACATTAAGGCAATTTAATGCCTACCATATAGCCTACCATATAGCTCTAAGCTACTGAAGATGAATATGGAGCTGAGATTCCTTCTAAGTCCAGATGATGTTGAAAGTTAGGGGTCACAAGGATGAGCAGAGAACAGGTAGTCATAAAAATATCTCCTTTAAAGAGGTTCCCTACGACCATTCCTCAAAATATGAACTCCAAGATAAGAATGTAGAGCAGAATATATCTAGTCTTTCAGATGTACCTAAACTGATTCCATTGGGATATAAGCAAACATTGAAATGGTTGCATGAAAGGGTGAACATGCAGACGTTGGCACACACAAGAGGCCATTTGAAACAAAAAAGTTTAGGGCAGCTCCTGCTTGCTGTTATAAAGAGTGTAAAACTATTAATACCACTTCCTTAATGTGTGTCAATCAAGCCAGTGGCAAAAATGTCAAAATCTGGCACATATCCAGCTCTACTCCAATGAACTGAAGCCCTTTAGTGGTAGTCAGGCTGCAGTTCTCCCATTTGATGGAGAAGCTGAGATCCTGCAAATGGGTGGTCATAATGTCAAGTCTCCACTTGAGATCCTGAGGAGAACTACATTTTAGCAGCCAATCATTTAGCTAAGGGACAACTAAGGAAAGCTGCTACCTCCACCATCACTTTGGTAAAAAGTCTTGAGCTACAGTCAATCCAAATGAGAAGACTACAAACTGGAGACAGATGTCCCTGAAAATGAACCATACGTTTTTGTGCTGTGGATGAATCAGAATATTAAAACAAGTGTCCTGCAAATACAGCAATACCAGTCAGTATTGAGACTGAAGGACATCTGTGATATGACCATATCCAAACCAGATATTTAGAACTGGTTTCAAATGACCACTCATTCAAAGACATTTCCAGTAGGTGGCATAGATATCCTGACAAGCCAATGGTTCTCAAATAACAATACCTCCTGAGAACCAAAGCAGAGGCCATGGAGCATAAAATAGCATCAGCTGTGTCCATTCCTGTTTGCATGGATTGCTTTAAGCATCCGCACCATCAGTGAACAACTTTGCAAAAGATCTGCAGATATGTACTGGCTAGTGGGAAACCACTATCACTGCAAGTTCTCATAACGCCAGAAAAGTTAGGCTGCATTTGTAGACTTAAGAGAGGCACAACCTGAAGTGAATGTCTTTTTGCCAAGTTTTTCCAACTGTTCTGACTTTACGTCTGCGGGCAGTGATGGATTTTCACCATCTTTGGTCATAGGCAAACAAGCTTAAACTACAAAATTCTGCCACGTCAGATAAGAAGTTAGTGAAGGAGGATCAGTGAGTGTTGGCCTATACTTTCATGTGGCGCTCCTTGGTACTACAAGGTTTTACTGAGATTCGACCCATGCCTGGGTTACCTTCTTCAATAGCCAGACTAATAACTCTGAAAAGAGAGCTTTTTTGGCTCCTGTGAAGTTTTGAAAGTAGGCAGAGTCTTGGCTGCCTTATTTAGCTGCTGAATATTGTGTCTGTTGTGTTGATGTTAGCGCCACATGAATAGGTTACGTCATCGCTGGTGACAGATCCTGCAGATCTATTAAGAAATACGAGTTGGCTCTCATTGTATTCAGAGAGGAACACTTTTTAAGGAGTCTGTACCATGTCTGAATAGGACCTAAAATTGTCTTCCATCTGTCTAAACAACAACTTCCTGGCACATCAGGTCACCAAGATTTCATCAAGAAGGTCTGTGACTTTAATTTTGCTGTGTTCAGGAAGACTTTCTACATAACAGACTTCAATGTTAGCACCAAAGACCAAAGTAAGGCCCCAAAGATAGCTTCAATGCTAGTATGCACTGTTGTTTTGGAGTGTTGCTGAGACTAGCTTCAACAAAGTTGCAAAGATGTTGAGTCAGGAGCTGTCAGCACCACTTCAGATTCAACTAAAATCAACTTGTTAGGCACTATGATGACTATAGTAGGTGCATCTCATAGGGCCTTGGAAAAAATGGGCAACATTCTTAAAGGCCTGGACCTCCTCCTCAAAGACGTTCAGTGACTTGAATTGATTTTTGCACATGTGCATGTTTGTATGAAGATGTGGATCTTCTTTGAACCGCTTTCTCTTATTCCCATTGCAGGATGGTGTCCTCAAGTGCCCTTGCTTTTGCTTCTTGAGGCTCAGAGAGGAGTGGTAGGATGACCAAATGCGAGAGTGGGTATGTATGTGAGTCTTTCTTTTGGATGGCGTCCCAGACTGTCCCTTTATGGATGCAACCAATAACCTGGCCTCCCTCTCTCGTATAGCCTTGTGGGGCATCAAGTCAAAGAAAATTCCCAACTCAGGCTCGTATGAGGAGCCTAAATCTCACAGTGGCTCTTTGTGACAGTCACTGACAAACACAGGATGGTGACATGGAGCAGAAGACTTAAAGCGGCCAAAGATGGTATGAGCTATCCAAATTGTGAAGAAAAAGTCCAAAAAACAGTGCAAAAATACTGGGAATAGGAGCTAGCAGCTTCAGAGGCTGTGTCTGTAAAGAAAAGGTAAACTGACATCACTTTCCAATACTACCTACACCTCACTTACTGAGAAGTCATGTGACACCACTCTCTGACTCGGTTTGGCACTGTCATAAGGTTTCTGCACATACAGAGCTATGCAAAGGATAATAGGACCTCGGAATATAGTGGTGAGCCAACCATAGACCTTAGCACCCAAAACCCCAACCCAACTAGCCTTAGCGTCCCATTAGCACCAATGTACCAATGATTAGACAACCCAGAACACGGTATCTCTCTCTCAGGACTCGCAGAGGCAAGAACACTCTTTCGTCACACTCGTACCTGTCCACAACGTGCGTAATAAGAGACACTGTGTAGTTCAAAACGTTTATTTCGACTTACGTGCTCTAAGATACAGTACACGTGTCAGTACTACTAGCATAATACATATGAATAATATAATCAGCATAGTTACAACTCCATAGAATACGAACGGGGAAAGCATCTCATAAAGCAGTGGATATATGTCTAACTAACATTACCACCCTCCCCGTGCTGGAAGCTAGTTTATTATACAAATAGAAGACCTCTGGGCTTTGACTAGCGAACCCCCATACCTCAGTCTCTAGATGCAAAACTACATCAGCAGACAATCACAGCTCTTCTCCCTGGAAAGGTTTTCTCCAACTGTCTCTAGAGCGGGCGAACCGCAATATTAAAAGCACACTAATTTCTCCATGGCAGCTGTACATGGTGTTATGTCTAGGTGCGAGGGACAGGCCAAATCAGCAAGAACAAGGAGATGCTGTTATTCGACCTTGTACATGTTGTGCAGTCTGAGCCCAAATCGAACAGGAGGAAAGGTGAGAGTCAGAAAATGCAGACAACGCTAAAATAACATGGCAAGAGCAGAGGTCGACAGAACAACAGCTCAGAGTAACGTGTGCAAAGAAAAGCAGCATGGCAGCCAGGCCCAGGCCAACGCAGCAAGGCAGGCCAGGGCTAGGCCGCCGCAAACCACAAGACACCCTCCCCTGGACAGTCCATCGGACTAGATAAAGGAGGATAAAGGAGTTCAAATAGGCCGAGCAGAACAGAAATGTTGTTAGGTCACACAGTCACCATGAGAGAGAGGGACAAAAAACAAAAAGACCCAACGAACAACGAGGGTCAGCGAGGCAGGCCACATCAATCCAGAAATGTAGAAGTGCAGAAAAACGCAATAGCATCCAGGAGGACATCATTGGAAGTGTCAGAAAACATAGACGCCATCCAGTCCAACAGAACAAACGAGCAGGAATGTTCCTCAGAGGAGGGAGCATCCAACAGCAATGCGGGACAGCTTGCGTGATATTCAATATAACTTCGTTGTAGGAGATCCAGAGCAGCCGCCCAGATATCCCATTGTGCCAAAATCCCCAGTGCAGCCGCACGCATCATAAAGCCAGCAACGGAACAGTCCCGTTCATGGGCCTCTAAGGGACCCACCACCTGAACAAAATCCGGAACAGACAATGACGAATTGGAGAGGCAATAATCCATGGTCCATGTGAAAGGACAGCGGATGCAAGACATCACAGGTTGCACGCAAGTGAAATACGCAAAGCGAAAAGAAAGGGTGTAGGACACACTGATGGTCGCCAAGGGCAGAACACCGAAGCCAGCCAGAAGTCGCTCACGGAGCAGCTGGAGGCGTTCGGGATCGAGAAGGGCCCAGTGGTGAGCAGCCATTGCGCAGAATACAGACCAACAGCAAGACACCAGCCGCCAAAGCGAGGATTAATGGGAAACCACCAAAGACGCTAGAAAAAATAGAATGAATGAACGCCGGTATCACACCGAAAATAGTTTGGAAGGTGGACACCAGGCCGGACCCCACAATCTTAAAAAAATGCACTAGACCCTCAGTGTTTGATGCGTTAAAAATACGATGAATTAACTCCCCGAAATGTTGGGGGAGGTTGGTGTTCAAAAGGGCCTGTATTTCACTGTGGGTACTCGCCACCTGGAGAACGAATGTCTCCCGGGCGGACGTGAGCGTCACCTCCTCATTCAATAATAGGGCCTTTATTCTGCTCAACTTATTGAAGTCTGCCTCCATGGTAGGAATGGAAGGCCAAATGGAGTTATCAACGATGTCGTGAGGGGGAGGAAAAAGCACATTCTTGCAGCAGACAACTCTGTGCGAAACCGTAACAATATACGGAATGCCGGCCTGTAGGCCACAACAGTCTTCGGTATTTAAAAGCAAATAGCTACCGTTAGTAAGCAAAGTAAAAGTAGGAGAAATAGCAGGAGCAGGAATACCCTTTAGCACACATGCAAGATTCGAAACGGAAACGCTACAAGCTCCGTGCAATTTAATATGTTTACAAATAAGCGAATGACCCACAGTTGAATCACAAGACTCCCCCGTGAGAAACACTTCCTTGCCGTCTCTAAGGCATTTATACATGAAAGGCAAGGACCAGAGTTCATGCAGGAAAGCACTACCCAAAGGCTGGAAACAGCCCACAGGATAATGTTTCATGCACGAGCTAAATTCAAACAAGGAAAAAGGTAAAGCGATAACCCCATGAACTAGCCACACAGCAGAATCTAGTTCCGCTACAGAGAATGGTAACGGATCCACTTTCTCGATATGTAACAAAGTGTAAGATGCATCTTTCATGGACATGAACTGCTGCTTTTCAGTCAAATTAAAAGGCAGAAAAAGGGCAGTGGTGTTCAAGAAATTCCAAGGAACTTTACCCAACTTAAGGGTTTGCAAAGTCCACGCAAACTGCATTACTGAACGCAATTGATTCTGACCATGATACAAAATAGAAACATCATCTTGTACAATATCAACAACAGAGGACACAATATTCTCTAATGTGTAAACACGGGAAGACAGGGTATTTATACTATTGTCAACAACAGCAAGCACCTTTTCCAAATTTGCTTGGTCTATTTCCCGAATATGGGAAGCAGCTTCCATTTGTGACAGCTTCCAGAGTTCATTATACGCTTCATAAATGAATCTCTTCGGTCGGGGACCACGAGGTCCCAAGATAAAGTCGTCCAGATCAATAGTGCCTGATAGGAGGGATAAATGTTGTTTAACAGAGTCTAGGGACGAATGGTGTAGCCATTGTTTACATAATTTACCAACTGAATACGTGGTGACAGTACGAGTTTCAGCAAATCTCGGATCAGGCTTGTCCTGTCTGTAGCCAGGAACTGTGCCATGAAAACGCAGTTGGCATGCATTCGATGATATGGGCCATGCCAACCAGGGTGACTGTACCAGTGCAGAAACGTTAAAGGAGTTGTTTTGAAACTGAGCCTGCAACGTCAAAGGGACATATTAAAACGCAAGCTATCATTTGGAGAACTCGACAAGGATGGGATGGCTGGCGCATTTAATTGTTTAATGGTAGCCAACCCCCAACACGTGGTTTGATGAATGGAAGCATTCAGAAACACAATTTGGGCCGGGATAAGGCAAGCGCGGTGCAAAGCCTCGGTGCCCTGCACCTGCCATGGCTTTGAACCCCAGATTGACTTTAAATCCACTGTGTCTTTCCAATACTCATAACCACCCACCGCCAAGGCGCTCAAAAAGGAACTCGAATAAAGTAATTTGGTGTGGGTCAACATTATTTTTTGAGTCAATGGGGCTTTCAATTTAAAATAATAGGACCCAGGGTTCGATCGATTAAAATCAGTGAAATAGGTGAATTTATTTAGAAGAGTCTGGGAGCTACCTGGTAAGGAGTTTGGGCAATGTTCCCATTGGGTGTAGGTAACAGGGCTGCGTAGTGCACTCGGTTTGTGGAGAAAATGGTTGCCCCAATGCTGGTAGCAATACAAATCGGCATAATTCGCAGAATTCATATACAAATCCTCAGCATTAAAGGAAGCATAATATTTTAAATCAGCAAACAATGCTTCAACGGCATGCACATCCCAATCGTCAGAATGAATATTACTTTTTACTACATCACCCATCGAAACTCGAAGGACATTTGGTACATTAATAATTTCTGTCGGGCCATGGATTTGAAAGTTTACCGCATCCCATACGATGCCATCAGCAACTGGAAACGCTGAAATGTTCACAAATGTGTGGTCACGCTTCATGATGTGTGAAGAGGAATGTGGAGCCAAAGTTCCAGCAACACTGTTCACAGCAGAGCGTTCAGGTAAATAGTGACCATTGATGAGTAGAAAAAACACTGTGACAAAGCCAATGGACATGAACAAAAAAATTAAGAAAAGCACCATCCAGATGTATGTCCAAGGAGGAATCAAAAAATTGTCTCTAAACCAGGATACAAAAAGACTGAACTTGGACGGGACTGTTGATGAGTTGGAATCCGAGTCAAAAGAATAATGTGTCGGGCTCAGTGGCATTGTTGGTTGGTGTGCCACCGACTCTGTGGCGGGATAGGTATACTCGTCCTCGTCGATGCAGGGGGAGACAGGGGGTTCGAATATATTTTCAGACAAATTGACCATCTCCATGGTAACATCAGTGACCGTTCGGGCAGGAGTGCCTCGAACACATGTCCGATAAATGGCAGGACAAGAGACCGCTGGTGTGACACTATTCAGGATCGGCCAGATGTTGTAGCTTGACATTTTCCACTGAGATGTATCTGTTCTCCTTGCGACCAGGAAGCGGTGGTAAGATGACTGTACGTGTTCCCTTCAAGCCCAGGACTGGAACCGGTGCACGAAAAGAGGGGCCGAATTCTTTTTGTTCTCCACCTTCTCTCGAACCAGGTTGCCAATCTTCGGAAGCCAGCCGGCAACCGGAATCTGCAGAGCAGGGTCTGTGGCTGAAGGCAAATGTGCAATTGCAAGTTTGTCTCGGGCTTCTTGTAAGTCCTGTAACATAGTAGAATGGTTATCTACATCAAACTTGGCGGATTGCGCCGCCATGTCTAGACCATCAAGGTCAGGCACAAACATTCGTATGCCAAAGAGCATTTCGTAAGGGGTCCGCCCACCCAGAGGTCTTCTAGGGAGATTATTAAGTGCACGCTGAATGGTATACAAGTGGGCCAGCCAGTTCCTGCCAGTACCTATAACTCTAGCTGTCAAGGATTGCTTTAAGTCATGGTTCATTCGTTCAACGATAGAGTTGCCCTCAGGCCTATACGGAGACGAAAATTTCACCCGCACCCCCAAGGAACCCATTGCGTCCTTGTAAGCCTTAGAGGCAAACGCCGGACCTTGGTCAGAATGGAAGGTGCCGCATGCAAAAATTCCCACAAAGACACGCAAATCCCTGATGACATTTCGAGCGTCAGCACTCCGTTGTGGCCAGACCCAGATGAACCGTGTGCACGAGTCCACTGCCACTAAGATATATTTATAGGCAGTGTCCGATGAAAATGGACCGCAGTGATCCAAGTAAACACACCCAAAGGGTCTGTTTGAAATTCCGAGCAAGGTCTGAGGTGGTCGTGTGACCGTGGAAGGCTTGATCTGTTGACAAACGTCACAGGAAAGCACATAAGTACGGGTATCTTTATATAAACCACGCCACCAGTAACGCTGCTGCAAAATGGAAATTGTCGCAGACACACCAGCATGAGCCGAAGCCATGCCTTCGTGTGCTGCCGTTATCAAGGAAAGTCTGCGGTCCGCGTTGGGGATCAGCCGATCACCAACGTCAGGTATTGTTACATAAGGAGCCTGATCGGGACCTAACTGGTAAGAATATTTGGAAGGGAAACCCCTAGGGTAATTCGTTCCTTCCTTTGTTGCAGCAATAGCTGCCAAAATATCAGTGTCTATTTTAGACATGGATCTAGTAACTGCTGCTACTGAACACGTGACTACTGCTGATCTGGCAGCTTCATCTGCCAGACTGTTACCAACAGCGTGTGCGCCCACCCGCTGATGGCCTAGGAGCGGCAGACGTTGTTGTAATTCTGCCACACGAACCCACAGCGTTTTATGCTTGATTGTGTTGCCTTTAGCGTCTCTATAGTCGTTTTGCGACCAAAAGAACAGATTGTCATTGTATGATTGAACACAGTAGTAAGAATCGCACACGATTAAAGTGGTCACATCAGGATTGACGAACTCAAGCGCAAGCACCAATGCGCGCAACTCGGCCAATTGTGCGGTACTGTCCCTGAGTGTCTGTGTGTGCACCACAGTGGATTTGAACTTTCCGTTCACAAACGTACCTGCAACAATAGCACATGTGGCTGAATAAGCATGCTTGGACCCCGTGGCCGGTTGTGCCGAACCATCGGTGTAGATCACACAGTCGTAATCCTCAAGCGGCAATAAAGACAGAGGAGGAGGATGAACGAATTCATACTGTAAGAACTCCTGAGTCTGAAGAGAAGAATCGAATATGAAAGTGACATCCGGAGATGTCAACGAGGTTGCCCATTGTATCCAACGGGGGTGCAACGCTTTAGAGTTCGGTACACTTGCTTTGGTCACTGCCTCTAGAGCAGGATATGGTGTTACCACCAGAATGCGTTTTCCCTGTGCCAGTGCGCGCTCCTTCAGAATCGCCATTTGCACTGCTGTCAGAACTTTCTCTACAGATGAAAACCGCATTTCTGCGGAGGTGTACAGATGTGACTTGTATGCGATGGGTACTGTATCACCTTCATTAAAGGTTAAGTACGTGAAACCCACTGCTCCTGGAATGATTCTAATCACCAGGTTTGTGTGGTTATCACGTGTCAAAAGATATTTAGACTCAAGTGGGTCAGTCTGTAAAGACTGTAGTATGGAGGTGTGCTCCGGAAGCCAACAAGACTTCGAAAAGGTAGGTTGTATCAAGGCATACAGTGGCTTGATACGCTGAGCGTATTCGGGAATGTATGTACGTCCGAAGTTCAGAAAGCCCAGCAATGACTGAAGTTTCTTCAGATTAGTAGGAGGGCACAGAAGTGCACATTTCTCCAGGAAATGGGGGGCTAAGCCCTTACCTTCATTGTTGAGCTCATAGCCCAAGAACAAAACGGTAAATTCCGCTATATGAGATTTGGCAAAGTTAATTTTGTAACCTTGAACCGCAAATTCAAGAATAATGCGGTCCACTCGGTTTAGATGCGGAAACAATTCGTCGTCCGTCAGATAAATGTCATCTACGTACGAACAGGCGTCTGGATCGATGCCGTCTAACA
Organism: Calotriton arnoldi; assembly: GCA_963921515.1. NCBI lineage: Eukaryota > Metazoa > Chordata > Amphibia > Caudata > Salamandridae > Calotriton > Calotriton arnoldi. The sequence goes on from CAWUFW010014586.1 coordinate 125,624, forward strand.
AAGAGACAACACGAGCGGCGAATAAGCCTGGACTATTTTTGTAGCCCATAGGAAGACGCCTGAATTTGAACATTTTACCACCGGAAGTAAAAGCGCACCATTGGCCACTCTCCGGGGCTAAGTTGTGCGTGTAGAATCCATTTGAAAGGTCAAGGGTCGTTTTGTATTTTTTACGAACAAGACTGTCTACAAGCGCAGAACTATGGGTGTTTTGCACCGCAAAGGTCCGACAATGAGAGTTCAAATGCCGGTAATCCAAAACTAAGCGGTACGATCCATCGGGTTTAGAAACCGCGAAAAGGGGATTGTTCATAGGTGATACACAGGGTTCAATTACTCCCTGATATTCCAACTGAGTCAGAATTTCGGAAACGGGGCCTTTGGCCTCACGTTTTATGGGATATTGGGCTTGTGGCTGCGGTAGTGACCGCAAAGGTATTTCATGGGGGGGAGAATCTTCGTCCCAACCCACGTGGTTGCGGTATAACGCAGGAGCCAGGGACACAGCCCACTCTGCTGCAAGAGCGTCCGCTTTGTCCTTTGGGACATGTCGAGAAAAGCTCGGAAGGATTACCTCCTCCCCTTTACGCGCAGCGAGAACGAATGGGGGTGGCCAATCCACCTCTGCTAACAAAATGTCATATGTAGAGGTTAGATGTTCCCAAAAAATCCCTTTAATAATGCGCTGTATATCACCTTCAATTTGAATGACAATATTAAAAAGTCGATCAGGGGGTGCCACTCTGGTGTCAGCTGTCTCGACAGTAATGAATGTTTCAGTTGCTGTCGCCTCCATATGAGGACGTAGCGCCTCCCGCACTATGGTAACTTCCGCGGCGCTGTCTAGGAGGGTTACTGCCCACGTCCAATTCAGGAGCCTCGTTCTCACCGTCTGTGGCATATTTCGCTGTTACAGCGGCAACTTTCTTCTTCTGAAATTGTGGTCGGAAACGTTGAAGGTCTTCCGCTTTTCCTCTGACTTGTTGTCGAGGTTGGTCTCGTCCCTGGGGAGCCTCTCGGTCCCTTCCTCTATCCTGGCGGTCTCCTCCACCGGCCTGTGACGAAGTCTGTGCCTGTGAAGAACGAGGAGAACGCGCATCAGGGATCTGAAACCTATCCGGTGATTTAATTCTCGCTCTATCGCGTAAATCATAAGTGCGTTCAGAAGAAACTGAAACCGGGGATGCTCCTCTCGACCCCGGCTTCTTTTGTTGCTTACCCTGTTTTTTCAGCCTCCAGCTCTTTTTAGTGAAGACTGGTTTCTCATCCTTCTCAGATTGAGATTTGGTTTGTTGTTGCTGTTGCGATTGTGTTTGCTGTTTTGCAAAAGGCTTGTTACCCAGGCTATTTCTACCAATAGTTTTGTAAGCCTGGGTAATAATTTTCGGTAACTCGCGAGGCCTGTCCAATTCTGGGACCAGAGCCAAAGCGTTAGCTACTTGAAAGTTCACTGCATCGCCCTTGACATTCGCAAGGATCAGCTCAGCTACTACTTCAAACACTCCCACCAGTCTCATCCCTAATTCCACAGCCGCTTCAGGGCCATGTTCATCCTGTACTTTTTTAATTACGGAGGGGAGAACCGTCATGGAAGGAGTACCAAAACATTTAGAATATACTCCTGCGAATACCTTACCCCAGTTGTCACATGCTGTCAACTCGGGAATTAAGTCTTTTGGCAAACTAATCGTTAAAATACGATGTTTATCCACTGGGATTGTATGTGGAAAAACTGCCTCCAACTGATCAAATTTTTCTGCAAGCCAATAAGGAAAATCATCCTTATTTTGTGGACGTTTGCCCATCACCGAATTCACCATGACAGGACTTATGGTCACTCCGCCTGCAGCAGCTGGTTGGCCGGCAACTCCAGGAGCGGCTCCATGGATGCTGCCTGTAACATATCGCACTAAAGCTCGATGCACCTGCACCAAGGCCGCATACATAGTGCGCAGTTCCGCGACTGGTATAGTCATATAACGCGGATGTGGGGTGTACCCGGCCAAAACAGGCCAAGTGGCCCCCTCAATAGATAAGGGGCCTAAACGAACCGTGGTAGTCGGTTGTGGGAGGGCGCCATTAAACCAAACACGGTGTTGCCAAGCCGTGAGCGGTACTTCAAGAGTAGTATACGGTCGATAGACAGCGGGAACGTTAGTGGGTTCATATTCATGGAACAGATTATCGTTCGCGTCCACCGCTGGAAAAGTGATCCAAGAGTAGAACACCTCAAAGTGGAAAGCCGGATCGGCTTGAACCACAAAGACTAGATCAACTCCCGTGTCGGGCACTCCATACACCCGTAAGTGATCCCGGAGTGCTGTGCGGCTATGCGCCGCTATGTCTATACCAGCCATTACTAACGGGTTTATTCGACAACCTTACAAGAGGCAGCACAAAAAGGGGTTTTGTTTAAGAAACCTTTTTTAACAACTTCAAGCTTGAAAGAACCTACAAAAACTTCAAAATAGGAGGTATCGCCGTCACACACGCTTCCGGAAGCGTACGTGAGGGGATTGTGGACAAGCACAAGTACTACTCAAGCGTCCCGCAGATAAGCCGCCCCACGTGGGGCGCCATGTCATAAGGTTTCTGCACATACAGAGCTATGCACAGGATAATAGGACCTCGGAATATAGTGGTGAGCCAACCATAGACCTTAGCACCCAAAACCCCAACCCAACTAGCCTTAGCGTCCCATTAGCACCAATGTACCAATGATTAGACAACCCAGAACACGGTATCTCTCTCTCAGGACTCGCAGAGGCAAGAACACTCTTTCGTCACACTCGTACCTGTCCACAACGTGCGTAATAAGAGACACTGTGTAGTTCAAAACGTTTATTTCGACTTACGTGCTCTAAGATACAGTACACGTGTCAGTACTACTAGCATAATACATATGAATAATATAATCAGCATAGTTACAACTCCATAGAATACGAACGGGGAAAGCATCTCATAAAGCAGTGGATATATGTCTAACTAACATTACCACCCTCCCCGTGCTGGAAGCTAGTTTATTATACAAATAGAAGACCTCTGGGCTTTGACTAGCGAACCCCCATACCTCAGTCTCTAGATGCAAAACTACATCAGCAGACAATCACAGCTCTTCTCCCTGGAAAGGTTTTCTCCAACTGTCTCTAGAGCGGGCGAACCGCAATATTAAAAGCACACTAATTTCTCCATGGCAGCTGTACATGGTGTTATGTCTAGGTGCGAGGGACAGGCCAAATCAGCAAGAACAAGGAGATGCTGTTATTCGACCTTGTACATGTTGTGCAGTCTGAGCCCAAATCGAACAGGAGGAAAGGTGAGAGACAGAAAATGCAGACAACGCTAAAATAACATGGCAAGAGCAGAGGACGACAGAACAACAGCTCAGAGTAACGTGTGCAAAGAAAAGCAGCATGGCAGCCAGGCCCAGGCCAACGCAGCAAGGCAGGCCAGGGCTAGGCCGCCGCAAACCACAAGACAGCACTTCATAGTAATTGTGATCTTTAATGCCTGAAAAAAGTTCAGGATAAGTCTGGCTTCTGAGGAAGTGGTTCACCTAAACAGACTATGGAACTGAATATTCTTTAGAAATTATAGTTTGTTATAGTGCGGCAATTATGAATTAACAATGAGTAAATAATCTAAATGCAAAGAGCATATTACATTATATGAACTCTCTTCTTACCGAGTCCGGACCAGTATTAGAACTGAAAGGTCTACCACCGTGAGGGATGCATTACATTTGTCAAATAACTGATTGTCCAAAGACAGTCAGATGGGAGCCTATACGGTTAAGTTCTGTTTACGAGAATTCAGTGTGCTTTTAGCCAGTAACCCTGACAGAGAAATTAGAAATTTAATGGAAGTCAAAACAGCTCCTCCCTCACCAAAAAAGTTGAAAATACTGTTTGTTTTATAGTGATACTCACATCAGTTGTAAGAAGGGTCCCCATGATTAGTAATGCAATTTAAGAAAAAAACACTTGGCAATTTGTATAGCATGTTACAGATAAAGTTTGACTAAATCGCCATTAAAACACTGCACATCACACACATATAACAGCATAAACTGAAGACACATTAGCAAAACCCAAAATACATATAACATATATCATCATAAGATAATAAATGTATGAGCATAAAAGTAATCGACATTTGCAAATAAGAAACAACAAATGAGACTCGTAGACCATGTAGGATTGGTGGGAAAGTGAATGAAAATAGGGTGACAATGCAATAGCGATGACAATATTAAAGCCAAATCTATATGGAAAGTATAAAAAATATATAACTTCTGATTCAGTACAATTTAAGTTATTTCCTGAAGCAACACTCCAACACTCTGACTAGCTGGTAGGGTGTACACACAGAACACAAGATTTGTCAGAATTTCAGCAATATTTCCTCAAAACATCGAATTCCCTCCATTCTGCATCATGAAGAAACATATCCCTACAATGGTTTGACGCACATCTGTATTCACTGGAGTATTCAGGATATGGGGTTAACAGACATGCGTGGGTTGGTATTCCAACTTAGTATTGACTGCAAAATATTGTGGTACCAGTATATCGTGTCAAAAATATCATGGACCAAAATAGTGAGAGGGTGGGTTACATAGATATGCAAATCCACTTTCTCTGCATGGTCACCACAGATGTTTCCCCTTTTTCTGGACCCTATTGTTGTTGTGTTTTGAACTCTGCGCTCTTTGCACCAGCTAAACAGGGATAACGTGTCTGTGCTCCTACTTGTTGGCATATTTAACTTCCCTAAATGTCCCAAGTTTATAGTGTAGGACATACGCCCAGGGTCTGCAAGTTAAATGCCACATGTGGAATGCAACACCTAAAGCACCATCCATAGGGTTGGCCTGCAAAAAAATGGGTGCCACATGTAGCCTGACTGAATCACCTAACAAGCATGTCAAAATACCCATTTTGACAAGCGAAAACCCTGCTTTTAAATATTAATAACGTACCCCTAAGTACACCTTGTTGCCCTCAAGCCAGGGTGCCTGATATTTAAAAGTGGAATATTCCTCTAGTGACTAGACCTTTGAAGCTAAAGTCACTGATAGGGCTGCAGATGGATCCTAGAAAATGTCAAAGTACAGAATATGAACTTTCATCTGTAACTTTGACAGGAAATTACTAAAATAGTCAATCAAAAATTATTTCCATATTTATTAAAAGTCCAATTCATTGCTGAAGTTTTATTTTTAATAAATATTTAGGAAAAGTAGCTTTTAGAAAGTTATCTTCTCCCTGAATGAAGCTCCTGGATGCTAATTTGAATATGCTTCCCAGCAGCTGCCTAGCAAGTGCTTTGTCTTAATGAATTGTGAAAACTGCTCCCAGAGCACAACTGTCATGCTGCTCTTCCTAGACCTAGCTCTACCTCTTCTAAGGACACTGGCTGGGCGCTGCACTGATGACACTTGCTGATTGTACACTGCTCTCTGCACCATGAGTGCATTGTCATGAACATTGCTTTCAGGACTATATGGTAAAGCTGAGCATCACATTTATTCTAGTGTCATGGTTGTGGGGTGCTTCACATTATAGAAACTACCGCTATGTTGTGCTGGTTTGAACTGAACTAATATAGCCCAGCTCACACAGTGACAGTAACATCAGCCCTATGGCTGTAGTCTTTCCTTTGTTTTTGTGCCAGTATAACATTGTCCTTTTTCGATTTCCATAGCCCACTCCATGCATGCATCACATCTTGTTGTGAGCCATTGAAGTCATGGTTGCCAGGTGACGCCCTTATCCCTATAAATACAGGCCGCACCCTGCAACGAATGCTTGCATTTAAGTGTTCCAGTTCCAGTCGGCAATGCGAGCAGTTTTGGGCAGCGATTCCTCGGTGTTAGAAATGGGGGTCTCTAGTTGGCAATGGCTGGCCACTGTCCAAGTAGGGACCCTTCTTCCTAAGTCAGAGTGAGAGGGCTACACCATTCGATAACCCCTGCTCAACCATGTGGTAACGTAGCACGAGCAGCTAGGCCTATCTCAGAGGCAGTGTGTGAAGCATTTATGACCACACACAGTAACACAGTAAGTAACACTACAAAGGGACACCACACGAATAGGTATATCAAAAATAAGTATCTTTATATAGGCTTATCACAAGACCCAAAACGATCAAAAGCCACAATACGGTAAAAATAGGGTTACTCTTGAAATGCTGCAAAAATAGTTCAATGTGCGCCAGAAGGCGTTCAGTTCAAAGCAGTGGTCTCTGCGACCCTTTTTACTTACAAAGTACCTGGATATCGTAACAAAATCAACACGTGGTCGCAAGAAGCGGTGGCAATGACTTCCAGCACGAGGCCGGCGATGCGATAAATCCTTGCCGCGAGGGAGGATGATGCGCCGATCTGCGGATGTGTGCGGGGTCGATGCGACCAACTTCTGCACGTGAGGCCGGTGATGCGATGACTCCTTGCCGCGAGGGAGGAGGCAATGCGGCGGCCCGGTTGCGTGTGTGATTAGGCTGTTGTACGAAAGAAGTGGCACTCCGCGAGGGAGCGACGGTCCGGGTGCGATGCGGGGGAAATGACGGACGCCCGGCGTCCGCGCTGCGATGTCCTGAAGAAATGATCTTGGTGCGATGATCTTTTGGTTGCGAGCACTTGGAAGCCCACAAACGTGCGGTGTGATGATCTTTGGGTGCGAGCGCTCAGCGGCAGCAGCGCGATGATTCTCTGGGCGCTTTCGGCTGCAGCGGCTCGCACACGGCGTTAGCGACGATTTCAGCGCTCTCTTCTCTGGAGTAGAACTAGAGGCCCTGGAACTCACAGGAGCCTCACCTGCAGATAGAAATCCTCGCTGGGAGGAATCAGGAGGCTGGGGGTGAAGTCTGATGTGCCTGAGACTTCGACAGGAGGCTAGCTCTCTTCTAGCCCTTGGGTGATTGCTTTAGCAAGATGAATCAAAGTGTCTCTCAAAAAGTCCTTTTCCTCCTCTTTCAAAGTCCAATGGTAACCACTGCAGGCCAATCCAAGAAACAGCATAGAAGCACAAGGATAGTCACCTCCTGCAGATTCCTTCAGTTACACGGACAGAGGTTCGTCTTGATGTCCAGGAGCAATACACTTTGTAGGGGTTTCAGCACAGATATTTATACCCCAAAAGTCTTTGTTCTTAAAAGTTACAAGTCACTGAGCCTAGCCAGAACCAGTTCTGTTCAGTCCTAGAGCACTTTGTTTACCAGGCTGCATCCTTCCTTTCAGGAAGAGGGGGTCTGCTATCAGACGCACAGTGGGAGGTGGAGCCATCATTCACCTTGCCAGGCACAGCCCTATTCAAGTCAAGGAGCTACCCCTCCCCATACTCCAAACACAGATCTCTCTATTCAACCCAGGTCTGGCTTAGCCTGCCCTGTCCCTCCAAAACCAGACGGCCAATACACATAACAGCAGAGCACACTGGAAGGCTTAGGCAAGAAAATACCCACTTTCTAAAAGTGGTATTTTCAAACACAGAATATAAAAATAAACTTTCCTAGAAGATGTATTTTAATATTCTGAGCTCAGGCATATTAAATTCGTTTTTCTACCATGTTCCTGGGGTCACTTAGGACTATAGAATGTAATAGTCAAAATTGCCCATTCTGGCCTTACAGTAGTGAAAAACGAAATTGGGTGTAAGTCACTACCAGGACATGCTACACACACCAAGGCATGTCCTACCTCACACATACAATGCACCCTACCATAGGGGTGGCTTACATGATGCCAAGGGAAGGTTCAGGGGCTGGGAAGTGGGTGCACTTCACAGCCAAGATGGCAGTTCGGGACTGCACGCAGACTCTGCAGTGGCAGGTCTGAGACACACTTTACAAGCTGCTTCTGTGGGTGGCGCAAACCAGCGCTGCAGGCCCACCGGCAGCATTCGGTATACCAGCCCTGGGCACTCACAGGCCACGCTACTAGGGACTAACAGGTAACCCAAATGGTGAACAGACATAATATCGAATTTTTAATATCGAATTGCCAAAATATCGAGTTTTTTATATAGAATGGACAGAATATCGAATTGCCAAAACATAGTGGTGCAGAATATCGAAATTTAGGTAAGAAATATCGATTGTCATAATATCGACAGTCATAATATAGTTGTTAAAAATATCGAATTTTTTTATAGTGAAATGAAATGAAATTTGTACTTGTAAAGCGCACTGTTACCCTAGGGTGTCCTGGCGCTGTACGCATACCGCTGTGGAACCCTTCCTGTCTTTTCCCTGTGAAATGTCCACTCCTGGGCACCCCCAAGGTGAAGCCAGGCATCCCAGCGCTGGTGGGGCCGTTGTGGAGATTAAGCAAGCTATTGCCCAGAGTTGCAGAGTGGGACCCATGATTAGAATAGGCACCGAGGCGAGAATTATCAGGTCCGAGGAAATTGAGCCCAAGACCCGCCGAGGCGGGAATTGAACCCTGGTCCCGGGCCAGATCTCTGCATCAGGGTCTGCCGCTCTAACGATTGAGCCACACTTCTCCACTATAGTGTTTTAAGTGTTAGTATATGTGTTAAAAGTATGTATTATTTTTGTAATGTATGTTTTAATTTTTTTAAAGTAATGAATTTTATGTTATTTAATTTTTGCGTTATTTAATTCCGTAGCGGGTTGTGGGTTTATAGGGGAATAGGGTGGGAAGTTATTTAATTATAGTAAATTAAATATAAATTTTTAGGAATTATTAATTATTTTTAATTTAATTTTGCGTTTTTGTTCTGTAGCGGGTTGTGGGTTTATAGGGGAATAGGGTGGGAAGTAATTTAATTGTAATTAAGTAATTATTTTATTTTATTTATTTGTATTGATAAATAATTCATTGTTAATTAATTATTAATTGGTAATTAATTTTTATTAGTTGGTAATTCATTTTTTTAATTGGTAATTAATTTTTATTAATTTTTTTATTGATAATTATATTAATTGTATTAATTTATTATTCAGAGCGGGTTGTGGGTTTATAGGGGAATAGGGTGGGAAGTAATTTAATTGTAATTCAGTAATTATTTTTATTTATTGGTATTGATTATTAATTTATTGTTAATTAATTTTTATTTGGTAATTAATTTTTATTAATTGGTAATTAATTTGTATTAATTGGTAATTAATTTTTATTAATTGATTAATTGATAATTATATTAATTGTATTAATTTATTATTCGGAGCGGGTTGTGGGTTTATAGGGGAATAGGGTGGGAAGTAATTTAATTGTAATTAAATAATTATTGAAAATATTTTTGTGTATTGATAATTAATTTACTGTTAATTAATTATTAATTGGTAAACATTTTGTATTACTTATTAATTTTTGGTATTGAAAATTACTTGGTTGTTAATTAATTAATAGGTAATTAATTTTTAATAAATAATATTTATTGGTATTTATAATTAATTAATTATTAAATATGTTGTAATTGGTAATTAATTTTAATTAGTTTTTTATTGGTATTGATAATTAATTATTTTTAATTTAAATATTAAATCATTACTTTCCCTACTGTTGCACTCACTGGAGTGGGAATAGTAATTTTTACCCCTACGCTATCCAACGCTTTCCCTACTGTTGCACTCTCTGGAGTGGGAATAGTAATTTTTACCCCTACGCTATCCAACGCTTTCCCTACTGTTGCACTCGCTGGAGTGGGAATAGTAATTTTTACCCTCCCGCTATCCAACGCTTTCCCTACTGTTGCACTCACTGGAGTGTGAATAGTAATTTTTACCCCTACGCTATCCAACACTTTCCCTACTGTTGCACTCTCTGGAGTGGGAATAGTAATTTTTATCCCTACGCTATCCAACGCTTTCCCTACTGTTGCACTCTCTGGAGTGGGAATAGTAATTTTACCCTACGCTATCCAACGCTTTCCCTACTGTTGCACTCACTGGAGTGGGAATAGTAATTTTTACACTCCCGCTATCCAACGCTTTCCCTACTGTTGCACTCACTGGAGTGGGAATAGTAAATGTTACCCTCCCGCTATCCTACGCTTAAAATATTGAATATTTGTTATTAATATTACGTTAATATATATATGTATTAAAAAATAAAAATGCATGTTTATTTTTTTAACTTACATTCAATATTTATTAATATTAAGGTTATTTAAGTATTTTTAAGTATGTTTTAGTTAATTATATGTATTATTTTATTAATTTTACATTACTTTTAAGACATTTAAAAAATTCAATATTTGACTAACTATGGGGTTGATTACGATGGCGGTCGGAAAAGCATACCGACCGCCATGGTAGCGGCAAAAAACCGCCCGCATGGCCAACGGGAAAAACGCCGGATACATTACGATGAACCGGCAGAATAATCCGTCCGCGGCGGCGGGAGACAACGAAAAACCGCCCGCACTCGCCGGACCAGCTGAAAATCCGACCGCAACGGCCGGATACTCAGCGGAAAAGCCAAGAACCGCCGCCATGCACACGGAGTAACCGCTCGTGACATTATGACATCCCCGTTACCACCATGGTACCTACCTATGAATCCGACCGCATCGTGCGCGAACAGTGATGAATCCGATAGGCGGCGGAAGGGCTGCAGCATAGCCACCGCTGCCGAGGAACCGCTGCAGAGGATCCGCAAAAAAAATGGCGGACGTATAAAAAACACGAAAAAAAATACAAACAATGCACACAGTGAAGTAGACCTGTCCCAATACAAACCAAAAGTGCCCAATGACAACAGCCCCAGAAATTTCAAAATAACCAATCACAGGACAACACACCTGACAGCAACATACCAGCTTGCCACACCCCCCATAGCCGAGCATAAAACCAGCCCCTCCCTGACCACAATCCTTTGCTACACTCCACAACTGAAGGTCCCAACCCCAGAGAACAAAGGAGAGGCAAAGCTGCACACATCACCACCACAACACACACACCACCTACACCACCCACAACACCCACACAACTGCACCACAGAACATCTGCACAGCACACACCATGGCACCACACAAAATGCCAAAATTCACTGATTCAGAGCTTGCAGTCATGGTAGATGAGATAATAAGAGTTGAACCACAACTCTATGGCAACATGGTCCAACACACCCCATTAGCCACAAGAACCCAAATGTGGGTGAGGATAGTCAATAAGGTCAATGCAGTAGGGACCACCCCCGCAACAAGCAGGAAATACAGAAGCGGTGGCATGACCTGAAGACCGTGGTGAAGAGGAAGAGGGCAAAGAACCGTCAGCTGGCTGACGGGACTGGTGGAGGCACTCCCATCCCACCCAAACCATACAGTCCGTGGGAGGAGAAGGTCCTTGGAATCCTACATCCAGAGAGTCTTGAAGGAATCCGCGGGGGACTGGAAGCTGGTAAGTACAAACCAATGAATATCATCACATTGCCATGTACCGTCTTGCACAACTTCAAACCCACAACCCCTAGGCCAAAGGACATTCGTCTGACCCACAATACCCAAAACATGTCACACAGATGTAACCACCACTCAACCTAATAAAGCACAAAGCTAAACAAAACCAACTGGGTTGCATGTGTACAGACAAAAAGCACTACAACACACACCAGGCCCCCCTCTCCCACCCCTCAGCAGGATGGAGCACCCCACCCAGAAGCATGTGTCAGCCATTGAACGCTCCCCCACCACCTAACACGTAGGTAGCCATCTTCACAGGGATGGGGAATGTGTATCTGGAGGCAGCACAACAACTCCCAACAGGCCCCCCTCTCACACCCCTCAGCAGGATGGAGCACCCCACCCAGAAGCATGTGTCAGCCATTGAACGCTCCCCCACCACCTAACAGGTAGGTAGCCATCTTCACAGGGATGGGGAATGTGTATCTGGAGGCAGCACAACAACTCCCAACAGGCCCCCTCACACACCCCTCAGCAGGATGGAGCACCCCACCCAGAAGCATGTGTCAGCCATTGAACGCTCCCCCACCACCTAACAGGTAGGTAGCCATCTCCACAGGGATGGGGAATGTGTATCTGGAGGCAGCACAACAACTCCCAACAGGCCCCCCTCTCACACCTCTCAGCAGGATGGAGCACCCCACCCGGAAGCATGTGTCAGCCATTGAACGCTCCCCCACCACCTAACAGGTAGGTAGCCATCTTCACAGGGATGGGGAATGTGTATCTGGAGGCAGCACAACAACTCCCAACAGGCCCCCCTCTCACACCCCTCAGCAGGATGGAGCACCCCACCCAGAAGCATGTGTCTGTAAGTAAAAACCAAAGTGACACTGCACAGGTAATCAGACAGTGCATGCACCCCACCATCGCTCAACAAAAGCATTGAGAGACATGACAACATGAGGCTCTACTTCACACAAAAATAGAAAAGAAAAGCACAGCCATTGACAGGATGCAGACAGCTCAGCGTACGTAACTGTGACAGAAACAGAACTGTGAGACTCAACAAATATGTCCAAGCAAACGGGCCTCTGACATGCATCACCCAGACTTCCCTCTGTAGCGTACATGGGTGCTGATCATGAAGGACCATGGGAAAAACAAACTAGCATGGTCTGCTGTATAAAGAAATACAAGCACAGGACATGTCAACGGTATGCATGTGATGACAATGGCTAGTCCATGCACACAGGTAATGTCTGCCAGGCAGAGTGATCAGCAAAGATGCTGAACATCAACTTGTAGTCATGCCAGTTGTCAGATGACAACCTCACATTGAAATCACCAATACTAGACGTGTGGCATGCTAACCAATCACAGGTCACACCATTGTGAAATGATGAATGTAACTCCACTTCATGGCAAGAGGCACATCACTGTGCAGACATACAATGTGTGAAAAAGGCAACTGTGTGTAGCATAACATGTAAATAAGAGACATCAAACACAGCAACCCTGAGGTGTGTAAGGCAATTACCATCTACTTCCTGTCCCACAGGTGACCAACAACTGACTGCAGAGGACGACAACCTCAACCAGCACAGCCAGTCACCAGCTCCCGAACATCTCCCCTCGGATGCAGACTCCCTGGATAATGAGGAGGAGGAGGACCAACCCGGACCATCTGGTGTGGCAGGGCGTAATGTGTCCCAGGACCCCACAGCCCCACCACCCTCAGCAACAACATCAACGCAGAGCCCTGCTGCAACGACCTGTGCCACCACCACCTCACCACCACTACCACTACCACTGCTGCCTGCAACACTCGCCCTGCTCCAGAGGCCAACCAGACCACAACAACTGCGGAGGTACGGGAGAGTAGGCCGGTGCCCACAGGAGGGAGGCAACAGGGCCGTGACAGTAGGCCAGGTGTGAGGACAAGGCTGACCCAAAGGGAACAAGACCCTGGCACTGAATCACTGGCACACATTCACAGAGTTGTGGGGGCCTATGAACACGCCCAGGGACAGTTGAGGCAGGCTCAGCAGAATGCCCGTGAGCAACAACAGATGCTGCGCTCAATTGACAACCGCATGGGCTAACTCGTGGCCTGCATGGGCCAAATCAGGGACCTCCTGGGCCAGCTAGTGGGGGTCCTCAGGGACAGGCATGCGGCACCGCCAACACCTACAGCTCCCTCCGTTGTGCCGCAGGATGACAGACCCCCATCCTCCCCTGCGTTCAGCGAGCATGGGGACTCATCAGACACCACTGGCCATGCACCTGTGTCCCCCCTGCCAAAAGAGCAAGGGGCCGCCCGAAAAAATCATTGGGAGCATCCCGTGGCAAAGCACCTGGCAAAAGCCAGTCAAGTAGCCAGCCATGATGGCACCCCTCTTCACCCTGCTGTGTACCCTGCAGACTGTCCCCACACACAATGCCGTGGGGATGGCAAATGACTGTTGGACTGTGTTACCATACTGATCTTGTGTATACTCTATTGTCTCATCTACCATCACTGACAAATCTGTTATTCACCATTCACAAATCTGTAAATATCCACATCTACATCACATGTATCCACTGTAAATAAACACTAATAACGCACCAATGTAGTTGTCACTGTTCCATGTTCATCACAGTATGTTAACTCACACCCATGATTACAATGTCACAGGAGCAGGGATATTCCGCAGGCAAGTAGAGGCTGAAGGGACCTAGGAAAACACAACAGAACATTAGTTGCTACTCAGGTGGTGGACTAACAACCATCACACAACACAGCACATCAAGGTACGACAATCTGCACATGTCACAAGGAGCAACTGTACCAACATAGACATCAAGTAGCTGTGTCAAAAGATCCCTTACCATACACATCTGCAGCCAGCACGGACTCTGCAACATGCTGTAGTCACAAAACTCACATACACATATTCACCAAGCACAACATCATCAGACAACAGCCAGTTTTGACATTGCCACTGACCATCAAGTGAAGTAGTTGTTGATGAGCTGCTGACGCTGTCCAACACCTTCCTCCTCTCCACTATCCTCGTCACTTGACATTTGGGTGTTTGCAGGTGGGGGCTGTGGCTGGTCATCATCATCCTGGATTAAGGGATCCCCTTCCGCACGGCCAGGTTGTGTAGCATGCAGCATGCTACCACTATCTGACACACCTTGACGGGTGAGTACTGCAGAGCCCCTCCGGTCTTGTCGAAGCATTGAAAACGCGATTTCAGGAGTCCAAATGTTCGCTCAATGACCCGACGTGCCCTCCCATGGGCATTGTTGTAGCGCACTTCAGCTGGTGTCCTGGGATTGCGAAGTGGACTCAGCAACCAAGGTCCGTTGGGATATGCAGAGTCACCTAAGTGTGAAAGACACATACAGATTGAGTGTCTGACATGTGTCCGAGGACAGCATGGCACACAAACAGCACACGACTTGACCCTTTGTACTCACCCACAATCCATGCCCGCTCCGGCGCCAGATTGGCCATCAGCTGTGGTAAAATGCTGTTGCGCATTATGTGTGAATCGTGGGCTGATCCTGGAAACTTTGCACAAACGTGTGAGATGACCATATCTGCCTGGCACACCACCTGCACATTGATGGAATGATAATGTTTCCTATTTTGGTAAATATGCTCCCGTGCTTGGGGTGGAATCAGGGAAACATGTGTGCCATCTATTGCACCAACTACATTAGGAACGTGTCCAAGTGCATAAAATTCGCCCTTCACATCCGCCAACTCCTGCCGCCTGGGGAAATGTATGAATTGGTCCCTGTGTTGCATCATAGCCAACAGGACATCATGTAGCACCATGCTGACTGTTGGTTGGGACATCCCCCCTGCAATGCCCACAGTTTGCTGGAAGGATCCCGTAGCCACGAAATGTAGGAATGCCATCACCTTTGCCGTTGCCGTGAGTGCTGTTGGGTATGTCCTGCGTGGAAGCAGGTGTGGCTCCAATATTGCACAAAGTTCCAGGAGGTTTGTCCGATCCAGACGGAATCGCCTGATGATGTCGGTATCCTCCATGTTAGCCAGCAGGGTGAAGGTACGAAACACATTAGGTCGCCTCCTAGGTGAGATGAAAGGGGAGACGTCATAGCAACATAAATTAGGATGTGCACAAATTCATAAAGTCCGTCCTGTCACGGCGCTAACATTGACTGTCATCCCTGAAAGCACACAGTGCAATTCAGTGTTGTCCCAACATGAGACAGATTAATTGTACAACTGTCATGGATTTGCACAGTCAGTAGACACAATACGAACACTGTCTATGTGAATGCCAAGAGTCACATATCGAGCTGAGGTGGACTCAGCCTTGGGTGTACATGACACAGGACATGTGTGAAGCAGAGACACTGCTGGCTTCCACGTTGCTGCTGTACCTGCCACACCTCCTTGGCCAATAATTGCAGGGGACACATCAACAACACAATGTGGATAGATCATTGGGATTGTCTTTGTACTCAGTGCCACTTCGAACACACTCAAATCCAATGACATGCACATCCCAAACCCATACATGTGCCAATGTCATCAGTACACAGGCCATATCTGCTGCTGACTTGAATACAAAGTCGGACAGTGACAAATGATGTCACGCCTGTGCAGAGTATGTGTACCACTGTAACAGGCCACCATTACCCCACTGCCCAATACTCTCTACAAGCACACAGATAGCCAATGTGGCACACATTAACAATAGATGAGGGACGTGATCAGCAGGGCCTGTATGCACCCTTAATCTTCCCCCATTTTGGACATTTACATGCAGCATCAAGGAGGGACTGCCCAAGGACACATGTGCACCACAACACATACCATGGTGATACACATCCAGCTGTTTCAAGAAACAACAGTGCCACAACACAAACATACAACACTACATGGACAATGCCAAGCCAGTATGCCAACAAGTCTACGCATGAACATACTGTATGCATTACATATGGACAACTGGCTCAGACACCTGACACCAGTGGATGTAATTTTACACCACATGTCCCAAAGGACATGCATCCTGACCCTCATTCCACACAGGCTGTCAGGCCCAACACAGCATACAATCAATATCCCACATCTAACAAACATGCTGGCTGTGCATGAGTAGTGGGACACTGGTACCTCACATTGACCAAATGTCGGAGTTGGATGAGTGTCACAGGCACAACAATCAAGGTACATCTCACCTGTCTTGGGTGCCCACTCCATCCTGATACACCAGCAGATGTGATCCACCCACACAGTGCTGGAATAGATGGTGAGCAAGGATGGCTAGCACCCCATAGCACGCACATACACTAGTGTTGGTGGCAACACACTGCACACGTGTGCCACTTGTGCTGACCATCCAACATTGCAGACAATTCCCGCAAATCAGTGCACACACATTGCACAGGCAATACTGGACACCCATAGACTGTGGACAAATGTCGCATACTATATTCCATACAGTTAGCACAATCCACAACTGTGCATGCAGTCCATCTGCCAACGCAACATTCCTGATGTGAACAATGGACATGCACTGGTGGCAGGTGAGTAGCACCGGAACACAGCACAACACTCAAAAACATAGTTTAGCTAAGCACCATTGTTGAAATGTACATGTCACTGATTCACATACAACAGTCCAAACAACATGAGCACAGACCTGACACTACCACATAGGTCCCTGTGGTTACAGGTGGCAGACATGTAGCAAAGACATCTGCTCTGGCCGTCTACCCAAGTGACAAACAATAATAATGCATCGGATGCCAGGTGTGGTGCTGAAGTACTCGTCATCCTTTAGCAGGTCGAGCCCCCCCCTGTACATGTGGACATACACTGCAGGAGTTGCCAGTGTGTACAAAGACATTACATGCGGCATGTAATTGGTCTTAGCAATAACACAACAGGGTGACATCTGTTTCCAATGAAGACAGTCATGCTGAATAAATGAGTTCATCTGGGTTTTCAGTGTAACACATGGGCTCAGGTGTGAGATAGTGGTCAGCATGGGTGGCAGATACGACATTGTGTGTAAATATTGCTCAACATAATGGAGTACAGTGTTCCATTTGGTGTGAGACGTTACACATTGGCTGACATTTGTGACAGGAGACCATATCAATGTTATCCAGTGCCATGTGCCACTGTACGTATCCACTGTGCGTAGTACAGTAATGACCATTGATCCACACACAACAAGAACTGTCCATAGGTGCCTTAAACGTGCCCCATAAACACAATGACGCACAGAGTGTACGATGTGATGCTGCATATTCCCCATAGCGGATGCACATACTGTCCATGAATTGGGTGGCGGAGCATGCCAACCACCATTTGAACCTTTGTCGATGCCCACCACTGACGCAAGTGTTTCATGTGCTGCACATGACACATTGGTGTTAGTGATGGCCCTCTACATAGCTGCAGATGGCGTTTGTCATGCTCCACCAGCCACATCCCGGTCACCCATGTCACTCTATGGCAATCAAACAGCGGTAGCGCCGTCCAGGACCCCACGGTGTGTCACCGCCATGAACCATGCCCTTGCAGCCAATGGGGACCGCTATCGCGGTGGCATGATGCAGATTCAAAAATCGCGGTAGGCGTGCTCCGCCCCCAGCGGATGCGGAGATAGGATGCATTTGTAAGATGCACCACCGCGGTAGCGCCGGCCAGGACCCCGCGGTGTGTCACCGCCATGAACCATGCCCTTGCAGCCAATGGGGACCGCTATCGCGGTGGCATGATGCAGATTCAAAAATCGCGGTAGGCGTGCTCCGCCCCCAGCAGATGCGGAGATAGGATGCATTTGTAAGATGCACCACCGCGGTAGCGCCGGCCAGGACCCCGCGGTGTGTCACCGCCATGAACCATGCCCTTGCAGCCAAAGGGGGCCGCTATCGCGGTGGCATGATGCAGATTCAAAAATCGCGGTAGGCGTGCTCCGCCCCCAGCGGATGCGGAGATAGGATGCATTTGTAAGATGCACCACCGTGGTAGCGCCGGCCAGGACCCCGCGGTGTGTCACCGCCATGAACCATGCCCTTGCAGCCAATGGGGACCGCTATCGTGGTGGCATGATGCAGATTCAAAAATCGCGGTAGGCGTGCTCCGCCCCCAGCGGATGCGGAGATAGGATGCATTTGTAAGATGCACCACCGCGGTAGCGCCGGCCATGACCCCGCGGTGTGTCACCGCCATGAACCATGCCCTTGCAGCCAATGGGGACCGCTATCGCGGTGGCATGATGCCGATTCAAAAATCGCGGTAGGCGTGCTCCACCCCCGCGGAGGCGGTCATTGGATGCTTTTGAAGAAGGCTGACCTGGAACACCAATGGCAGAAGACTATGACCACTGAAACGAGTCCAGGGCCCTATATATGTGTGGAAGGGAGCACCACATTTCCACTGCTCACAGAGCCTGCTGCCTGGGACCCCTCACTTGCTGCAGCCTCCAGGGACTGCTGCCTGAGACCCCTCACCTGCTGCTGCCTCCAGGGACTGCTGCCTGACACCCCTCACCTGCTGCTGCCTCCAGGGACTGCTGCCTGGGACCCCTCACCTGCTGCTGCCTCCAGGGACTGCTGCCTGGGACCCCTCACCTGCTGCTGCCTCCAGGGACTGCTGCCTGGGACCCCTCACCTGCTGCTGCCTCCAGGGACTGCTGCCTGTGACCCCTCACCTGCTGCTGCCTCCAGGGACTGCTGCCTGGGACCCCTCACCGCCCACTGCCGCTGCTGACGTCTCATGTCCACAGTGATGGCTAGGACGGAGAAGATCCATGCCAGTCCATTTACAAGCGAGGAGCTGGATGTCCTGGTGGACGAGGTGCTGACACAGTACCCACGGCTATATGGTGGCCCAAATGTTGTGGTAAGTCTCCAACAGTGGGGGTGTGAGTGCAAGGGGGGCACACATGTAGTCGATCAGATGGTGTATGTGCCTGAGAGTGTGGGGTTGTGTAATGCACTGGTTGACATGCTGTTTCCTAGTTGTTAAGGGGGTGTATGCAACCCACACATTAAATGCATGGACATGAAGGGTGGATGGACCATATGGTGTGACAGCTATCTGGTGATGCATGTTTCGGGACAGTTATTGTTCATGTGACTGTTTGTGTGGCTCCTCATTGTCCATCTCTGTGTGATTCTACCTGGCATGGACTGTCCACGCCCAATGTGACAAGGACACATCACTGACTGTACAGAGTGTGATACGTGTGTGGTTGGCATGAGTGTACATCAATGACCCATGTCTGCCGTGTGGACTGCACATGACTGGCCCTCTGTTCAGTCAGTGGTTATGTGAGATCATGTCCCTCAATGCTACAAACATGACACAGTGAGCTATTCACAGAGCAAGGTCGTTTAGGCGTGCGCAGTGGTGGACACAGTGACTCTCACCCCATACACATGTTGCACTGTGACATATGTCTTGCTCTACCTGGTAATAGCCAGTAGATGTGGGCACATTACACATGGCTTTCTGTGCTAGCATCCAGCTTGTATGTGAGATGTGCGGATACAGTGTCCCTCCTCAAACATGCATGCATTGACGTGGACTTCACACATGACGATGTACCCTGTGAGATGTCGTAGTGTATCTGCGGGACATATCTGCCGTGTTGGGATGAGTCTGTGTCATGCCACTGTTCAGAGAGAGAGGTTTTACCATGAGAGTGTGTCACTGATGTTTTCCCCTCTTGTCTCCCACACCTGCAGCTCAAGGTACACCAGCGTAAGGCCGTGTGGAGGTCCATTGCAACCAAGGTGCAGGCTCTGGGAGTGTCAAACCGCCGGCGCACCCACTGCCACAAGAGGTGGGACGACATATCACGACTGGCAAAGAACGTTGCCGAGATGACACTGGGGATACTCCCTCGCAGTGGCAGGTTGTCACGACGCAGCTTGACACCACTGATGTGCCGCATCTTGGCTGTGACACAGCCTGAGCTGGACGCACGTTTGAAGGAGCATCAACAGCAAGCTAGGGGTGAGTATTCTGTGAAGGTTGATTTTGTCTGTGAGTGGCTGCATGTGTACCAAGCCTGTACCTGCGCTGGTGTACGTGATGTGGTTACTGTGATGCAGTGGGTTGTAAGTGGCCCCTGTGCTGGGTGTGGCAGTCACGGATTTTACATACATGCACTTACTGATGTTTTTCCAATCCTGGGAATTTCAATGGCATTGTGGGTGGTGTGCTGCAGGCCTGGTCCATTGGTGTTAGTGTTTGTACGCCCCAACATGCATGATGTTGTGCTGTCTGCCCATCACATGGCTCAGCTATGCTGTGTTTAGATGTTTGTACGCACTGTTTGAGGTAGTGAAGTGTGTCTGCATGGTGAGAATGCACGGGGTGGCCTGCAACATGTAGACTTTGTCATCCTCAGTGTTGCTTTGCTTGAATATGTTTGTCCTGTTGCTGTCACTTTGCTGACCCTACATGTCTCTCTGTTATGCAGCATCTCCCGTGGGCACGGAGGGACAGGGGACGGACACCAGTGGTGGTGAAACAAGCACAACAGCTGCACAGGATCCCAGTGACACAGATGTGACCAGCGCCTCGGAGGGGGATAGGAGTATGCTGGAGGAATCACAGCCCGAGACGCAAAGTTCAACATCATCTGATGACGGCGGTGGTGCAAACATCTTGGAGGACACAGGGAACGGAGAGTCTGCTACATCTTCAAGCACACAGCGTGCAGTGCCCACCCTCCCAGCCACTTCCTCTGTTGCTGCCCGTGTTCGCACCACAAAGAGGGGAAGAGTGTCCTTCATTCCAGGCACCGCTGCCCCAGCCCCTGTGCCCCCTGCTGCCATCAGTGCAGAGTGTGTGGACCTTATGCGCCAGCTGTGTGTGGGGCAGACAGGGCTCCTCAATGCATTGTCAGACCACGACCGCAAATTGGCACAGGTGTTAGCTTTCATGGAGGGCATACATTCAGACGTGGGTGGGCTGCACCGCACTGTCCAGACAATGTCCTCCACAATGGCGGCTGCACTTCAACTGGCTCAATCTCGTAGTCCAATTCCAGTCCCTTTGTCCACCCCCATGCCAGTGGCGACGTCTGACGACGGTGACCACGCTTCACACACCTCAACGTCACGATACTGCACACGTAGCACACAGCAGCAGCAGCCCAAGCGGTCAAGGTCACAGAC
Source organism: Calotriton arnoldi (assembly GCA_963921515.1). Lineage (NCBI taxonomy): Eukaryota > Metazoa > Chordata > Amphibia > Caudata > Salamandridae > Calotriton > Calotriton arnoldi. Next base: position 147,166 of record CAWUFW010014586.1, read on the forward strand.
ACCTTCCCCTACGAAGAAAAAAACAACCCCAGAGCGCAAAGGGAAGAGCCCGTCAGGCGTTGCAAAGGCACATGATTCAAGGAGGAAGTACTCAGGGTCACAAGCCTCAGAGCAATCCCCGGCCACAGACTCTGTGGTCCCAAAAACGTCTCGCAAAGGCATGCAGACACTCTCCATGCCCACTGTGAAGGTGGGGCCTGGCAAGGCTACACATAGTAAGGTATCCAAGGCTGTTTCACCAACTACCTCTACTCCCATTCCAAGTCCAGTGAAGCAGGGACAGGAGGGCACTGTAGGGGGCACACAGGGTAAAGAGGGGATGGAGGGGCAGAGGCAATGCCAGGCTAAGCGTCCTTCTGGATCCAGCACATCCCCAGAGGGAGGTCCAGCGTGTGCACCTGCGGCAGCCTTGGTGATGAGTGTGCCGTTTGTGTCCACACCACTTCCCATTGATACCAAGACAGGCAAGCCATTTAGAATCCCCAAGAAGTGGAAAGGCACCCCTCCACTATCTCCCTCCCACACTGTGTCCCACGTCGGCCTGAGTCCACCTCCACGTGCCACTACACCACCTGGTCCAAGCAGCCCTCCAGCGTCCAAGGCCACTGATAGCTCTTCCTCAGCTGGGCGTCTCACTCCCCAGTCAAGTGGTCCAACAGTGCCCGACACACAGTCAGCTCCCAGTCAGACTGACAGCCAAGTATGAATGTTGATCAACGTCACAGACTTATCTCTCCCACACCGGTACCTGTGCTGCCCATCATGACACACCAGACTGTGTTGCTGACCATGGTGGAGTTTGGTGACACACATTCCCTGTGCAGCTTCTCATTGACTCTGTCAGCACCTTGGACTGGCCACTGGCCTTGCAGTTTGCCCCCTGCCTGTGCAGCTTCTCATTAACTCTGTCAGCACCTTGGACTGGCCACTGGCCTTGCAGTTTGCCCCCTGCCTGTGCAGCTTCTCATTGACTCTGTCAGCACCTTGGACTGGCCACTGGCCTTGCAGTTTGCCCCTGCCTGTGCAGCTTCTCATTGACTCTGTCAGCACCTTGGACTGGCCACTGGCCTTGCAGTTTGCCCCCTGCCTGTGCAGCTTCTCATGTTCACGCTCTGCATCTTGTGCCTTGGTCTTGTCTGATATTGTTGCCTATCAGTGCTATTTGTGAATAAAAACAGTTGCTCATGTTGTCAGTTGTGTCATTGTCCTTACTGAATAAGGCTTTTCCTGTATGTCTAACATTTACTGGGCCACATGCTCTGTGTGCCACCTCAACTGTGCCACTGGCTTGTTTAACTTATCATTTTTTACAGGGGTGACGGGGACTTCAGTTCTTCATGACTCGGATACTTGTGGGGTCAGTGATGTTGTTTTCGGTGACATACCAGACTCATGTTCCTTCCTTGTTGCTGTTGGCTATGTTTTACTGCATCCTTGTATGTGGGCACTGCAAACACATAGAGGGGTCATATACACGGGATTGCAGGCAGGCTGACCAGGCTCAACATGTATGTGCATTCTTGCTTTCATGTATGCCTAGCAGTGTAGATGTGTAGTCATGTTGTGATGGGCAGTCATCCTAGTCACAACGGTTACTTACAAGGTGTGCATTTGGGTGGTCAAGGGTTGTACGGTGTGTTGGTTGTGGCTTTGTCGTGTGTGTTGATGTGTGTGTTAATGGCGTGTGACTCATGGCTGTGAGGGACTGTTGTGTGTTTGTGTGCACACACTGCTTGTTGTGCATTCAGTGCTGTGGGTGTATGTTGCCTTGTGCTGTCCTAGTGTACATCCCCTGATGTACTGCTGTGTTTGCTATGTGCTTTGTGGTGTTGTGCATCTGTTGTGTGTTTGATGTGTCTGTGTTGTTCTGTGATGGTGCACTTCTTGTCTGTGTTGTGGTATGTAGCCTATGCATTTTTCCTGACTGATGAGGTGGTGCACTCCTGTTGTGTGTGTGCTCCCATTGCCTTCCCCTAGTTTGGCTGCACAGGTGATGTGTGTTATTTTTGTGGTTCTGTATGTGTTTCTGTTTTGAATTGTGTTTGCCATTTTTGTTTTGGTGCAGACGTTGGTACTGGCATCCCTGTGTGTGTGTGATGTTTGTGGATGCCCCCAGGGGGTTTGATTGTTTGTCTGTATCTTGTCTGGACATTATGTAGGCCCTTCTGTGTGTCTGGCATTGGGGTTGTGTGCTGCAGATATGAGGGGGGTATGTTTGGGGACTCCTACTTGTGTTTGACAGTCATTGAGTGTGCCAATGTGCCCTGTGTGTTGTGGTGCTGGCATACTCATGTGTACTTGCTGTTCACTGTTTGACTTGAGGTCCTTCCTTTCATCCCTGTCCCTATACATGGGTTACCTTGCTGTCTCCCTGAGTTGTTGCACTGAGGTGACTGTTGTTTGACTTCACTCACTGTGCCAGCCATGTGCTTGGATGGGGTGTGGATGTTGTTCTAGGTTCCTTGTCCTGCATGTGTCTGTTCACCTGGTTGTTGGTTGTCTCCTTGCCCTCCCATTTGTGTGCACATCATTTTTGCTTTCCTCTATGTTGTGCTCCATTGATGGTGGCATGTAGTCTGTGTATGTGGCTGTGTGTCGGTGTGGGGTATGTCTGTGTGAGTTGGCAGGGTGAGTGTCCAGTAGTCTGTATGTTCCTTGTGTGTGTGGATGTTAATTTTGTGCTTGTATTCAGCTTTCTTGGCATGTATGTGGTGTTGTGGTGTGTGTGTGTGTGTGTGTGTTGCCCTGGGCCTGTGCCTCTGTGCTGTGTGTCAATCTACACCCAATGCTGCTGTGTCTGTCTCCTTAGGTGTTAGTTGTGTGCTGCTGGGTGTGGATTTAGCTCGCTTGGTGTTGGGCATGGGGGTGCACAGGGGGGGGGATTGGCATGTTTCTTGCTGTGTGCAGCGGAGCTGTGGGTGGTGGGTGGTGGTGGTGGCCTGTGGTCTTTCTGGCCTGACCGTTGCTGTACATGCATTCTGCTTTGTGCGATGGATTTCCCGCATACTCACCGCTGCGGTGTCGTCAGCAACACATTACATTATGTTCGTGGTAATTTGGTGGGCTTGATGCAGGGTGTGAATTGGTGCCAGATGAGACATGTGTGGGTACACTGATGGATGTGTTCCTGTCCACACCAGTGTGTCTGGTGTGGCCAGGTGCCCTGTTTCAGCCCGTGGAATTTGTGTTCTGTTTTGTGTTGTATTGTGTTTTTTTTACGTACCTGCGGCGGCGGGCGATGTTTACCTGGTGATGTATCACGTACAGCACCGGGAGGACGTGTAGTGCTGGATCCATGGCGTTCGGCTCCGGGTGGAGGGCTCCGGAAGTCTCGTTTCATGCTCCGCTGTCGAGATTCCGCCGTGTCTGGAAGGGCGGTTTCTCCCCTGCGGTTCGACTGGTTGTTTGGCGCATCCTAATTTGTTGAGCGGACGGGATGTCATTCCGCACGGCGGTGAGTCTCCATTGGCTACCACCGGCGCGGTGGTGGGCGCAATTTCATGACGGTCGGCGTTGCACCACGGAGGTCGGGAAATGGGGCATATTTGCCCTTCATAATATGGCGGCCGTGAGGACCGCTGCTGGCGGGCGGTAAAAGGCATTTTTCTGCACCGCCGGCACCGCGGTACTGACACCGACCGCCATCGTAATCGGCCCCTATATTTTTTACAACGATATTTTGGATTCGATATTTTTGTACTTACCTGTTTGTAGATAGGAATTCGATATTCTGGCATTCTATATTTTTTCCTCGATATTTTGCCAGGTCGATATTTTGCTCCTCGATATTCTGTCAGTGATCCAACCCAAATAAGCCAATCAGGGATATACCAATTCATATGTCATATTTACACAGGGAGCATTCGCGCTGTGGCACTGAAGGGGAGTGGCACCGCGCCCAGAGCATCTAACACCAGCAAAACGGAGGAGACAACAGCGAAAAATGGAAGGGAGACCCACGCCAATGGTGCCAGGTCTAACATGTGTCCCCTCCATCTGAAATTTGGGGAGAACTACCCATCCCCTTGGGAGTTCTCATCACTAAGGCGGAAAAATCTGGAGAGACCATCAGCATTGGCGTGTTCTGTACCAGGGCGGTGTTCCACCGTCAAGTCCATACCCTGTAGGGAAATGGACCACCTCAACAACTTGGGATTCTCACCCCTCATCTGCATCAACCATCTGAGGGGCCTGTGGTCTGTCTGAACCCAGAAGTGAGTCCCAAACAGGTATGGTCTCAGCTTTTTCAGTGCCCAGACCACAGCAAATGCCTCACGCTCAATTGCACTCCACCTCTGTTCCCGTGGAAGTAACCTCCTACTGATGAAGGCTACAGGTTGGTCTAGTCCCTCCTCATTGATCTGTGACAGACCGGCCCCCACCCCATGCTCTGAAGCGTCTGTCTGGACAACAAATTCCTTAGCAAAATTGGGCGCCTGGAGCACGGGTGCTGCACACATGGCAGTCTTGAGGGCATCAAAGGCTTTCTGACAGGTGTCAGTCCAGTTCACAATCTTTGGCTGCTTCTTGGAAGTCAGCTCAGTCAAGGGTGCAACAATGTTGCCGTACCCCTTGACAAACCTCCAGTAGTAACCCGTGAGTCCTAAGAAGGCCCTCACCTGGGTCTGGGTCCTTGGGGGCTCCCACGCCAGGATGGTTTGAATCTTGGGCTGCAGGGGTGCCACCTGGCCACTCCCCACCTGGTGTCCCAAATACATCACAGAACCCTGCCCAATCTGGCACTTACTGGCCTTGATTGTGAGGCCTGCTCTGCGCAGCGCCATCAACACTTCCCAGAGGTGGCGCAAGTGGTCCTCCCAGGAGGAACTAAAAACTGTCATCCAGGTAGGCGGCACTGAAATCCTCCAGCCCAACCAACACCTGGTTGACCAACCTCTGAAAGGTGGCAGGGGCATTCTTCATCCCAAAGGGCATCACACGGAACTGGTAGTGCCCGTCTGGTGTGGAGAATGCTGACCTCTCCTTTGCCCCATCAGTTAAGGCGATCTGCCAGTACCCAGACGTCAGATCAAACGTGCTGAGGTACCGGGCAGCCCCTAGCCGATCTATGAGCTCATCAGCTCTGGGGATGGGGTGCGCGTCGGTCTTCGTGACCGAATTGAGACCTCGGGAGTCCACACAGAACCTAAATTCAGGGGTGGCACCAGGCGTCGCAGCTTTTGGTACCAAGACCACGGGGCTGGACCAGGGGCTGCTAGAGGACTCAATCACCCCTAGGGCAAACATTTTGGAGACCTCCTCCTTAATGTAAGCCCTGACCCTGTCAGTCAATCTGTAAGCCTTGTGCTTCACAGGAGGACTGTCCCCGGTATCCACCTCATGGACGCACCAATCAGTGACACCAGGCACCAGGGAGAACAAATCAGAAAATTGCCCCAACAGTTGGTGACAATCTCTCTGCTGCTCAGGGGTCAGTGTGGTGGAGAGGATCAAACCCTCCACTGACCCGCCCTTCTCTTCTGCACACAGGAGGTCAGGAAGAGGCTCACTCTCCTCCTCCACCCCATCATCTGTGGCAAGAAGCATGCCCACTTCAGACCTCTCAAAGTGGGGCTTCAGGCGGTTCACATGCAGGACCCGCAAGGGGTTTCTGGGAGATTGAAAGTCCACCAAGTAGGTAGCTGGACTTTTGCGCTCCACCACCTCAAATGGACCGGTCCACTTATCTTGGAGCGCACAAGGCTCCACTGGGGCCAGTACCCAAACCTTCTGACCAGGTTGAAATTCGACCAGAGTGGCATTCTGGTCGTGCCAACGTTTCATTTCCTCCTGGCTGGCTTCCAGGTTTGCCTCAGCAATTCTACTGAAACGCTGAGTCTCGTTCCTGAAGGCCAACATGTAGCTAAATACATCTTGGGGAGGTTTCCTGGGAGATTGCTCCCAGCCTTCCTTGACCAGACTCAGAGGTCCTCTTACCAGATGGCCATAGAGGAGTTCAAAGGGACTGAACCATAAGGACTTCTGTGGCACCTCACGGTAGGCAAACAACAGGCATGGCAAGAGGACGTCCCACTTACGCCTCAGTGGCTCTTCCAGGCCCATGATCATGCCCTTCAAGGTCCGGTTGAACCTTTCAACCAGACCATTACCTTGGGGGTGGTAAGGAGTGGTGAACTTATAAGTTACCCCACACTCCTTCCACAGAGACTTCATGTACTGGGAGATGAAGTTGGTCCCCTGTCAGACACTACCTCTCTGGGGAACCCCACACGGGAGAAAATCCCCATCAGTGCACGTCCCACCACGGGGGCCGTCACTGTCCTGAGCGGGATGGCTTCGGGGTACCGGGTGGCATAGTCCACGAAGACCAGGATGAACCTGTTGCCCATGGCTGTCTTGGAGTCCAGAGGCCCCACAATGTCAATGCCCACTCGCTCGAATGGGGTACTAACAACTGGAAAGGGCTGGAGTGGGGCCTTGATCTTCCCCCCACTCTTCCCACTTGCCTGGCAAGTCTCACATGTCCTGCAATGAGTGTCTAAACTCTTGCGCATCTGGGGCCAATAGAAGTGGGTGGCCAGCCTCTCAAAGGTCTTGGTCTGCCCCAGATGTCCTGCCAATGGAATGTCGTGAGCCAACCCCAGTAGGAAGGCTCTGAAGCACTCGGGTACCACCAGCACATGGGCTGACCCCGGCTCAGCAGCCTTAGGCTCACTATACAGGAGACTGTTCTCCCAATAAATCAGATGTGAACCAGACATGTCACCTGCTGCCTGGGCTGCAGCCTGTCGCCGCATACCCTCAAGAGAGGGGCAAACTCTTTGCTGCTCACAAAATTCCTCCCTGGTGGGTCCCCCTTCCTGCTGCCAATGGGTCAGCTCAGGCAGGATCCCCAGTTCGGCGGTCTGCTCCCCGGTAGGCTCCAGGGCATCCCCCTCAGGGTCTGCTCCCTCCTGGGCCGTGGGAACCAAGGGGGCCGGCTTCCCGCGCCCCCTGCCCCTTCTCTCTAAGGCAGGGATCTGGGCCATACTCTCAGGCTCCAGGTCCTTCTCAACACCCTCCTTGGCTGTGGTAGCACACGCCCACTCAGGCAGACCCAACATCTCGAAGTGAGTTTTCCTCTCCACCGTAGCCCACGGGGAGTTCTCTAAATCATTGCCCAACAGACAGTCTACAGGCATGGCGGGCCTCACAGCCACCTGAAGAGTTCCTGAGACCCCCCCACTCAAAGGGAACCTGAGCCACCTCACATTGGCTCTCTGAGTTGTCTGCGGACACTACTGGGTAGAATGCATGGGGGACAACCTGCTCTTTGGACACCAACCGGGAGCTGACAGCAGTTACACTGGCTCCTGTGTCTCTTAGAGCCTCCACTTTATGGCCATTGATGGTCACCCACTGCCTGTACTTTTTAGTGTTATCAGGCAGTGCAGGCTTAGGGACCATCTCAAAGTCTCCTAATGAGACAAGGGTCAATTCTATGGGATCCCACCCACCTTGGGCACCCATCTCCTCCCCTCCCAGGGCTACACTAGCAAGCTGGCGGGGTGGTGCACGGGGTGGTGCATTGGTATCCCTCTGAGGACATTGGGGATCAAAGTATCTGTCACCCACTTGACCACACTTAAAACAAGTAAGGGGCCCCCTCTGAACAGGCCTACCTGTCGGGGGCACTGGCTTCTTCTCTTGGGGAGGCTGGGACACCACTGCTTGGTTCCCTTGGGAATTACTTTGGGGCCCTCTTTGGAACTCCCTCGGTTTACCCCTGTCCCCCACTTCTCTGCTGGGGACCCTGCCCACCTTTGGCGAAGTCTCCCACTGGACCCTTGCGAACCCGGGTGCTCACCCAGCGGTCCGCCTCCTCAGCAAGCTTCCTAGGGTTAGTCAGCTTGCAATCAATCAGGTGCTGGCGTAGCTCAGGAAAACAGTTACTAGATAAATGCTCCCATGCAATCAAATCATAAAGCTGCTCAAAAGTTTCTACTTTGCTACCTTTTACCCAGCGTTCCATTGCTCTGCAAAAAAAGACACATTCAACCCACGTGGTACCCTCTAGCTTCTTGCAGGTCCTAAACCTCTGCCTATACATCTCAGGGGTCAAACCATAGCGGGTAATCAAAGCTTCCTTCATGTGGCCATAAACCATTCGACTTTCAGGGGGCAGGTCCAACAAGGTAACCCTCCCCTCACTCACAAAGCGTCCCCACAACCCCGCTCCCCAATCCTTCTCAGGGACCCGGTGGGACACCATGGCTAATTCATAAGCGGCAAACCATTGCCCAATATCTTCACTTTTGTGGAAATCCTTAATAACCTCCTTGGGTATATACACTCTATTCTCAGTATGCACTACGGGTATGCTGCCCCCAGAGGGGGAGATCTCTACACTCTTTGCTTTAATCTCCAACTCCCTCAATATTCTCTCATGCTCAAGTTTCATTTTCATAATCTCAAATCCTAACTTCTTGGTCTCTAGGTCCCTCTGACCATCCATTTTAAGCCTCGCCATCTCCATATTATGCCGCCTATCTCTCTCCCTGTCCTCCATCTCTTCTGGGGACAGGCCCTTGGCGGACACACTAGTGCCTGGGCTGGAAATTGCTTTGTCTCCTACTAAGTCTACTACTTCGCCCTGCTGCTCTCCTGCATTCTCTTCCCCCTCCACAAGCTCTCCTGTATCCTTAGGGGCATCCCTGGCTTCTAGCCAGGCCTTCAGCGCCTTGTAATATTCCTCCCTTTTAGTGAGACATGTGATAGGGACTGTTAAGCGTTTGCAAAAATATTTGAGCTGCTTGGCATTGTAGGTTTCTAATTTCTCTTCTTCCCAGGAGAGATCCTCCGAGGCATTGGATCTGGGCTTGCCCATTGTAGCAATAACTGGCACTATTAATCAAAAATAGAATCAAAAAACCTCAAAAACGTATGTGGTTGCGTTATGGTCTGCACTCACTAGTAGTGTACACTCTAATTACTGTATGCGATCATAAATGCAAGTCCAGATCCTCACTGCTGACCACCAATGTTAGAAATGGGGGTCTCTAGTTGGCAATGGCTGGCCACTGTCCAAGTAGGGACCCTTCTTCCTAAGTCAGAGTGAGAGGGCTACACCCTTCGATAACCCCTGCTCAACCCTGTGGTAACGTAGCACGAGCAGCTAGGCCTATCTCAGAGGCAGTGTGTGAAGCATTTATGACCATACACAGTAACACAGTAAGTAACACTACAAAGGGACACCACACGAATAGGTATATCAAAAATAAGTATCTTTATATAGGCTTATCACAAGACCCAAAACGATCAAAAGCCACAATACTGTAAAAATAGGGTTACTCTTGAAATGCTGCAAAAATAGTTCAATGTGCGCCAGAAGGCGTTCAGTTCAAAGCAGTGGTCTCTGCGACCCTTTTTACTTATAAAGTACCTGGATATCGTAACAAAATCAACACGTGGTCGCAAGAAGCGGTGGCGATGACTTCCAGCACGCGAGGCCGGCGATGCGATAAATCCTTGCCGTGAGGGAGGATGATGCGCCGATCTGCGGATGCGTGCGGGGGCAATGCGACCAACTTCTGCACGTGAGGCCGGTGATGCGATGACTCCTTGCCGCGAGGGAGGAGGCAATGCGGCGGCCCGGTTGCGTGTGTGATTAGGCTGTTGTACGAAAGAAGTGGCACTCCGCGAGGGAGCGACGGTCCGGGTGCGATGCGGGGGAAATGACGGACGCCCGGCGTCCGCGCTGCGATGTCCTGAAGCAATGATCTTGGTGCGATGATCTTTTGGTTGCGAGCACTTGGAAGCCCGCAAACGTGCGGTGTGATGATCTTTGGGTGCGAGCGCTCAGCGGCAGCAGCGCGATGATTCTCTGGGTGCTTTCGGCTGCAGCGGCTCGCACACGGCGTTAGCGACGATTTCAGCGCTCTCTTCTCTGGAGTAGAACTAGAGGCCCTGGAACTCACAGAAGCCTCACCTGCAGATAGAAATCCTCGCTGGGAGGAATCAGGAGGCTGGGGGGGAAGTCTGATGTGCCTGAGACTTCGACAGGAGGCTAGCTCTCTTCTAGCCCTTGGGTGATTGCTTTAGCAAGATGAATCAAAGTGTCTCTCAAAAAGTCCTTTTCCTCCTCTTTCAAAGTCCAATGGTAACCACTGCAGGCCAATCCAAGAAACAGCATAGAAGCACAAGGATAGTCACCTCCTGCAGATTCCTTCAGTTACACGGACAGAGATTCGTCTTGATGTCCAGGAGCAATACACTTTGTAGGGGTTTCAGCACAGATATTTATACCCCAAAAGTCTTTGTTCTTAAAAGTTACAAGTCACTGAGCCTAGCCAGAACCAGTTCTGTTCAGTCCTGGAGCACTTTGTTTACCAGGCTGCATCCTTCCTTTCAGGAAGAGGGGGTCTGCTATCAGATGCACAGTGGGAGGTGGAGCCATCATTCACCTTGCCAGGCACAGCCCTATTCAAGTCAAGGAACTACCCCTCCCCATACTCCAAACACAGATCTCTCTATTCAACCCAGGTCTGGCTCAGCCTGCCCTGTCCCTCCAAAACCAGACGGCCAATACACATAACAGCAGAGCACACTGGAAGGCTTAGGCAAGAAAATACCCACTTTCTAAAAGTGGTATTTTCAAACACAGATTATAAAAATAAACTTTCCTAGAAGATGTATTTTAATATTCTGAGCTCAGGCATATTAAATTCGTTTTTCTACCATGTTCCTGGGGTCACTTAGGACTATAGAATGTAATAGTCAAAATTGCCCATTCTGGCCTATGGGGGAACAGGTAGCCTTACAGTAGTGAAAAACGAAATTGGGTGTAAGTCACTACCAGGACATGCTACACACACCAAGGCATGTCCTACCTCACACATACAATGCACCCTACCATAGGGGTGGCTTACATGATGCCAAGGGAAGGTTCAGGGGCTGGGAAGTGGGTGCACTTCACAGCCAAGATGGCAGTTTGGGACTGCACGCAGACTCTGCAGTGGCAGGTCTGAGACACACTTTACAAGCTGCTTCTGTGGGTGGCGCAAACCAGCGCTGCAGGCCCACCGGCAGCATTCGGTTCACCAGCCCTGGGCACTCACAGGCCACGCTACTAGGGACTAACAGGTAACCCAAATAAGCCAATCAGGGATATACCAATTCATAGGTCATATTTATACAGGGAGCATTCGCGCTGTGGCACTGAAGGGCAGTGGCACCACGCCCAGAGCATCTAACACCAGCAAAACGGAGGAGACAACAGCAAAAAATGGAAGGGAGACCCACGCCAATGGTGCCAGGTCTAACACCCGGTAAGGGGTGTCTATTCAACATACATCTGTTTTTTTGTGACAAACAAGTTACTTACCTTCGGTAACGATATATCTGTAAGAAACATAGGTTAGTTATAGATTCCTTACCTTAGAATTACCCCCAGGCGTCAGACTGGATCCGGAAAGTTTTTTCGTCAGCAGTACCTCTGCGCGTCAGAAGGTGGCGTCAGTTGGCTCCACGTCCGTCGTTGGCGTCGTGGTCGCCGGGATGACATCGTGGTAGCTACTTAGAAGACGCCCTCACACGCTGATGTCAGTTCTGTACACTACTTTCCGCACCAGAAACGCAGAGCCATGCAAGACACTGACCACTGGTGCACAAAACTAGGGCCCTGAAAGGATGTCCTTAACCCTAGAAATCAGTTCGCAGAACGGGGAGGATGGGTGGGACGGTAAGGAATCTATAACTAACCTATGTTTCTTACAGATATATTGTTACCGAAGGTAAGTAACTTGTTCACCTGAAAGAAACAGTTAGTTATAGATTCCTTACCTTAGAATAGATATCCCAGCAATACCAACCCCGGAGATGTGTCTGTGAACTAAGATCACACCAGAAAGTCCTGGAGAACAGAACGGCCAAAGAAGCCGTCTCTCCTGACTTGGCTGTCCAGGCAATAGTGTTTCGGAAACGTGTGCAGCGATGCCCACGTAGCTGCCTGACAGATGTCATGTAGAGGAACTCCTCGTCCCAAAGCAGTAGTGGCTGCCGTTGCCCTGGTGGAATGGGCGCGTAGCCCCAATGCAGGCTCCTTTTTAGCTAGAGAATAGGAGGCTTTAATACACAAAACGACCCATCTAGAAATGGTCCGCTTGTGTACGGCCCGACCTTTCTTGGCACCCACGTAGCCAACAAAGAGTTGATCATCCACCCGGAACTTTTTTGTGCGATCCAGATAGAAAGAAAGCGCACGTTTTGGGTCTAGGCGGTGGAGCCTCTCTTCCTCTTTGGAAGGATGCGGAAAGAAGGTGGGCAAAGTGATGGTTTGCCCGATGTGAAAGGAGGTGACCACCTTGGGAAGAAAGGATGGAGTCCTAAGGACAAACTTGTCCGGATGTACAGCCAGAAAAGGAGGTTTGGATGGAAGAGCCTGGAGCTCACTCACTTGTCTGGCAGATGTGATTGCCACCAGGAATGCAGTCTTAAGGGTTAAAAGTCTTAAGGGACAGTTGTGAAGCGGCTCAAAGGGAGCGCACATTAAATAGGCCAAGACCAGATTCAAGTCCCACTGAGGCATAACGAAGGGGATAGGAGGAAAAAGATGACTTATGCCTTTTAAGAAACGATTAACCACCGCGGACTTGAAGAGAGAAGGCTGATCAGGAAGCCGAAGAAAGGCAGAGAAGGCCAAAAGATAGCCCTTGATAGTGCCCAAAGCAGAGCCCTGCTGGGCCAAAGAAAGGAGGAACAAGAGGACCTCAGATAGGGGGGCAGAAAGGGGATCCACAGCCTTTGCTGTGCTCCATGCCACAAATTTGTTCCATCGCCAGGCGTATACCGTCTTAGTGGAGGGACGCCTGGCTGCCAAGATTACATCACAGACTTCGGGAGGCAAGTCGAATGACATCAACTGCCGCCGCTCAATCTCCATGCAAGGAGGTGGAGACTGGACAGGTTCGGGTGGAGGACCGTCCCCTGCTGCTGCGACAGAAGATCCTCCCGAAGAGGCAGTCGGATCGGAGGATCGATGGCCATGTTGAGCAGCTCGGGATACCAGACTCTTCGTGCCAATCCGGAGCCACAAGAATGACTTGGGCCCGGTCGTGCTTGATCTTCTTCAGCACTCTGGGCAGAAGTGGTATAGGCGGAAAGGCGTACAACAGACCGCAACTCCACTCGCGACGAAAAGCGTCGCCTAGCGAGTGCCGCCTTGGAAATTCCAACGCTCAGAATTGCTGACATTGCCTGTTCTCTTCGGTGGCGAATAGATCTAACCAAGGCTCTCCCCACTGTTGAAAGAGACCTTGCACCACCTCCGAGTGAAGACGCCATTCGTGATCCATCATGCACCTGCAGCTGAGTTCGTCCGCCCTGGCGTTCAGGGAACCTGCCAGGTGTTGAACCACCAGGGATATGCCCTGATGTTCCAGCCATGTCCAGAGGCGGAGGGCCTCTTGACATAGGGTCCACGACCCCACCCTGCCTTGTTTGTTGCAGTACCACTTGGCGGTGGTGTTGTCCGTGAACACCTGCACTACTCTTCCCCCTACAAAGGGAAGGAATGCTTTCAGTGCAAGCCGGATCGTCCGCAGCTCCAGAAGGTTGATGTGGAGCCCGGACTCCACCAGAGGCCTCTGATCTTTGCCTCTCCCATGTGGCAGCCCCATCCCAGAAGGGATGTGTCAGTCACTACTGTGTGTTCTGGTTGGGGAAGGGAAAGGGATCTGCCGTTGACCCAATCCTGGTTCATGAGCCACCACTGCAATTGGCGTGCAGTGCCCTCCGAGATCTGGACACAATCGGACAGATTCCCCTGATGCTGTGCCCACTGGAACTTCAGGTCCCACTGCAGAGCCCGCATATGCCACCTGGCATGATCGACCAGCAGGATGCAGGAGGCCATGAGGCCCAGCAGCCTCAGGGTCATCCGGACCGAAACCCGGGATAGAGGCCGAAAGATCGGAATCATAGCCCGAATATCCCAGACTCGCTGTTCGGGAAGATAGACCCGAAACTGCACAGTGCCCAGAACCGCTCCAATGAAGAGGAGCTTCTGAGAGGGGGTCAGGTGTGACTTCGGCACATTGATGGAAAACCCCAGCGAATGCAGGTCGGCCGTAGTCTGGAGGTGGGAAACGACTGCCTGGGGCGAGCCCGCCTTCAACAACCAGTCGTCTAGATAGGGGAAGACTGGAACCCCTGATCTGCACAGATGAGCTGCGACCACCGCCAGCACTTTCGTGAACACCTGAGGGGCGTCGGTAAGGCCAAAGAGGAGCAGGGTAAACTGAAAGTGCTTGTGGTCTACCGTGAACCGTAGGTAACGCCGGTGGGCCGGCAGGACGGGGATGTGGAAATACGCGTCCTGCAAGTCCAACGCTACCATCCAGTCTCCAGAGTCGAGGGCAGACAAGACCTGAGCCAGGGTCAACATTTTGAACTTCTCCTTCCGGAGGAAGCGGTTGACGTCCCTGAGATCCAAGATAGGACGCAGGCCCTTGTCCTTCTTGGGCACCAGAAAGTAGTGGGAATAACAACCACGACCTACTTCTGGGGCAGGGACGCGCTCGATGGCTCTCTTGGCCAAGAGAGCCGCAACTTCCTGTTGGAGAAGGGTCAGGTGATCCTCCGACATGCAATGGTACTTGGGTGGCATGGAGGGAGGGGTAGTCTCGAAGGGGAGGGAGTAGCCCCTTCGGACTATTTGCAAAACCCACCTGTCCGACGTGATGGTGCGCCAGTGGGGGAGGTGATGGCGGATCCTGCCGCCCACTTGCGTTTGGTGGCCCTAAACGGTCGGACTAGGAGGGTTTGGAGGCTGCTGCAGAGGGGGCGGTGGTGGACTGGCCCGCTCGCTGGCCCCCAGAACCACGGCGGTGGTCCCCACGTCCTCGGCTGCACTGAGGTGGAAGAGCTTGCACTGGCCTGTGGCTTTGAAAGGAACGTGGTGGGGCACCCCTTCCGTGGCCACGAAAGGTACGAAAAGCAGACCGTGCAGGGCGCGTTGTGGAGAGGCCCAAGGACTTGGCCGTAGCACGAGAGTCCTTGAAGCGCTCTAGCGCACTGTCTGCCTTGTCGCCGAACAGGCGACCACCATCAAAAGGCATGTCCATCAAGGTGTTCTGGACATCCCCAGAAAAGCCAGTCGTCCTCAACCAGGCATGACGGCGAAGCGCCACCGATGTTGAAATGGCCCTACCTAGTGAGTCAGCAGTGTCCAGTCCACAACGAATGGCGAACTTTGCTGCGTCTCTCCCCTCGGCAACAGCACAGGAGAGCACGGTCCGGGTCTCCTCCGGACACCGAGGCAGCACTTGCGCCACCATATCCCACACAGAGTGGGAATAACGGCCCAATAGGCATGCAGTGTTCACCCACCGCAGCCCTAAGCTGGAGGAAGAAAACAACTTCTTCCCAAGCTGATCCAGGTTCTTGGATTCCCTGTCCGGTGGTGTGGTAGGGAATGCGCTTTGAGACGCTGAGGCTTGGACCACCAAGCTCTTGGGGGAAGGGTGTTGGTAGAGGAAAGTGGGGTCGCCCGGAGCCAGGCAGTGGCGTCGGGCAACCATCCTATCCACAGGAGCCCCTGTGGTGGGCCTGGACCAGGTGCCCAAAAGGATGTCCGTAAGGGCCTCATTAAACGGCAGCAGGGGCTCGGAAGAGCTCGCTGCCTGTTGAAGCACCTCTGTCAGGAGGTTAGTCCTGACTGCCACAGTAGGTAGCTCGAGGTTTAGGGCCTCAGCCGCCCTACGCAACACCACTGCGTAAGACACTCCCTTCTCCGTAGCCACGGTAGGAGAAGACAACATGCCAAGGTCTGGAGAAGTGTCCAGAACACTGGCATTCCCCAGGTCCTCTCTCCAGCCCTGGTCGTACTCCAACTGAGCAGTGAGAGGGTCCTCCGACCCCTCCCAGTCTTCCTCATCCTCCTCTGGCTGCCAAACTGGCTGAAAATGGCCAGGGTGGAATGCAGGCACAAAAGTACCCATCGGCGTCGGATCCGGCGTCGGCCGACGCCGGTCCGACTCCGTATCCACATGGAGGTGGGAGCCGGGGTCGACACCGGCTGGAGGTTCAGCCGGCGTCGGCAGCGGACGCTGTACTGGTGGAGTCGGCACTGGTGGAGGTGTCGCAAGGTCGACCGGCGCCGATCCGGTTCCAGGCCTGGACCAAGGGGGCCCTGCGGCGCTGGAGCCGGAGCCCCTGGCAGGGAAGGCCTAGGGCCCCCAACCGAGTCCGCGGGGCCCGAAGGCGCGCCGGCGGAGTCGAGCTGCCCAAAGATGGCATGCATGGCTTCGTAAAACTGACTAAGCTGGGCAGGGGTCGCTCCGGGTCCCGGAAAGGGAGGGAAGCTCGGAGTAGACCCTCCAGGCTCCACACGCGGAGTCGCGGGAGAGGCACCGCCCCCATCCCTCGTCGCTTCGGCCGACGGACGGGGAGAAGTCGAAGAGCAACGATGCTTCTTTGACTTTTTCTTGTGCTTCGACTTACCTGACCCCGAGTGCGACCTCACTCACGACCGGGAACTCGAACGGCGCGGAGCTGACTGCCGGCGCTCAGGAAGCTTTCGGGACCGCTCCCGCAAATACTTCGGAGCCATGGTCCGGCAGTCGGAGCACGACTTGGGGTCGTGGTCGCACTCCAAGCAAAAGAGGCACACGCGGTGCGGATCCGTTACCGACATCATGCGGGAACAGGAACCGCAGGCCTTGAAGCCGGGCATCCCTACGTGCACCAGGAGTCGGTTCGGACTCAAAAAGACGTCGACAAAAGTCGCTCAAAAGTTCAGTCAAAAAATGACTGGAGGTACCGCTCTCTCCGGATCTGCGCTGGCTGGCGCGGAAAACGAAAGAACTGACGTCAGCGCGTGAGGGCTAAGTAGCTACCGCGACATCATCCCGGCGACCACAACTCCAACTACAGACGCAGAGCCGACCAACGCCACCTTCCGACGCGCAGAGGTACTGCTGATGAAAAAACTTTCCGGATCCAGTCTGATGCCTGGGGGTAATTCTAAGGTAAGGAATCTATAACTAACTGTTTCTTTCAGATATTGTTGTTTCTAAAGCAGAACTTTGATACTGAAGTCCTTGTTTCCCAAGCTCCGTTGTGGAGCATGTTGAACTCACCCTGCAATATAAATGGAACCTTGTTAGAGCGCGCCGGAACAAACCCTGAGTAAGCGCTCACAAATTACTAAAAAGACTCAGAGTATAAGAGCCTCTTTGAGAATATGTTGAACTGTATGTATATCAAAGTTATTTGGAAATCTGAGCTGTGTGTTTAATAGGGAACTGTTGTTTCATACGTACTGGTGAATATACGGACATTGCTGGAATTCATGAAGGCGCAACTTGAATTAAGCTCAAAGTCAACTGTCCATCATAACACTGGAGCACCTAAGCCTAATACTGTTGAGCAAATTCATAGAGCACTCTGTTTACTGGTCATAGTAAAGCTAAAGCATCTGAGTCTTTGTACTGTTGAGCAATTCATAATGCACTCTTGGCCATAGTACAGCTAAAGCATCTGACCCATTGAACTGTTGCGCAAATTAAGAGGCACAAGTACTTGAAAGAACACATTAATATGAAAGTCAAGCACAAAATCCTCATCAAGATTTTATTGCAGGTAAGAAGGTGTTGTGAGTAATACCTGTTGCATTGTATGATAAATACGATTGGAGAAGTCTGTTTGCATCCTCTACAACCATCGGACACCGTCTGTTCGAGGTCTCCCTCCCCGCAGTCCTCTCCCTAATACCCTTCCCCTCGTCTAGCCACGCCAATTCTCAGGTTGTTATTCTTACACCGAGTCGGTGCTGCTGGAAGGGGGGCTTTGGTAGTACTGTCCCTGAGGAACAGTGGTCTCGCCTGTCAACAGCAATGGCTGAGGCTGGTGACAGGATGGGCTGGGTGTGGGGCACTTCATTCCTATCAGCCCATGAAGGACAGAGGTGAGACATGTCCATTTATAGTTAAGTTTAATGAGAGGCCTAAAAAAGGTAACGTCTTGGTCCCCAAGACTCACACTAGCCAGACTGTCTCCAAACCCAGTGGGAGGGAAGCTTTCTCTCAGACCTGGTTTGAAGTGGACACAGAGCAGGGGAATGCTCATTTCCCTGGCTACACAGCTGGGTGGAAAGTGGCTCTGCACAAGGGGTGGGCGGATTTCTCTATCTTGAAATTTAGAAGTAAGGTGCACTATTGGATTGTTTGCAGTAAGGCAAACAGGAACAAGTGCAAAAACAGGCATAGTTGGCCATGGGAACGTTCACCCCATTGATTAGGGAGAAGTCAGGAGTCACCCCCACCCACAGGCTAGTGCCAACCATAAATGTGGCACCACAAGGCACCTAGATCAGAACACTTTCTGGGCCTATGGAAGATGAGAAGAGGAGTAGATCTGCTGGCTGTGACCTGAGAGGATCCCTGAAGGACTAGACCTGCTCCCTCTTGCACCCAAGACAAATAAGCCGACTCCAAGATTCAGTTGTCTGACCTCATGTGCGCCTACAGGGACAAAACAAGCTGCAAGAGGCCTTCTTACTGAGGTGACTAATGAGCAGTATCAACTGGATCTGGACTGGGCCTTGCTAGTTGTCTCTGCTAAGTAAGTCCTGGACCCGAAATGCTGTCCCTAAGAACCTGAGAGATTTAAAAGTGACCCAGAGAAACTACTCCATAAACCCTGAAAAGCTGGGATTTAGAAGAATTTTTAACTTCCAAGACCTCTGGAGCTATCAGGGGGACCTCAAGGCAAATATCTCTGATTTCGATGCACCTTCCTTGGTTACAGCTTCAGGTTTGCCCCACTAAAGGATTTTGAGCTTCATTAAAAAGAGTAAGTCAGAAGGTAAAATCTGACTGGGGTGAACCTACTAGGTGTATCCAACCCTAGCTCCAGCGCCATTAGCCTGCAATGGCACCTAGGTCACGGTCTACCGCTATCATTGGCGCGTAGTGCTTTTTGGAGCTATTCTTACTTAAAACTTTAAAAAAAAATCACATCTCATGTTCCCCTTATTGGATTTTTGTTGTTTTGGTGTCACCTTGTTTATTAAATGTCACTCTACTTTTCTAATTCAGTTTGGATTTTCAATTGTTTGGTGTTTAACTTTATTACTGTTTTGGTATTGCATAAATACTTTACATATTGCCCTAAGTTAAGCTTGTGTGCTCTGTGCCATAGCTACCAGGGTGTTAAACTCAGGTTAATTTAGTGACTTTGGGGTTAACTCTGACAAGTTAGTGGCATTATTCCTTCAGGTGGGCAACCATCCATTCCAAATAATAATCCACTTTCTTAAAATAAGTGAATGTAGATTAACTTTATTTACCTACACAGGATATGTACCTTGATGATATACACACATGAAAGGTACGTATATGTGGAGTTATGGATAGTAAATCTATAATTACCTATATGCACTTACCTTCTCAATATTTTGGTCCTCAATATTTCTGATACAATAATATGTTACCACAATATTTTTGCTGTCAATAATTTGACATACAACCGCATGGATTTTTAAAAGGCTTTGGGTGCCCAGAGAGGTGCAGTGCATAATGGAAATACTAAAAGCAACTGCAAATGAAATCCTGATGTAGGGTACCTGTTTTCTAGTCAAAGGTATCAACCCTGGGCTATATATGAATCTACCACAACCATATATTTTCAACATCTACACATTCTAAGCTTTCTATCGCTGGGTGTCAGACCTCTCCGACCCTGATTGACTGGCTCAAATGATGTGTTTTCCCAAAATGTTAATTCCCTCCACCTTTTCTCACACAGAAACATTCACAACAAGACCTGATCCACTGCATCCTCTCTTTACTATAGTGATACTAAACATGTGGATTTTCAATGGTTTTGAGCTGGGATCCTATCACTAGACAGCTATGGTCAAAAATGTTTTGATATGGGCTTTCAAAGGGGTTGACTGTAGTATTTGGGCCTAGAGTTCACAAGCACACATTAAAACCTATCAACCCTGGTCATTTCTGAAAACTAGTCCAAGACAATTCAAGGTGATGTAGCTTGTGTGAATACCTGCAAATATTATACGACCAGAATTAGCCTCAAATGTTAACGTATGGGTAAAACAAAATCACAATTTCTTCAATTTTCTGTGACAGAAAACTCCAGAATTTCTGACAAATGGTAAATGTCTTACCATCCAACATTCCTACTTTCCTCTTTATTAAAAATGGGATCTCACTGTGTGAGTGCACGGTACAGGAACTTTGACCATGAAAAGAATACATTGACTCTCTATTGACTTCACATGGTCAAGGTTTTAGTCTGGTCCTGTCCATTACGAATGTCCCTCCCACAAAAGCAAGGTACTGTTTTTATTGGTAAAAGTTTTGGAACACTGATGTTCCCCAAACATTCTGAAACTTTCTGTCACAGAAATGGGAGGAAATCATGTTTGTTTAAACGAAAGATTTACATTTTTTGGCATTTCGGTAATGAAACTGTGCAAACCATTCAACGTTGGACTCCACTTGGTGTCTAGTTTATAAATCTATATTTGACAAAATGAATATGAAGTTGTACCTTCCAGAGCACTGTTGTATGCACGTGTGTTTCAATGTTCAAATGTGTACACAGTTTTCGAGTGCTGTGGAGGTATACCCGCTGTTCCTGAGTCTCAATAAACCAAGTATTTGAGCACGTTCCCAATTCGGGACTGGCCTCCTCCTGAAACACTCCTAAGTAAGTTGTAGGCTAATGGTGTCCATATGATAATCATATAATCATACATGTAAAAATAATTCCTTCTTGAAATAAATCATCTTATTAACTGATTTGCTTCAATTGTTCTTTATTTTTTTAAAGTTTCTCCCAAGCGCCAAATGTGCAGGCAGAAGTGGCTATTTAGCGAGCATGGGTAGGAGCCGGTGTGCCAAAGATTGCAGTGGAATCTGAGCCTCTCCATCCTTTTCGATTGCGAGGTGTGCCAAAAATGGATATGTTCAATACCAGCACTAACAAAGTCTGGGGCTTCAAACCCACCTTGGTGGAAGAGCAGCGTAAGGGTGTTCCACTTTATTCTAGGCTGTTTGCCCACGCATATCAATCTAATCAATTGGGTTCTAATTGTTTGGAAAAAGAATTTGGTGAGTGGAATGGGTATGATTACAAACAGGTAGAGTAGTTTGGGGGAGAAGGATTATCTTCATGTGGGTCTGGCTAGTAAGAGTGGGAGCGATATCCGTCAATCTTATCTATTGCAATCCCATCATTTTCCCTCATGGCATTGTCTACATCCAGACTGACCCAGATATTTTAGGGATCCATTGCGCCATTCCAGGGAAAGTCTGCTGTGAATTTCTTGTGCAGCTAGAGAGATGGAAATTTTGAGATTTGCTCCCATTAACAGCAATGCCCGGAAGAGCACCAGATGTTATATATTCCTGCATAACCATGTTAAGACATGCAATGGGGTTCCTAACATATAGAGTCATTATCTACATACAATGATATTAGGAAATGGTGACTGGTGTATTGTAGTGCACGTTCAGACTAGTGCTGGTGAATCATTACAACAAGGGCCCTGATGTTAGTGCAAAAAGGATAGGTGAGAGATGGCTGTCCTGGCGTGTTACTCATGAGGTAGCAATGGGTGTTGTGGGCACACCATTGATGCAAACTCAGGCCAAAGGAGAGGAATAAAGTATCATAATTCAATAATTAAACCACTATGGTAGACACATTCTGCGTAGTATGGCAAAAAGGTATGCTAATTCTAAAGAGTCAGAAAGATGGCCACAGCATCTGTTGCATAAGCTACGACTTTGGTGTAGCTCTACAAGGTGCGCTTTCCCACCCACTGGTGACATGGGTGAACTTGGTTCAATGCACCAGCGATGAATGTGAAAGACAGGTTATTGTAACCCTGCCAAACACTATTTAATATGTCATTGAAATAGAAGTAATGCTTTTGGGTTACTAACAATCCCATCAAGGGATCAGGGGCACCGTGGTAACAATAACAAAGCTTATTTTGTTATTTACTATATCACACACACTGGACTAAGCAGAATTAACTCTTAACTAAAAATTATTTATTGCCACAGGAATAATCTGTTTCTCAGTACATATAAAACAACTGCACAGAACATTATAAAAACAGCAAGAAGTTATAAATAACGAGAATAAAATGAACATTTCTAACATGGTTTAAAATTTCATTTAAAACCTAACACCCTAATATCTACTTTTATGCGCTAAGAGAGCAACATACAGTCTAGAGTTTCTTTAGGGAGAAGAGACGCACTGCATACCTTATTGACAGCAAAGGCTGTCTTTATCAACGGAGGCATGAAGACAGTGTTCTCCGTATAGGACAAACACACGCTGCGGTCTTCCTCCGGGACTCAGCTTCAGGAGAGATGTAGCATCTGTGAAGTGTGTTGGCAGGAGGTGAGACAGTCTCTGGTAGTATCTTGTGTGATAATCTGGGCAAAAGACCTTTACTGACAAGTCGTCTAGTGGTAGCCCATATATATTAAATCTTATCAGAAGTTGGAATTTCTGACACAAACTTTAGGAATGCCTGACATAGATTATGTGCATCAAGAGGTGTGTCCTAGATGTTTCCTTATGAACATATAAGCTAAAGACGAGGTGCCCCCTGTTATGTTGCTCTCCAACCTTGTTGCTTTTTCTCACCTCAACAGAGCAAACCTGGCTGATATCAGAGAAACCAAGGACGGTAAGGACCATAAAGACAAAAATCCCAAGGGAAATTCAACCTGAGCAAAGCAAATTCCACCCCTCCCTGACTCTCCTATCAAAGACCTTCGACATTGCACATTATACTAAAGAAGCTCAATTCAGTTCATGACATCGCCCAAAGCACAAAAATGAACACAGACCTGCTACAGGTTTCGGCAATTAGGAAGGATCTGAAGGATCCTACAGTGAGGATTACCAATGCCGAGAATAGGACCTGCCCCTTGGAAGATCACAATAATCTGCAATCGAAGAGGATAAACAGAACGAACAACCTTCTCTGTACTCTGAGGAGAGACATCAATGGCCTAAAAGATAGAAACAGAAGGCGAAATCTAAGGGTTTTTGGCCTCGCTGAAGATTTGGAGAGGGAGGCCCCTTCCCCAATCAAATTCATTACTGCTTTGTAAATGTAAATAAATTCTAGCAAAATAAAATATATGGCAGTTAAACCACATAAATCGTTCAAGAAGAACATAACCGTCCAAAAACAGAAGCTAGAATATGTGTTGAATTTTAATTTTTTAGGTATCACACTCGACACTAAAATGACTTGGTACCCACATCTGCAAAAAAGCAAGACCATCCTGCTCCAAAATTCATTACCAATAGTAAAAAAACATGCGAATAGTACTACTAAGGCAGTGTCCCCTGCACTTGAAGTGTATAAATACAGGGCACAATCGGCATCCCTTTATGGTGCAGAATTATGGGGGGCTACTTGTAGGAACACTTTCGCGGGGGAAGAAAATAAGTTTTTCAGGAAGTTGCTACGTCTCCCTGTGCGCACACTCGTTATTCCTATTGTCATGGATTTGAACATAAAACGCATTAACCACCAGGCTACACTGAGACCATTGTTGTTCTGGGTGCGATTGTGAACCACAACAGAACTAGCAAGTTATAAAGAAGGGCTAGAAGAGATTCTAAGGTTTGATCAGGGTATTAGCCTCCAGTGGGTCAAGCATGTGCCCATATGGTTTTGTAAACTTGGGTTGAAGCATTTCTGGGAACCACCTACTTTATTGACATCAGCTTCCAAAAAAACATTGAAAACCGTTTTTTGGGCGTATATACAAAATAGTGTATCCTATAGCCCAGATATTGGTAGATTAACGTCTTAGTTCCTTCTTACAAAACCAACCCCGGTTTCTGAGCAATATCTGGACAGAGTGCAGCCCCAGTTGGCAAAATCTTTGTACATGAAATTCCGCTATGGTGTTTTGCAAATTAATTCAAACACAGCGAAATGGGGTCAAAGAATAGGCGAGAATAACGGGGACTGTTGTGTACTATGGCAATCTAATGCACAAGAAAATGATTTACATTTATTATTATTCTGCCCAGCATATGCCATGCCAAGGCAAAAATTGATTAAACCCATGTGTCGGAATTTGGGAATTAGGTCTTGTTCTGAGGCGAAAAGAATACTAAAAACTGACACTTCACAGAAAATAGTTTTTAGTGTTAGTTGATATTTGTTCACTGTGGGTATACTAAGAGAAAAAATAGGTTTGAAATTTTAATGTTTTAATTTCATGTGTTGTCTTAATTACTAATATGCACTTTCCGGCATTTGCACTTTAGAACTGTCCAGAGATCAGGCAGAACGCATTGCTGTGTATGTTACGTGCTGCTCAAGCTCGCTTAAAAGCACTTCTAAAGCACTTGCACTTTTGTTTGCTGTTCAGAATTTATGAGAGAAAGCTTTATTCATTTACATGTACTCTTCTAGTATTTGCACTTTCCTAACCCAACCTGGATTTTATATTCCCTTTCATATTCCATTCAATGTTTTAATTATATCGGACTGTAAGCTCAGCATTTTTTTCACATCTTACTGGATATATCGATTGCCGGTATTTTATTCTAAAATGTAAATATTTTAGTAACTATATTTGTCTAAGGCGGCACCAATGGAATGCTTTGTATTTTAATTGCGTTTTACCAATATATATGAATTGTTTATTTTGTATCTTTTATGGGTTTTTTTTAAACCAAATGAAAGATTAATGACTGAGTCCCAAATGTTTTGGGTATCTCCTCCATCAGAGACTTTGAGATTGAAAGAGCTCAGAGTTTCATTTTCAAAAACCCAAAAATGCATCCTATCCAAGACCTTTCATCTTGAAACCAACATACAGAGCAAATTCTGGCACATATGCACAAGATCAGATCAATATCTCGGAGAGGTTAAAACATTTCCATCCATGGCAAAAATGTGACCTTTACGGAACCTGCGCAATCGGAGGCCTTCCTCAACAATAAATCTGAAACCTGTATGGAACCTGCACAATCGGAGGCCTTCCTCGACAATAAATCAGAAACCTTTATGGAAGAAGATTTCACCTTTTCCCCAGCTTCTACTGGAAACTTGCTACCGCCTGCCTTGCACATTGTACTACTTCTCTACAGTATGATTTGGTTGTATTACTCTCCACATCCCCTATTGACCCAGTTTAATTATTCAGTGACGTTTGTGTTACTGTACTAGCTTCTACTAAAGAATCAAAGTAAACTGTTATTGTTGCTACTCGCTTAGTGCCCAGACAATATGCTCCTTAAATGATCTCTTTTTATTGATCACTACATATGCCTACTGTTGTCATTGATATCCTCTGTTTATCTCAACAATGTACTTTGTGAGATCACATTATGTTCCGAAATCAATAGTAATATTTGGGAAGGTTGCATGACTGATACTGTTTGACTACTTTTGCTTGCTGGTTATTGGAACTTGGCACCCCAGTTCTCTTCTCATGTTACTTTTGCCAATTGAGCTGACTGTTCTCTTGGTAGATCGAAGGGATCTCAATACTGTAGCAATGCAGCCCACACTACCCTGTTGAAGCCGGATATTTTTCTTTGGTCTTCCTGATGGTTACTGATAAGCATACACCCTATGCTTGTTGATTTTTCCATGACACAACTGTGAAAACCTTTTTCTCTTATGTTGTACTATGTGGTGATATTTATGACAAGTTGTCTGCATTACTATAACTATGAATATATCCTGTGCTTATCAAGGTGTACTAGGTATGTATGGATAAGTCATGTTAGCAATACTGCTCTTCTACCATTATATTAGACTACATGACACCACTCGCCTTTGCAATAAGCCCCAATGGCTCCTTAGTTTCCCTGTTATCATAAATCGGCGGTCTCCCCCTCGCTTGGGTCTCCCCATTGCCCTGGACACACATATCTCTATCATAACTTCTGAACAAGAGAACAAGGGCAGATGGCTAATCACGCAACTTCAATGCGGTGAATCTGAAATGTATGCAGTCAATATCTATACTCAAAATGAAAATGCACCGCAATTCTGGTTGACACTCTCATTCAAACCAGCGGTCCAACCTCTTTTGGCATGCATCATATGTGGTGGAGACTTCAATATGCCAATGAACCCAATTCTTGCTGGAGATTCTACATGTAAATTCAAATCTCCCATTTCCCATAAATCCATGTGTGATCTCTGCTCTGCCTTACATCTTGAAGGTGTTTGGAGGTTACATAATCCAAAAGGCAGAGGTTTCACCTTCTTCTCTCCCCCTCCTCAAAGCTTCTCTGGAATGGACTTTTTATTGGCTGGTCCTTCTCTTTTACAAAACACAATCTCTTCATCAATTGAACCAATCACTGTATCTGATCATGCAGCCATTACAATATCTTTAAAAATTGCCCCGCCCCACTCTAAAGCTAGATCTTGGTGCATGAATAACAACATTATCAAAGACCTGCCTGAATTGGAAGTCTGAGCCCAGGCAATCAAGCTATTCTTACAGGAGAACAAAGGGTTTATATCCTGACCAATCACACTGTGGGATGTCCTAAAGTGTTCAATAAGAGGAAATATTATCAATCGCATTGTATTTAAAAATAAAGAGATCAAACCATCTATTCAATCTTTCTCAAGAGAAGTCAAGCTTCAGGATATCAAGTTTAGGAACACAAAAACCCCAGAATCTTGATATACTTGAAAAATTGAAGTATGAATACAATTCTAGCATCAGTAAATGAGCACATCCCTGGGTTCACGCTCAGAAAGAGAAAACGTTTTTTAAATTTTTTTTAACAATTACTTGCTGCCTACTTAAAATGTTAAAATTAAAATCTCCATTATTTCTTGCATTAAAGACTTTACAGATACAATTAAAACCAATACTAATGATATTCTGAAGTTTTTCAGGGACTTTTGGGGCTAAATTATATACCTCCTCTGTCTTAACCTCTGAAGAAACTGCATCCCTCAATCTCATATCTCAAACACCGCCAGGATAGCATTAAACAAACAGTTGGACAAGAAAGAAATGTGTGACGCTATCAAACTGATTTATTCCGGTAAAGCTCTTGGCCCTGACGACTTTCCCATTCGTTTTTACAAATCGCAGACCGCTGAGATTATCTCCCACCTAGAGTCATTGTGTAACCATTTTGCATCATATGGTAAAGTTTCAGGCACTGCTACAACCACTTATATAGTGGTAATCCCCACAGAAGGTAAGAATAATTTGGACCCCAAAAATGTTCAGCTAATCTCCCCCATCAATATAGAAGCAAAAATGTATGCAAAGATCTTTACCATGCGTTTTTGACCCATCATACATAATGCTCAAGCCGGCTTCGTCAAAGATAGGCTAGCAAGTGATGACATCTGAACCTTCTGCCACATAATCATAAGAACCTTCTTGCTGCTATAGAGCTTAAAACTGAAAAAACTTTTGCTAAAGTTACCTGGCCGTATTTAGAGGCAACCCTAAACTGGTGCATACTTAGTGATTTGTAGGGGTGGGCGGAATTTGCGTAGTTGCGCTACGCAACGCTCCGCGAAACGGTAAAAAATCTCCGCGAGCACGCAAAAGTTCCGCAAACACGCGGAATTGCTTGTTCTGCCTGTTCGCGATGCTTTTTTCCTGTTCGCGAACGCTGTTTGCGTGCTCGGGGAGAAATATCTTGCGAACACGCATTTTGAAAGCGCGAACAAGCAAAAAACTCCGCGAAGCCGTGGATCGCGGAATTTTTGGCAATTTTGCGTTCTCCGCAGAACGCGAAATTACCCAAATTCCGCGAGCGGAACGGAATTTACCACCCAGGCCTAGTGATTTGTTTATAAAAATGGCTATGGCACGATAAGCCGGACCATCGGCGAATATCAAGATCACCGGCTCTTTACTGAACTCTTCATGTTCAACAACGCACCGGTCAAGCCTGCCCGCATCACCTTTACTATTTTTTATTTCCATTGACCCACTTATCTGCCTACTCAACATTAAAGGCTTCTTGCTCCATAACACCTATTCAAAGCTGTGACCTATGCCGATGATATCTTAATATTTGCGGGAGAGATAGATTTGACAATCCCAGCCCTTATTAATATTATCCTGTCTTTTTCTAGTGTTTCAGGATACACCGTAAATAAAGACAACACAATCCGCTTTGTCTCTTGTCATGCATTAATGGTATGGGTCTTCACTGGCAACTCAACTGTATCAAATAAATAGCTATTTGGTTTAACGGGAACCTATCTGATTCAGTCGCTTACAATGAACAGCAAACTATTCTCAAAATTAAATATCTTCTATCCTTGTGGTCACCTAAGATTATCTCATGGTGGGGTAGGTTAGAAACTATTAAGAAAATGGCTGCCCCGTTAGTCCATTTTTTTCCTAGCAGGCTTCCAATTGCCTATCTCAGTTTATTTTATCTTCTATGGAAGTTTTGTGGTCTCAGACGAGAGCAAGAATCTCTCTAAAATACTACGACTGAGCACCAACAATGGTGGTTGCAATTCCCCTAACTGGTACTACTACCAAACGACGTATCTTACTACAGAAGGGGATGAATGGCTATTAAATCACACATTTTAGGCAACTCCCTGGCTTCAACTTGAACGAGACCTTTGTTCACCTTTTCCTATACAAGCAATGCCATCCATGGATCAACTTCCAATCGTACATTCCAAACACATAATGCTTACAACTATCAATGCTATCAAAATAATTGACAAAACGTCCATACCCCATTCATAAATTCAATTTACTTTCCTTATGGTACTCAAAAAAACAAGGGTGATACTTTTCTGTATCAGTCTTGTTAAGGATCTATTTTAGAAGACGTTCCTCTATAGTTTGCCTCTCTACTGATTAAATTTGATTTAAAAATATTTAGATTTTTATGGCTTTTCACAAATCAAAGCTAAACGAACAAGTTACTTACCTTAAAGTATTATATGGCAGAGACAATATGTAACTGCAGATTCTTACCTTTGAATTCCCCAGGTGCCAGGCTGGATCCAGAAACCTTTGCTTGAGCAATACCCCTTGTGTGCGCCATCGAGTGGCTCCGCGTGACATTGTTGGTGTCGTTAGCGTCGGTTATGATGTCGTGGTCACCTATATAGGCGCCACCCAGCGCACGGATGTCAGAACTTTTCTTTTTTTCCACGCCAGAAGCGCAGAGCCATGAAGTAACTGGCGTAAACGTGTGCAAAACTAGTGCCCTCAAAAAGGGAGTAAACATAGCCCTAACAAAATCAGTCCACAAAGCGGGGAGGCATGGGTGGGTCTGTGAGGAATCTGCAGCTAGATATTGTCTCTACCAGATAATGCGTTACTGAAGGTAAGTAACTTGTTCATCTGATAGAGACTACTAGCTTCAGATTCCTTACTTTTGAATTAGATACCAAAGCCATACCATCCCAGCAGGGGGCTGAGGACCAATACCTCACACTAGGAAGTCCTGCAGGACCGACCAGACAAAATTCCCATCTCTGCGGACCTGACTGTCCAGGCAGTAGTGCTTGGCAAACGTGTACAAGATGCCCACGTTGCTGCCTGACAGATGTCCAGGACTGGGACACTCCAAGCAAAAGCCATAGTCGCAGCATTCCCCTGGTGGAATGGGCCCTTAATCTCTCAGGGTGCTGCTTCTTAGCCAGGGCATATCAAATCTTAATGCAGAGAATGACCAAGAGAGAAATGGTCCTTTTCTGCACTGCCTGGCCCTTCTTAGCTCCCACGTACCCCACAAAGAGTTGGTCGTCCACCCGGAACTCTTTTGTGCGGTCAAGGTTGAACGACAAAGCTCTTTTTGGGTCCAGGCGGTGGAGACGCTTCTCTTCCTTGGAGGGATGCGGGGGAGCAAAGAAGTTGGACAGCATGCTAGACTGATCCAGATAGAATGAGGTAACCACCTTCGGCAAGAATGAAGCATGGGTGCAAAGCACCACTTTATCTGGAAAAGACATTATGTAGGGAGGCGTACAAGACAGCGCCTGCAACTCACTCTCTGGGCAGATGTTATCACCACTAGAAAGGCTGTCTTGATGGTAAGCAGCCGGAGGGTACAATTGTGGAGAGGCTCGAAAGGAGCACACAAAAGAAAAGTGAGGACCAAATTAAGGTCCCACTGTGGCATAACAAAGGGCGTGGGCGGAAACAAGTGAACCAGCCCCTTCAAAAACCTATTTACAATTGGAGACAATTGGCTGGTCTGACAGCCGTAAAAAAAGCGGATAGAGTAGAAAGATAACCCTTAAGAGAACCCAAGGCAGAGCCCTGCTGGGCATGGGTAAGAATGAAACGAAGAACAGTAGAAAGAGAAGCAGAAAGAGAGTCAATAGACCTTATGCGTAAAGTATAATACAAACTTCTGCCAACAGCAGGCGTATATCGTCTTGTTGGAGGGACACCTGGCCGCCAAAATAATTTTGCATGCTTCTGGAGGAAGGTCAAAAGACATCAACTGCCCCCGCTCAATCTCCATGCATGGAGGTGAAGAGTTGACAGGTTTGAGTGGAGGACCCTCCCCTGCTGCTGTGAAAGAAGATCCTTCCGAAGGGGCGGCCTGATCGGAGGGTTGATGCTCATTTTCAGAAGCTCTGGATACCAGATACTCCTTGCAAAGTCCAGAGCCACAAGAATGAATTGCGCCCGGCTGTTCCTGATCTTCTTCAGAACCCTGAGCAGGAGTGGTATGGGCGGAAAGGTATACAGCAAGCCTGAGCTCCACTCACGACAAAAGGCGTCGCCGGGCGATAGCCGCATTGGAAACTCCAGCACTCAGTATTGCTGACTCTGCGCGTTCTCTTCGGTGGCAAACAGATCTAACCAAGGATCTCCCCACTGCTGAAAATGACCTTGCGCCACCTTCGATTGCAGGTGCCATTCATGATCCGCTAGGCATCGATGGCTGAGTTCGTCCGCCTTGAACCACCAGGTTTATGCCTTACTGTTCCAGCCATGTCCAGAGATGCAGGGCCTCTCGACAAAGGGTCCACGACCCCACCCCGCCTTGCTTGCTGCAGTACCACATGGCAGTGGTGTTGTCTGTAAACACCTGCACTAACTTCTCCTTGACAGGGGGAAGAAATGCCTTCAATGCCAACCAAATCACTCAAAGCTCCAACAAATTGATGTGGAGCCCCAACTCCGCCAGAGACCAGTATCCCCTGATCTCCACCTCTCCCATATGGCTGCTCCATCCCAGAAGTGACGCATCTGTCACGGCTGTAAGATCTGGTTGGGAAAGGGGACCCAATCATGGTTCACCAACCACCACTGCAGATCTCTTGCAGTTCCTTCCAAGATCTGGACCTTGTCAGTGAGATTACCTTGATGCTGCACCCACTGGAACTTAAGGTCCCACTGCAGAGCCTGCATTCCCTACCTGGCATGCTTTACCAACAGGATGCAGGAGGTCATGAGGCCCAACAGCCTCAGAGTCAGTCTCACAGAAATCCAGGACAGAGGCTGAAACATTAGAATCATAACCTGAATATCCTGGACTCGCTGCTCGGGAGGATAGGCCAGAAACTGCACTGTGTCCAGAACAGCTCCAATCAAAGGGAGCGTCTGAGGAGGAGTCAGGTGTGACTTTGGTACGTTGATAGAGAACCCCAGAGAATGCAGGAGGTTTGCCGTAGTCTGAAGGTGGGAGACGACAGCCTGGGGCGAGGGCGCCTTCAACAGCCAGTCTTCGAGGTTGGGGGGAGACTGACACCCCTAACCTGCGCAGATGAGCTGCGACCACCACCATCACCTTGGTGAATACCCAAGGGGCACTAGTAAGGCTGAAGGGGAGCACAGTAAACTGAAAATGCTTGTGGCCTACCTTGAACCACAGGTAACGCCTGTGGCCCAGCAGGATGGGGATGTGAAAATACGCATCCTGCAGGTCCAACGCAACCATCCAGTCTTCTTGGTCTAGGGCAGACAAGACCTGAGTTAAAGTAAGCATCTTGAGCTTCTCCTTCTTGAGGAAGAGATTGACGGTCCGAAGATCTAAATTGGCCCTCAACCCTTTGGGCCCGTTTCACAAAATTAATCTGAGACAAAATCCTAACTTTACGACTTTCGGTATTCACAAAAGGCATTTAGTAGTTGTAAAGTTAGGATTTTGTCTTAAGTTTGTCTTAAGTTTTGGTCTTAAGTTAAACTTAAGTTAAACTTAGTGAGGATTTTGTCTTAAGAGCAAAACTTAAGACAAACTTAAGAAAAATCCTAAATTAAACTTAAGACAAACTTAAGACAAACTTAAGACAAACTTAAGACAAACTTAGGACAAACTTAGGACAAACTTAGGACAAACTTAGGACAAACTTAGGACTAAAATCCTAACTTTACTACTACTAAATGCCCTTTGTGAATACCGAAAGTCGTAAAGTTAGGATTTTGTCCCAGATTACTTTTGTGAATCGGGCCCTTTGTTCTTGTTCGAAATCAGAAAGTAGCAGGAATAACAGCCACTGCCTACTTCTGAATCTGGGACCCTCTCTATAGCTCCCTTGGCCAGGAGAGCTGGAACTTCCTCTTGGAGCAATTTTAAATGATCCTCCGCCAGCCGTTCTTGATCTGGCAGAATGGGAGGAGGAAAAGAAAGGAAAGCCCTCCTGAATGATCTGCAAGACCCACTTGTCCGATGTTATGGACCTCCAGTAGAGGGGAGGTTTATGGATTCTCCCAACAACTGGAGTGGAGTGGTCTTGCAGAGTCAGACTAGGAGTGCTTGGAGGCTGTGCCTGCCAAGGGCAGGGTGGCCGATGACTTCTGGCTTCCATTCCTTGGACGGAATGAACTGTGTCTGAAGATAGGACCAAGGAACAGGTCGTAGCTCGAGAGTCCTTGAACCTCACCAGGGCCGAGTCTGCCTTGTCCCTACAAAGACGGTATCCATCAAACGGCATGTCCATCAAGTTTGCCTGGATAAGCCAGGCGTGGCACCGCAAGCCACTGTCAATGAAATCGCTCTGCCCAGCTTAACCGCCTGACAGAGCAAAGCCCGGGCCTCTTCCAGGACTTGTGGCAACACCTGCACAACCGTCTCACAAAAGGAGTGGGGGAAACGGCCCAATAAGCATGCAGTGTTCACCGTCCGCAATGCCAGGCTGGAGGAAGAAAACATCTTATTCCCAAGTGATTCCAGCCTCTTGGATTCCCTATCCAGAGGGGCAGAAGGAAACGTGCCCTGGGAAGTAGAAGCCTGCATCACCAAACTTTCAGGGGTAGGGTGTTGGCTGAGGAACTTTGGGTCGCCCGGAGCCGGACGATGGCGGCGTGCAATCGTCCTATTCACAGGAGCCCCTGTGCTAGGCTTGGACTACGCGCCTAGAAGGACATCAGTAAGTGCCTCATTGAAGGGCAAAAGGGGTTCAGAGGTGGAAGCCCCAGGCAGAAGCACTTGGGTCAGGAGATTAGTCCTGACCTGCACAGAGGGCAACTCCAGTCCGAGGACCTCAGTTGCTCTCTTGACCACCATGGCATAAGATGCCCCCTCCTGCATAGCCACAGTTGGCGGTGAGGTAATGCCACTACCTGGGGAAGTGTCCAGTCCACTGGCCATCCCAAGTTCCCCATACCAGTCCATCTGCTCTGCAGAAACATCCTGGTGTTCCAAAGGGTCCATAGACTCCTCCAAGTCCTCTCCCGAGCCTAAAACATCATCAAATGTTCAGGCGACAACATTGAACCCCTGGGTTCTATCAGAATCGGCGTCGAGTGATGCCGTTCCGACTCCGTGTCGTCAGGGATAAGGATGGGACTGGAACCGCCGGTGGGCACCGGCAGCCCCGAAGGCACCGACTTCGGGTCTGACGCTAGGGAAGGTCGCGATGGCAAGACCGGCGCCGTCCCGGATATGAACCCCACTGGCGCCGTGGCCAGAGCCGACAGCGTCAAATCCGATGGCGCCCCTTCTGACCCCGTGAGACCTGAGGGCTCACCAGATGGGACGGCCCGCTCAAACACGCGGCGCATGTCCTCATAAAAATCTTTAATTTGAGCAGGGGTAGCTCCGGCTCCCGGAAAGGGAGGGATGCGCGTAGTCGACCCTCACTCCGGCTCTGCAGATCTGTGCCTAGAGTGTCGGTGCTCTTTACCTCGTTCGTCGACGGACGACAGTCAAGGCGAAGACAAAGTCTACTTGGACTTCTTGTTCTTCTTGTGCCTCTTACCCGAGTGTTCCGATGACTTCAAGTGGGACTTAGAGGACTTGGGGCTCAGGGAGCTGTCTCGTGACCACCTCTCCTTCGAACAAGACCGGAACCTCCGCGGTGTCTCGCTGGATGGTGTCAAGGCCAGGCAAGGTGGGGTTCGGTTACCGACATCATGCAGTGGCAGGCACCGCACAGTTTAAACCCTGTCTTCCTCAAAGACATCCTTGCACAGAATAGAAAAAAATGACGAAGTCTACAAAAGTCGAAAAAGTCTTGTCAAAAAGCGGCAGAGGGGTAGCTTTTTCCGGATCGGCGCTTAACTGGTGCAGAAAGAAAGGAACTGACGTCCATGCGCCTGGGTGGCGCCTGTAAATGAGACCACAGCGCTATAACAGACGCTAACGACGCAGACGTCATGTGGAGCCGAATGGAGCCACCTGACGGCACACGCAAGGGGTATTGCTCAAGCAAAAGTTTCTGGATCCAACATGACGCCTGGGATATTCAAAGGTAAGGAATCTGCAGCTAGAAGTCTCTATCAGATTGGACCGTATACTTACAAAAGTTGGAAAGAGATCCTAACCTCCGTAACAAAGGGATAGGATATGTGACTTGGCTCTCTAACATAAAATTGTTCCCTCGCTCTCTCAGACCAAGCTTTTTGCAATCCATTTACTATATTGGTCGCCAGACAGATTAAACAAATTAAAACTGTTCGATTAGAATTTACGCTTGTCCTGCAAAGAAAATTGTGGTAACTTTGAACATATGTTTTTGAAATGCAAATTTCTTACTCCAATTTGGGAGCAAATCATGAACACACTTAACTGTATATTCTCAGATACTGATTTTGCACTACTTGACTTACTATTGACAATCACTATAAAAGTCATTCTGGAAACTGGAGATCCCCCAGTCTTGTCTCTTGGCATACCTGCTTGGCTTGGGTGACATAATTATGTAGTACTCACAATTCACAATATTAATGCACAGATCGCCCCATCATTTCTCAGAAAACTTAGAACCCTTTAGATCTCGCCAAACATCTGCTCCTCTCTGGACTAACCGATTGTCTAATTTTCCCTATACTCTTACCCTGTGACTATCTTACTTTAACATTCCCCTTTATCATTTTACTACCTTTATACTGATTAGGCACTTCACTCATACTCTGTGGCATCTCGCTTCAGTACACTGTTTCCTTCAAGACGCTGGCCCCAGCTTTTATTATTTAATTTGGTTATAATTGTCCACAGGTAAACCTTATATTTCTAGTCTTCTACCACTTTTGCTCTACTTTCTTTCACCTTATGTTCTACAATACTTGGAAGTGCCTTTTACAAACAGATATTGTTCAACGATTTTCCATTTGTCTGGCTTGTTTCTTTGTATTGTTTGTTTTTCCTACTAAATAAAAACTGCATGTAGGCTGCAATGGCAGGCCTGAGACATGTTTTAAGGGGCTACTTAAGTGGATGGCACAATGAGTGCTGCAGGCCCAGTAGCAGCATTGAGTTTACCAGCCCTGGGTATATGGTATACTACTTTACTAGGACTTATAAGTAAGCTAAATATGCCAATCAGGTGTAAGTCAATATCGCCATATTTTAGGCAGCGAAAACAAGCACTTTCGCACTGGTTAGCAGTGGTAAAGTGCAGAGTTCTAAAGCCAACAAAAACAAATTCAGCAGAACAGGAAGGGTGAAGGCAAAGGTTTTAAGGGTGGTCCTGCAGAAAGAGACAAGTTCAACAGGGGCTCAGTCGAGAGAACCTACCGCACAGGGCATCATGGAACCTAGAGTCATCAGTATTTGGGTCACAACAGTTTATGACAATGAGGCGAACCTGCCCCATAGTATTACGTATCTACCATACTCATCTTGAAGGAAGCCAAGAGATTGGGACTATGTACTCAATTTTATCCGGATGGTGATGCCCTGAGCACAGGAAGAGTATGCTGAGGTTAAACTTTGTGAGGCCACTCTACTGGCAAAACTCTGCCCAGCCCTCAGGACAAAACGTGTCACCTTTAGTAGGGCTATATTGTATTTGATGCCTGTTAAGATATGCCAGTACTTGTCGATTCTTGCGAGGGCTGTTAAGCACCATATTATTTCAGCCATCCTTCTAGTCATTAATGTTACAGTACAAGTCTGGAGCAGGATGTAGTACGCCACTGTGGTTTAGCTCCCCAGACATTAAAAGACTCCAATTGCCCCCTCAACCCTAACCAATTCATCAGGATATTGTCCACTCATAGCTTTAGAACACAGCCATCTTAAACAACTACAGACCAACTGCCAACAATAAAAGGCAAGTATTAACTATAAAAGGCGCAACGCTTGGGTATTGCCTCGAAAGCTGGCTGTATCCCCTCTTGTCAGATGCAAAAAGAACAATTGATAGACAGTATGCAGAACAATTTCATACATTCACCCCAGTACACGGACTGGGCGTAAATCCAGCATTTTTTACTCCCCATGCCATTCCAGTTTGAACCCATCCATATGCAAATCAGTCTTGACCCTGCTCCCAATGGGAACAATCCAGACCGAACTGCCAGGCCAGGTCCTCCCTGGACTGGAAACCAGTATCCTAGGACCGGTTTCGGGGTTTCACCCCTCATCAGCCAGGATAGCTTGACTCCAGTGGCCTAGAGAGCACGGGACCCACGTCTGGGCATACCCGTCCCACTCGAAGTGACAAATGCAAAAAGAACAATTGATGGGCAGAATGCAGAACAATGTCATACATTCACCCCAGTACACAGATCTGGGGCTAAATCCATTGTTTTTTTGCTCGCCATTCCAGTTTGAACCCAGCCATATGCAAATCAGTCTTGACCCTGCGCCCAATGGGAACAATCCAGCCCGAACTGCCAGGCCAGCTCCTCCCTGGACTAGAAACAAGCATCCTAGGACCGGTTTCGGGGTTTCACCCCTCATCAGCCAAGATAGCTTGACTCCAGTGGCATAGAGAGCACGGGACCCAGTCTGGGCATACCTGTCCCACTTGGGGTGACAAATGCAAAAAGAACAATTGATGGACAGAATGCAGAACAATGTCATACATTCACCCCAGTACACAGATCTGGGTCTAAATCCATCGTTTTTTTGCTCCCCATGCCATTCCAGTTTGAACCCAGCCATATGCAAATCAGTCTTGACCCTGCGCCCAATGGGAACAGTCCAGCCCGAACTGCCATGTCCTCCCTGGACTGGAAACAAGCATCCCTGGACCGGTTTCGTGGTTTCACCCCTCATCAGCCAGGATAGCTTGACTCCAGTAGCATAGAGAGCACAGGACCCACGTCTGGGCATACCCCTCCCACTCGGGGTGACAAATGCTCCCCATGCCATTCCAGTTTCACAGAGCCATTGGGGGTGGAGTGCTCATCCATAGCACTGACTAAGCGTATGTGTTGTGTAACTACATTGCAGGAGTTGCCTGCGAGCATGCCCGGGCACATGCATATAGAACTCAGGCATAATT
This sequence comes from Calotriton arnoldi, assembly GCA_963921515.1. Taxonomy (NCBI): domain Eukaryota; kingdom Metazoa; phylum Chordata; class Amphibia; order Caudata; family Salamandridae; genus Calotriton; species Calotriton arnoldi. The sequence goes on from CAWUFW010014586.1 coordinate 184,787, forward strand.
GCTCTTAGGACCTGTGGCCCATATTAACCTGTGCTATGGACGGAGCAGCAAGGGGGAACAAGACTTGTTACCAGTCTGCTGAGCGTCTCTCTGTACTTAGGGTAGAGATGTGCTGCATGCCAATACAGAATTTAGTCTGAGCCAATCTGTCAAGAAGGCGAGGTGTCAGGCCCTGGAGAATCACTGCAACTATGGTCTTTACACTAAACTTTTTAAAAAACTCAGAAGCTAGCTGTAGTGTAGGGAAGATGTGCTGTTTACCCCAATATATAAGTTGCTGCTTAACAGCAATGAATTTGTGTCTGGACTCCTGGACAGCAAAGGTAAAGTCTGTGAACAGAGAAATGAAATATTTCTCAAAATTAATTCTGCGTTTCTTATGAGCCAGCCTGAGGGCTGTGTTTCTGTCCCGGAAATTCAAGAGACGTGCAATTATGGGTCTTGCGGTGGCACAAAAGGGTGGTCTAGGCACCAATGATACGTGTACTCTTACTGCTACCAAAGTTTCGAAAATACCTCAGGGTTCCACGTACTCTTACATTTTACATGTGTTGGTTGACTACACGATGCCTATAATACGAATATTATTCCGCATAGCAGGTTGACTACTGACCGCCTAGAATCACCAGCTTCTATTGAATGTTGGGTGGGAGCAATAGAAACAATGAGGTTCTTCGCTACTGGTAGGGGCCCAGGCAGTCCAGAAAATGGTGTCTCGGTTATATTTGTCAGTAGGGCATTGGGCGGGGGTCCCAGTTAAACAGATCGCTGTCCTTCTAGTTCCAACCACAACAATGGGATCTTGCCGGTCTCTCAAAACACGATACAGTGGGGGGCACAAGTAAACCCAGTGACCCCGACCCCCAAGAGGGGGGAGGCACAGTCCAACAATGCGTCAAATGCGGGACGTGCCCCTAGGTCAGAGCAGAGCCCTACGATGTTTCAGAGGGGAGCCAGGTAGCTTATGCAGGGCCCAGAATTGCAAGTCACAGGCAAGTCACACATAGTTCAGTAATGGGGCCTAGGCAGTGCCAGACTGGCTGTAGTGGACACCGGGCATTTCCCTGGTGGGCCACCAGGGTGGGGGCCAGTTTTAGACCCCTGGGGGGCCGTTATTGTTACCAAGGGCAGGTGTTGTAGCATAGCTGCAATATCAGCCGCCTGCAACAAAAGCGAAAAGCAGCACAAAGCTTTCCAACTGGCACTCCCCCCCCCCCGGGGGCCAGCCTAGATCTTTGCCAGGGCCGGTTTCGGGTCCCAGCCCGACCCTGGGCCTAGGCAGGCCCATCGTTGTGGGAGACCTTTATTGCTCCCGAGAAAATGGAAGGTAGATGAGGGGGTGTCACTTACCCCCTCTTGTGCCAGTAGTGTGTTATGTTGCCGGAGGCTGCATGGACTGTTCTATGCAGGCCTCACAAGTAAGGGGTCGCAGGCTGTGTCACCCCGTTATTTAGGCCAGTTTGGTATGGCCCCATATAACGGGGACAAGAAATAAAGAGCTGTAGAGTACTGGGCTCACGGCATTTGACCAGCATCACCACGAGTCTCTGGATTATTTACATCCACACATAGGGCCGCGCGACCCAACATAGTGTAATATGGGCCAGAGTCACTCCCAACCAGGTGATGTGCTAATCCCGCCCGCGGCATACAGCCACAGGCGCCATGACGACACAATCCCAGCTCGTAACTCAATCAGGGCCCGAGACCGCCGCACAACATCCAGCAGGGGCCCCAAAGAAATGTCTGGGGGGAGCACAGTCAAGAAGGTAAGTCTGGAAAAGCCCCAACACATAAATCACTCTGTTGGCCTCAGCCCTGGCCCACAAATACACTCACATGGGGTCCACGGCTGACATTTTACAACTTTGCAGCTTGCCTCAGCTGCCAGGACCAAAGCAGACAAACAGATACATCCCAGAGGCAGCTTTCAATAATGGTGGGCAGCGGGGAGGTACTGCATAGCGACTATCTGTGTTTACAAAAGCATTTCTCAGTGCTAGTGCAGATTCTGTTGGATAAATGCCTCCGACCGCAGGAACCTCACAGAAATGTGGCCATCTTGCACACTGGCTCTCTGGCACCCCAACAGGATCTTTTATTATATTTTCTTCAGCCAAGTAGACCTATCCACTGAGCTTGGAACAACAAAGTATCCAGTGAAGTAGAATCCATGTTCAAACGTGAACAGAGCTTAGTCATGAACCTTGGCAAAATAATTTTGTTAGGATCCTTCCATTCCTGTTTAACCACTTCAAGAACATGCTGGTGTAGAGGCATACTGGTATTAGATGGTACCTGAAACTGACTGAAAAGGCTCTCATATGAAGTACCAGACTTCTCAATGGATGGAAATCCCCTATTTTAATAATATGAGATAATAAATCATGCATCACATCCCTGGAGATAGATTTACTCTTTTGATCAGGAGTAGGGACACTCTCCTCACTGCCTTCAGAACTGGAGATTTCAGAATAGGACTCTACCTGCAGAACATTTCTTCTAATCCTGAACATCCCTTCTCCTGCTGTGCGTTTTATAAGGAAGAGAAACGGAAACAGAAGAATGGGTGGAATGAGAAGAATAAGAAGAGGGTGGGAAAGCACGCCTCCACATCTCTGTATGTCTCCCCATGATGAGCAGTTAACCACTCCAATTCCAGCAAGTTCCAAAAATATGAAGATCCGCGGCTTCAATATGTAATTATTATTGCCTTTACAAAGACACACGTACTGCTAGCTGCCAAAATGAAAGTACTTACATGCTCAGAACATCCTACACATACTGCATACGCATACCACAGATTCTTCCTCCTTTCAGCAGAGAACATTTTAAACACTAAGCATAAACCCTGATGCAGCCCCAGTTATACCCATTGAAAGGTCCTGATTCCTCGCTGCTTCAGAACATTGGTAGGACAAAACCAACCCACTGCACCAATGCAAAAGTGTAGGGAAAAGTAATGAGGCAATACTGGTTAAGGATTACACCCACCAAATCCCCTCATCTGATACTCCCACCCTGGAGTCTTGGGACCTGATTTAGAGTTTGGTGGATTGGTTACTACATCACAACGTGAAAGATATCGTGTCTGCCCTATTACAAGTTCATTATATGCTAAGGTACTTGTAGTAAGGTGTACAGGATATATGTCACATTCTAATTCAGACTCTTAACCCCCAAGACAGGTAGGAGATGAAAAATGAAATGGTCTCAGACAAAGGTCTAAACATACTGAAGACTTCACTCCCTAGTTCCTCATCGCAGTCACAAAGGAAACAAAACAGGATGACAAGGAGAATGCCAGCCCTTCCATGGGACAGACTAGAGTGGATGGAGCATTGATTTTTAGCACTCCTGTTCTGTTCAAGCGTTAGAGGTGGGATTCACATCAAGGATTAAGACTGGGACGAGGGACGTAGAGGTTATTATATTTCTCTGTATCATAGTACCTGCTTTATATCGTATACCCAGTTCTAGTCACAATCTGCTGTTTTCACTGTTCTAACAAGTTGCAACTCCCATGAAAGACGTTCTGTGCTGCAATTCGAACTACACAATTCTTACAACACATCCAGAAAGGATAAGACACAGTGTACATAAATGAACGTCGTAACTGAGCGAAGGCTAGCCGTATATAGAACATGCATGCTCAAAGACCAGGGCCTCCAAGAAGACTGTAAAAATGTCCTAAATGTGTTATCACAGAAATATAACATTATGCACATAAACCTTTCCCGCTCTAGCGGTAAATGCCATCAGAGCTAATTAATCGACATTTACATACTAAAAAAAGAAATACCGACATGGGTTTTACACAAAACATTAAAGAAGGCCTACATTATTTATTGACATTTTCAACTCGAAGTAAATTATCATGTATGCCTCTACTATTAATGTATGACAAGAAACATCGTTTAAAATCCATATAAATAGTTTTGGCATCAGTGGAGCTTTTCGAAATTTAGAAAAATCCAAGTAAATATTTTAAGCACAATTATTTGGATCTTGTAACTATTTTTAAGGTCCTAGTTTACTTCATAAAACATAAGCGTCGGCAAAAACAACATTACATCTAAAAAAACTGCCTTCTTTTATTTCATTTTAAAGATGCATAAAGTCCCACGTACCAGATTCTTTAGGAACAATACAGATGGTCAACATTCAATTAGGCAGCATTGAATTTGTGATAATTAGATATTACTACGGGGCATTCTCCATCAAGACATATACACTATAGCCATAAAAGACTGTTAATTTGATTTCCTCTGCAGACACAGCCCAAAATTTCGAAAGTAATTACACATTAGTTCTAAAAATGCTGCGGTCCTCCTATGCTTCTCTTTCACCGGAGTCTTTTAGACAGACAGGACAGTTGCCCAAGTCAATCCTAGAATTATAAAAAAGTGTACAAGTATGGAGCAGGAGTGAACTTTTCACTAAACAACTTACCAGACTGTCTCCGTTAACAATGAGTGCATAGTCGCCAGTGACATTTTCTGCCGAAACAGCTATGACTTTTTCACCTGGATGTTTTCTGAAAAACACATGACCTTTTTCTCGACATATGCCTTGTCCAAATAGGCTCTCTTGTGCTTTCCTGTGGAAGACATTTATACAACTAAATCACAGACTGACTGCCAGGGTAGGATGGGGGACAAATCCATTCGTTGATTTAGTGTTAAGAGAAGGTTCTTATATGACATTTTTAATGTAATTTATGGCATACTTTTAAAAACAATTCAGCTTGGAAAATACAATGTGAGTATACAACTATATATAATATTATTTATTGATAAAGATAGTGTCCAAAATATATTTTTGCGAACACAAGTGGTAATATATCTTATCACTAAGTTATATTGTTAATTAAATCCACGATAAATATTAACTGCAAGATTATACAGTCTAATAAAACAATAAATTGTACAGAGAAAAGTAGGATTAGCCAGCTTGCTGGTCACATCACTAGACCCTTACTGAATAAATCCTTCCTGGCAGAAAATAATCATCCTCTGCATGTATTCTATTTTGTCTCTACTTAGGGGCCGATTCCGATCTCGGCCGGTAGTGCTCCGAATCGGATTCGGATTTACCGGATCCGATTCGGAGCCCTGTTTCCCGACCGAATCGTACGCGGTTCCGGCCGAGCGAGTACGATGCAGGCACCCGCGAAATCTCCGACCGACTCGAACGCAGCTTCAACACGCTCCGACTGACTCGCATGGACACGACTCGCACCGCGCTATGGAGACGTATCCCGGCCGGGTAAGTACGATGTGCGCCGCAAGCAGTCCGACCGACTCGCGCCGTCCGGCTTGAAAAAGCTGTCGGAGCCGGACTTTGGGGGTCCGCGTCGGACCCCCCTGTACGCGTAGGCGCGCGAGTCGCACACAGGGGGGACCCATGGGTCCCCCCTACCTGTGCATGTACGCCGCGATGCGCATGGACGCGTACACGCTGTAGGGGGCGCCCTTGTCCGCCTCGCACCCATTGAGTCAATGGGAGCCCACGTACGCGTTGTACGACAGGCTCCCATTGACTTCAATGGAAGTCCGACCGACTCGAGTCCGATGGCATGCGTGCGCATCGTACTCGTTCGGTCGGACTGCCAGAGTCCGATTCGGTCGGAAATCTCTCCGGGTCCGGCTCGGTCGGAGAGATTTCCGGCCGGAATCGGAATCGGCCCCTATGTGTGTTTTTAGGTCGAGCCTGGGCAGCGCATGCGCTGCTCTGCGAGGCATGCTGTATTAGAGTATGGACTTGAAGCTCCGCCCACTCTCAGCCCATATTTTTCATTGGTGTGTGTCATTGTCCTTTGTAAATGCTGGCTTCTGATTTGTAAATAGGCTTGTAGTCCCTCCTTAGTACTGCTTTGTCTTCATTTGTAACTTACCATGAGGACTGGCCCTTTTACTTCTTACACGGTATGTCTTATTTAGGGGCCGATTCCGATTCGGGCCGGAAATCACTCCGACCGAGTCGGATTCTGAGAGATTTCCGACCGAACCGGACTCTAGCAGTCCGACCGAACGAGTACGATGCGGACACATGCTATCGGACTCGAGTCTGTCGGACTCCCATTGAAGTCAATGGGAGCCGGTCGTACGACGCGTACACGGGCTCCCATTGACTCAATGGGTGTGTCGCGAACAAGGGCGCCCCCTGCAGCGGGTACGCGTCGGTGCGACTCGCGCCGTACATGCATGTGTAGGGGGGGACCCATGGGTCCCCCCTGTGTGTGACTCACGTCGCTAGGCGTACAGGGGGGTCCGACACGGACCCCCGAAGTCCGGCTCTGACTGCTATTTCGAGCCAGACGGCGCGAGTCGGTCGGACTGTTCGAGGCACGCATCGTCCTTGCTCGGTTGGGGAACGTCTCCATTGCGTGGTGCGAGTCGTGTCCGTACGAGTCGGTCGGAGCGGTTCGGACCCGGGAACGAGTCGGTCGGCGATTTCGCGTACGCTCGCATCGTACTTGCTCGCGCGGATGGGTGTTCGAATCGGTCGGAAACTGGGTGTCCGAATCGGTCCGGTAAAGCCGAATCCGATTCGGTGCCCTACCGGCCGAGATCGGAATCGGCCCCTAGGTCTGTAAGCACTGTTTTCTTTAATGAGTTTCTGGTACTGCAGGCGGTGCAGAGCCAAAATATCGATCTAAAAATATCTATTTGCACAAATATCGAGGTAAAAATATTGTGGGTCAGAAATATCGACAGAAAAAATATCGTGGTCAAGAATATCGATTTTTAGGTAAGTAATATCGATTGAAAAAATATCTTAGGGGCCGATTCTGATGCGGGTTGGAAAAGCTTCCCGACCGAGGGCCTGATTCTGATGCGGTTAGGAAGGCCTCCTAACGGCATTTGGTCCTTCCAAATCGGATCGGGAACGTGTCTTCCCGACCGAGGGCCCAATTCTGATGTGGTTAGAAACAAATGTTCCCATTGAAGTCAATGGGAGTTCAACCAAATCGTATCTGGAAGCATCCGGATGCATCCTACTCCTCCGGTTGGACTTTCCCGATCCGAGTGGGTCGGAAACCATTTCCCAACCGATTCGGTCGGGAAGCTTTTCCAACCCGCATCAGAATCGGGCCCTTAGTGTTAAATATCATTTGTAAAAATATAGGGGCCGATTCCGATCTCGGTCGGAGGCGCACCCAATACCATTCGGTCGGGAAAAAAGCCATGCGAGAGCCTGTTTCCCGACCGATCCGTACAGCACACCGAACGAGCAAGTACGATGCGCACAACAGCAAAGAATCCGGCCGAGCCGTACTCACCCAAACCAGGTCCTGTTCTCCGACCGAGGCGAATCCGGAAACGCCGAATCGAGTCGCACGGAAGGAAAAATGCAGCCCCGTCCGGCCGGACAAGTACGATGCGCTTTCCGTACGCGCCGAACCCGTCGCTACGCACGGCACGTCAAAGCATCCGGGAGAGGCGCACATAAGCTCCGATTCGCGCCACAACACGATCCACGGCTCCGAGACGAACACGCCAGCGACGAGAACGAGGCAAAGCGACGAGGATGAGGCGAAGCGACGAGGACGACGCGAAGCAACGAGAAGGACGAACGACACGAACCAACCATGAATCCCTTCGTCCCGATCATACCAATATTCTACATATACTACCGGAACAGGCACGGACGCGTACGGCGCAGAAGGTAAGCCAGACACCAACCACAGAACACATACAACACGTACACGACACATCACACACACACACAGGGATGCAGAATATACTTACACCAGCAACAGCAGCACCATAGGGGCGGGATGCCCATCACCAATGCCACATATGCACACAGGGGCCTGAATGCGCACCACCACCCCTACCCAGGGGGGGCAGGATGCCTACCACTAGTACCACCCTCAGCCAGGGGGGGCAGGATGCCTACCACTCCTACTACCCTCACCCAGGGGGGGCAGGATGCCTACCACTACTACCACCCTCACCCAGGGGGGGCAGGATGCCTACCACTACTACCACCCTTAGCCAGGGGGGGCAGGATGCCTACCACTACTACCACCCTCACCCAGGGGGGGCAGGATGCCTGTCACTACTACCACCCTTACCCAGGGGGTGCCAGATGCCTACCACCACTACCACCCCTACCCAGGGGGTGCCAGATGCCTACCACTACTACCACCCTCACCCAGGGGGGGCAGGATGCCTACCACTACTACCACCCTTAAGCAGGGGGGGCAGGATGCCTACCACTACTACCACCCTCACCCATGGGGGGCTGGATGCCTGTCACTACTACCACCCTTACCCAGGGGGTGCCAGATGCCTACCACTACTACCACCCTTAGCCAGGGGGGCAGGATGCCTACCACTACTACCACCCTTAGCCAGGGGGCAGGATGCCTACCACTACTACCACCCTTAGCCAGGGGGGCAGGATGCCTACCACTACTACCACCCTCACCCAGGGGGCAGGATGCCTACCACTACTACCACCCTTAGCCAGGGGGCAGGATGCCTACCACTACTACCACCCTCACCCAGGGGGCAGGATGCCTACCACTACTACCACCCTTAGCCAGGGGGGCAGGATGCCTACCACTACTACCACCCTCACCCAGGGGGCAGGATGCCTACCACTACTACCACCCTCACCCAGGGGGGCAGGATGCCTACCACTACTACCACCCTTAGCCAGGGGGCAGGATGCCTACCACTACTACCACCCTCACCCAGGGGGGCAGGATGCCTACCACTACTACCACCCTTAGCCAGGGGGGGCAGGATGCCTACCACTACTACCACCCTTAGCCAGGGGGGGCAGGATGCCTACCACTACTACCACCCTTAGCCAGGGGGGGCAGGATGCCTACCACTACTACCACCCTTAGCCAGGGGGGGCAGGATGCCTGTCACTACTACCACCCTTACTCAGGGGGTGCCAGATGCCTACCACCACTACCACCCCTACCCAGGGGGTGCCAGATGCCTACCACTACTACCACCCTCACCCAGGGGGGGCAGGATGCCTACCACTACTACCACCCTTAGCCAGGGGGGGCAGGATGCCTACCACTACTACCACCCTCACCCATGGGGGGCTGGATGCCTGTCACTACTACCACCCTTACCCAGGGGGTGCCAGATGCCTACCACTACTACCACCCTTAGCCAGGGGGGGCAGGATGCCTACCACTACTACCACCCTTAGCCAGGGGGGGCAGGATGCCTACCACTACTACCACCCTTAGCAAGGGGGGGCAGGATGCCTACCACTACTACCACCCTCACCCAGGGGGGGCAGGATGCCTGTCACTACTACCACCCTCACCCAGGGGGGGCAGGATGACTACCACTACTACCACCCTTAGCCAGGGGGGGCAGGATGCCTACCACTACTACCACCCTCACCCAGGGGGGGCAGGATGCCTACCACTACTACCACCCTCACCCAGGGGGGCAGGATGCCTACCACTACTACCTCCCTTAGCCAGGGGGGCAGGATGCCTACCACTACTACCACCCTCACCCAGGGGGGCAGGATGCCTACCACTACGACCACCCTCAGCCAGGGGGCAGGATGCCTACCACCACTACCACCCTCAGCCAGGGGGGCAGGATGCCTACCACTACTACCACCCTTAGCCAGGGGGCAGGATGCCTACCACTACTACCACCCTTAGCCAGGGGGCAGGATGCCTACCACTACTACCACCCTTAGCCAGGGGGCAGGATGCCTGTCACTACTACCACCCTTACCCAGGGGTGCCAGATGCCTACCACCACTACCACCCCTACCCAGGGGTGCCAGATGCCTACCACTACTCCCACCCTCACCCAGGGGGCAGGATGCCTACCACTACTACCACCCTTAGCCAGGGGGCAGGATGCCTACCACTACTACCACCCTCACCCATGGGGGGCTGGATGCCTGTCACTACTACCACCCTTACCCAGGGGGTGCCAAATGCCTACCACTAATACCACCCTTAGCCAGGGGGGGCAGGATGCCTACCACTACTACCACCCTTAGCCAGGGGGGGCAGGATGCCTACCACTACTACCACCCTTAGCCAGGGGGGGCAGGATGCCTACCACTACTACCACCCTTAGCCAGGGGGGGCAGGATGCCTACCACTACTACCACCCTTAGCCAGGGGGGGCAGGATGCCTGTCACTACTACCACCCTTACCCAGGGGGTGCCAGATGCCTACCACCACTACCACCCCTACCCAGGGGGTGCCAGATGCCTACCACTACTACCACCCTCACCCAGGGGGGGCAGGATGCCTACCACTACTACCACCCTTAACCAGGGGGGCAGGATGCCTACCACTACTACCACCCTCACCCATGGGGGCTGGATGCCTGTCACTACTACCACCCTTACCCAGGGGGTGCCAGATGCCTACCACTACTACCACCCTTAGCCAGGGGGCAGGATGCCTACCACTACTACCACCCTTAGCCAGGGGGGCAGGATGCCTACCACTACTACCACCCTTAGCCAGGGGGCAGGATGCCTACCACTACTACCACCCTCACCCAGGGGGGCAGGATGCCTGTCACTACTACCACCCTTACCCAGGGGTGCCAGATGCCTACCACCACTACCACCCCTACCCAGGGGGTGCCAGATGCCTGTCACTACTACCACCCTTACCCAGGGGTGCCAGATGCCTACCACTACTACCACCCTTAGCCAGGGGGCAGGATGCCTACCACTACTACCACCCTTAGCCAGGGGGGCAGGATGCCTACCACTACTACCACCCTCACCCAGGGGGGCAGGATGCCTACCACTACTACCACCCTTAGCCAGGGGGGCAGGATGCCTACCACTACTTCCACCCTCACCCAGGGGGGCAGGATGCCTACCACTACTACCACCCTTAGCCAGGGGGGCAGGATGCCTACCACTACTACCACCCTCACCCAGGGGGGCAGGATGCCTACCACTACTACCACCCTCACCCAGGGGGCAGGATGCCTACCACTACTACCACCCTCACCCAGGGGGGCAGGATGCCTACCACTACTACCACCCTTAGCCAGGGGGGCAGGATGCCTACCACTACTACCACCCTCACCCAGGGGGGCAGGATGCCTACCACTACTACCACCCTTAGCCAGGGGGCAGGATGCCTACCACTACTACCACCCTTAGCCAGGGGGGCAGGATGCCTACCACTACTACCACCCTTAGCCAGGGGGCAGGATGCCTGTCACTACTACCACCCTTACTCAGGGGTGCCAGATGCCTACCACCACTACCACCCCTACCCAGGGGGTGCCAGATGCCTACCACTACTACCACCCTCACCCAGGGGGGCAGGATGCCTACCACTACTACCACCCTTAGCCAGGGGGCAGGATGCCTACCACTACTACCACCCTCACCCATGGGGGCTGGATGCCTGTCACTACTACCACCCTTACCCAGGGGGTGCCAGATGCCTACCACTACTACCACCCTTAGCCAGGGGGCAGGATGCCTACCACTACTACCACCCTTAGCCAGGGGGGCAGGATGCCTACCACTACTACCACCCTTAGCAAGGGGGCAGGATGCCTACCACTACTACCACCCTCACCCAGGGGGCAGGATGCCTGTCACTACTACCACCCTCACCCAGGGGGGCAGGATGACTACCACTACTACCACCCTTAGCCAGGGGGCAGGATGCCTACCACTACTACCACCCTCACCCAGGGGGGCAGGATGCCTACCACTACTACCACCCTTAGCCAGGGGGGCAGGATGCCTACCACTACTACCACCCTCACCCAGGGGGCAGGATGCCTACCACTACTACCACCCTCACCCAGGGGGGCAGGATGCCTACCACTACTACCACCCTCACCCAGGGGGGCAGGATGCCTACCACTACTACCACCCTTAGCCAGGGGGCAGAATGCCTACCACTACTACCACCCTCACCCAGGGGGGCAGGATGCCTACCACTACTACCACCCTCAGCCAGGGGGGCAGGATGCCTACCACCACTACCACCCTCAGCCAGGGGGCAGGATGCCTACCACTACTACCACCCTTAGCCAGGGGGGCAGGATGCCTACCACTACTACCACCCTTAGCCAGGGGGGCAGGATGCCTACCACTACTACCACCCTTAGCCAGGGGGGCAGGATGCCTGTCACTACTACCACCCTTACCCAGGGGTGCCAGATGCCTACCACCACTAACACCCCTACCCAGGGGGTGCCAGATGCCTACCACTACTACCACCCTCACCCAGGGGGGGCAGGATGCCTACCACTACTACCACCCTTAGCCAGGGGGGGCAGGATGCCTACCACTACTACCACCCTCACCCATGGGGGCTGGATGCCTGTCACTACTACCACCCTTACCCAGGGGGTGCCAAATGCCTACCACTAATACCACCCTTAGCCAGGGGGCAGGATGCCTACCACTACTACCACCCTTAGCCAGGGGGGCAGGATGCCTACCACTACTACCACCCTTAGCCAGGGGGGGCAGGATGCCTACCACTACTACCACCCTTAGCCAGGGGGGGCAGCATGCCTGTCACTACTACCACCCTTACCCAGGGGGTGCCAGATGCCTACCACCACTACCACCCCTACCCAGGGGGTGCCAGATGCCTACCACTACTACCACCCTCACCCATGGGGGCAGGATGCCTACCACTACTACCACCCTTAACCAGGGGGGGCAGGATGCCTACCACTACTACCACCCTCACCCATGGGGGGCTGGATGCCTGTCACTACTACCACCCTTACCCAGGGGGTGCCAGATGCCTACCACTACTACCACCCTTAGCCAGGGGGGCAGGATGCCTACCACTACTACCACCCTTAGCCAGGGGGGCAGGATGCCTACCACTACTACCACCCTTAGCCAGGGGGGCAGGATGCCTACCACTACTACCACCCTCACCCAGGGGGGGCAGGATGCCTGTCACTACTACCACCCTTACCCAGGGGGTGCCAGATGCCTACCACCACTACCACCCCTACCCAGGGGGTGCCAGATGCCTGTCACTACTACCACCCTTACCCAGGGGTGCCAGATGCCTACCACTACTACCACCCTTAGCCAGGGGGGGCAGGATGCCTACCACTACTACCACCCTTGGCCAGGAGGGGCAGGATGCCTACCACTACTACCACCCTTAGCCAGGGGGGGCAGGATGCCTACCACTACTACCACCCTTACCCAGGGGGGGCAGGATGCCTACCACTACTACCACCCTTAGCCAGGGGGGCAGGATGCCTACCACTACTACCACCCTCACCCGGGGGGCAGGATGCCTACCACTACTACCACCCTCACCCAGGGGGGCAGGATGCCTACCACTACTACCACCCTTAGCCAGGGGGGCAGGATGCCTACCACTACTACCACCCTCACCCAGGGGGGCAGGATGCCTACCACTACTACCACCCTCACCCAGGGGGGCAGGATGCCTACCAATACTACCACCCTCACCCAGGGGGGCAGGATGCCTACCACTACTACCACCCTTAGCCAGGGGGCAGGATGCCTACCACTACTACCACCCTCACCCAGGGGGCAGGATGCCTACCACTACTACCACCCTTAGCCAGGGGGGCAGGATGCCTACCACTACTACCACCCTCACCCAGGGGGCAGGATGCCTACCACTACTACCACCCTCACCCAGGGGGGCAAGATGCCTACCACTACTACCACCCTCACCCAGGGGGGCAGGATGCCTACCACTACTACCACCCTTAGCCAGGGGGCAGGATGCCTACCACTACTACCACCCTCACCCAGGGGGCAGGATGCCTACCACTACTACCACCCTTAGCCAGGGGGGCAGGATGCCTACCACTACTACCACCCTTAGCCAGGGGGGGCAGGATGCCTACCACTACTACCACCCTTAGCCAGGGGGGGCAGGATGCCTGTCACTACTACCACCCTTACCCAGGGGGTGCCAGATGCCTACCACCACTACCACCCTTACCCAGGGGGTGCCAGATGCCTACCACTACTACCACCCTCACCCAGGGGGGGCAGGATGCCTACCACTACTACCACCCTTAGCCAGGGGGGGCAGGATGCCTACCACTACTACCACCCTCACCCATGGGGGGCTGGATGCCTGTCACTACTACCACCCTTACCCAGGGGGTGCCAGATGCCTACCACTACTACCACCCTTAGCCAGGGGGGGCAGGATGCCTACCACTACTACCACCCTTAGCCAGGGGGGGCAGGATGCCTCCCGCTACTACCACCCTTAGCCAGGGGGGGCAGGATGCCTACCACTACTACCACCCTCACCCAGGGGGTGCCAGATGCCTACCACCACTACCACCCCTACCCAGGGGGTGCCAGATGCCTGTCACTACTACCACCCTTACCCAGGGGGTGCCAGATGCCTACCACTACTACCACCCTTAGCCAGGGGGGGCAGGATGCCTACCACTACTACCACCCTTAGCCAGGGGGGGCAGGATGCCTCCCGCTACTACCACCCTTAGCCAGGGGGGGCAGGATGCCTACCACTACTACCACCATTACCCAGGGGGTGCCAGATGCCTACCACCACTACCACCCCTACCCAGGGGGTGCCAGATGCCTGTCACTACTACCACCCTTACCCAGGGGTGCCAGATGCCTACCACTACTACCACCCTTAGCCAGGGGGGCAGGATGCCTACCACTACTACCACCCTTAGCCAGGGGGTCAGGATGCCTACCACTACTACCACCCTTAGCCAGGGGGGCAGGATGCCTACCACTACTACCACCCTCACCCAGGGGGGCAGGATGCCTACCACTACTACCACCCTTAGCCAGGGGGCAGGATGCCTACCACTACTACCACCCTCACCCAGGGGGGCAGGATGCCTACCACTACTACCACCCTCACCCAGGGGGCAGGATGCCTACCACTACTACCACCCTTAGCCAGGGGGCAGGATGCCTACCACTACTACCACCCTCACCCAGGGGGGCAGGATGCCTACCACTACTACCACCCTCACCCAGGGGGGCAGGATGCCTACCACTACTACCACCCTCACCCAGGGGGGCAGGATGCCTACCACTACTACCACCCTTAGCCAGGGGGCAGGATGCCTACCACTACTACCACCCTCACCCAGGGGGGCAGGATGCCTACCACTACTACCACCCTTAGCCAGGGGGCAGGATGCCTACCACTACTACCACCCTTAGCCAGGGGGCAGGATGCCTACCACTACTACCACCCTTAGCCAGGGGGGCAGGATGCCTACCACTACTACCACCCTTAGCCAGGGGGGGCAGGATGCCTACCACTACTACCACCCTCTCCCAGGGGGAGCAGGATGCCTACCACTACTACCACCCTTAGCCAGGGGGGCAGGATGCCTACCACTACTACCACCCTTAGCCAGGGGGGCAGGATGCCTACCACTACTACCACCCTTAGCCAGGGGGGGCAGGATGCCTGTCACTACTACCACCCTTACCCAGGGGGGGCAGGATGCCTGTCACTACTACCACCCTTACCCAGGGGTGCCAGATGCCTACCACCACTACCACCCCTACCCAGGGGTGCCAGATGCCTACCACTACTACCACCCTCACCCAGGGGGGCAGGATGCCTACCACTACTACCACCCTTAGCCAGGGGGGCAGGATGCCTACCACTACTACCACCCTCACCCATGGGGGCTGGATGCCTGTCACTACTACCACCCTTACCCAGGGGTGCCAGATGCCTACCACTACTACCACCCTTAGCCAGGGGGCAGGATGCCTACCACTACTACCACCCTTAGCCAGGGGGGCAGGATACCTACCACTACTACCACCCTTAGCCAGGGGGGCAGGATGCCTACCACTACTACCACCCTCACCCAGGGGGGCAGGATGCCTACCACTACTACCACCCTCACCCAGGGGGGCAGGATGCCTACCACCACTACCACCCCCACCCATAGGATGGACAATGCATGACACAACCAGCACACCACAACCTAGGGAATGCAAGAAGAAGACATCCCCCCAACACCATGACAAGCGTGTGTAGACTGTGTCAAATGCCTACAACACCGAACATGACTTCTAACATACAATGTGACCCCCTAGCACATGTGCCACACAAATATGTGTGTGGCACACACAACGCAAGCAGGCCATGACCATTGTGGCAATGGGGTCCAAACACCCATCATCACAGTGACCAAAAGGTAAGTGTGGGGTCCATAGCTGCAGCACATTTTGAACATTGTGGCAATGGGGTCCAAACCCCCATCATCACAGTGACCAAAAGGCAAGTGTGGGGTCCATAGCTGCAGCACATTTTTAACATTGTGGCAATGGGGTCCAAACCCCCATCATCACAGTGACCAAAAGGCAAGTGTGGGGACCATAGCTGCAGCACATTTTGAACATTGTGGCAATGGGGTCCAAACCCCCATCATCACAGTGACCAAAAGGTAAGTGTTGACAAAGTAAGAGGTACAACTGCCAAACTGCATGGATGATTCCTGGTCACAGAACAACAAACACATCAGTGGCAAAGTAGTGTATGTGTCCCATTGCAACATAAATTGGGGGAGCCAAATCCTGCAGTGCAAATAAGACATAACTTTGGCCATGTGCAGACAAACAACACCCATGGGGGCTGACACCGTCAACAATCATCAATGACACAATGACAGAAGTGACCATCCGAATGCAGACCCACATATTTGCACCAATGGGCACACACATGCAGATACCCTGTGGAGACTGCAGATGTGAGGCGAACAGATACCATACCATGGCAGCAATAGGGACACACAATGAACAATTAGCACCAAATGAGGGCTCCCGTCCCATCAGCCTGGTCATGGAAGTGCCAACGGAATCATCAGCACAGATCCAACACACTTGTATAGCAATGTTGCACTGACAACACAGATGAGTCCTTCCCCATTGATGCCCAAACCTGCATGTTCACTGGAGATGGCCACACGGTCAGGGAAGTAGACGAATAGAACAATGGCAGGCACAACAGATGTGCAGGGGTGGAAGCCACAGATGTGAAGTTGCCAATCTAAGTAGGAAATCTCATTGCCAAATACTGAACACATGACACCCTCAGATGCTGCTATGGATGACATGGATACACCACAGGATAGGACACATTCCCCCTGGACCACATGGGTTCCTACACAGTAACACTTCATTATCATGAGACCAAATATCACCATCACTGCAGCAAGGGCATTGTTAGCATCATCAACATCATGTACATCAGAAGCAAAAGCACTAGAGAACAGAAAGTTGCTTTATTCAGCATATGTGGCATTAAAAGTAGAAGTCCGGTAGAACATAAACAAAGGCCAATGGCCAGTCCATCAACAAAGTCACAAGTGGGTGACAGTGGCAGATGCCACCCTACACATGCCTGCACAAAACCAGGGACAATCCACTAGGAGGGGCAACCGGGGGGTAGGCCAGGCACCGCAGGGACAGGATCAGGGCTCACCAGGAGGAAGCAGGGAAGGGGTTGTGGGTGCTGAAGAGCCACTGACAACTGCAGTGGAGGTGTCTGACATGGTGTGTGCCGGCACAACTGGGGGCATGGCTCAGATGTTGTGGGTGCCGGCACGACTGCAGTGGACCCTGCAGATGTAGTGGACAGGTCCGCCACTGCAGTGCCCAAGTCAGACAGGGTGGTAGTGGACTCCACTGCAGTGCCTACCACCAGGGGAGGAGAATGGGGAACAGGCAAGGTGGGCTGGACAGAGGGGGAGGACACCCTCACCACATCAGTGGCACAGACAAGCGCAGCGGGGGTGTGGTGCCGGGAGAGCAAGTGGCAGGGGGAGAAGGCCGGAGCCTCTTGGGGATGGTATATCTGTGGGTGGGGGAACCTGGGGCAGGGTGTGGTGGGGGCACCTGTGGAGTGGGGGCCTGAGGGATGGAGGAAGGAGACCTGGTGCTTGAGCTGCAGGGCGGCGGCGGGGTCTTGCTCTTAGCACTCCGGGGGACTTGCGGGTGGGGGCCTCAGTCTGTCTGCGCCTGGGGGAGGGTGTCCGGGGGCGAGGGGCACTCTGCTCCGTGTGGGGGCTTCCTCTTCCCCCTGGATGCTGGGGAAGCTGGATCGGAGGGGAAGAGGCCGAGGTCACTGAGGAAGAGGCGCTGGGTCTTTGGGGTTGCAGGTGAGGCAAGGGAGGGTGCTTTGGAGGGAGAGGCAACTGAGGACTGTGCAGTGCCCGTGGATGCGTGTGTGTGTACCAGGGCCCCATCCCCTGTGAGTCTGGTTTCAGTCCCCTGACTGTGCGTGCGTGTGCGTTTAGTTTGTGGCATGTGTGTCTGTGTGCTGGATGTGTGTGTGCTGGTGTGTGCCTGTGCCGGTGTGTGTGTGCTTGGGACGGGCAAGGTGCTGGGGAGTGTGGATGGAGCAGAGGCAGGAGGGGTGAGGGACTGTCTGAGGAGGGACACTGCTGCCGTCAGGGAGGAGTCCATGGACCTGTTGCCCCTCTGTAGGTCAGACATGCCCGATGAGATGCCCTCCATGAACGACACCAGCTGAGTCAACAGTGCGGTGTGCGCATGGAGGACACTCAGCATGGCTGTCTGCCCTACATGGAGCTGGCGAAGGAGGTACACAGACTCCTCACTCAGGGCAGCAGGGGACACAGGGGCAGGGGGTGCGGTGCCTGGGCCAAAGGAGACACGCTCCCGAACATGGGAGCCTCCACGGACCTTGGGAATGGGAGCCGATGGGAGGGCGGTGGTGGTGCTGGTGGTGGCGGGGACAGCAACACTAGCTGGGGTGTGGTGGCTGCTGACACCCGCCTCCACAAGGGAGTCATCCTCCGAGTTGCTCTGGTCCTCAGCTGAGGTGGATGGTGCTGAGGACTCCACGGTGTGGCTCCCCTCGCCCTCCGTGCCACTGGGTCCCTCCGACCACTCCTCGGCTGCTGACCCAGTCTGGCTCTCTGGCTCCTCCTGGTCCGTGGAGCTGTCCCCTTCCGTGGCCGTGGATGTATCTGCAAACAATGGGGAAACAGACAGACATCAGTCACCTGCACCAAACGCACACACCACTGTGAGCACAGCACATCACAGAGCAAGCCCTGGCATCATTAGTTGTACATTGCTAAAAGTGCCCTAACTGAACAGGAGAAGCCAATTGTCAGTCTGATGCCAAGCATGGCACTCACATCCCACATGGCCTTGCACCCATCTGTCTGGTGTCTGTTGGATTGCAACACCCCAGTGTGGACACATGCACCAAGTACACAGTAGTTGGACAGTGCAGAGGACACGGTGTGGACACATCACAGCTCTTGCCACTGAGTCAGTACAGGTTTCCGGATGAAAGGGATGCCCAGAGTCAAATAGGAAATGCATGTGATGCATACCAGCGACAGACACCATTATGCACCCATGTCCTGATAGCCAGCGCCACTATGGTGTGCATGTAGCACATGTCACTCCCCTGCAGGACCACAAATAAGTTGACACATGCCATGGCAGAGGCATGACTGCTAAGTCATACATCACTGTCTCAGTGATGTATGACTTGGCAGCCAGACAACAACACTATGCACTGTGTCACAATAGTAGGTCATGGGGAATGAAAGTCCTGGAGCTGCACAAGTGCACATGTACATCCCCCACACAACACATCATCTCAACCCTCATCTGTCCAGGTCACACCTATTGGACATATGGGAGACCTGTGACACTACCCTCTGAACCTGAGCCCCCCACAATTTGCTGTGAATGGGGAACAGCTGCCTGAACATCACATTCGCATACCCCAGTCTGCACAGGCAGCTGATCAAACACCTATGTGACACACAAGTATCGTCTCCTATGGTCACATCTCCAGGGGCATGCTGAGCCCCTACCAAGAAACACCCCAGCAGTCCTGGCAACTAATCCACAGCACACTGACACAGAGGCAGACACCGGAGGGGTCAAATCACTGTGCACAATGTGTCAGCTGATACACGGGAGTGGGAGTACAGAGTGCATTGCATGGCCTGGAGTAGGCATGACTGTCCTGCTCCACATGAATGAGGGATGTGCCCTGGACAGTGGATAGCTGGCTATGTATGTGTGACACACGTAATCTGCACACTCCTGGGGCCCAAACATTGTTCCCACCCACTGCATGGGCGTGTGCCACATACCCCAGGCACATGTGGTGGCTCAGCTCAGCAAGTGGACTGCATATCAAAGCAACACGCAGATCACATGTCCAAACCCAGGCGTTGTGTGAACAATGGACCCACCCATGATGCCCACAACAGAGTTAGGGAAACAGATGCTGTCCCCCACCTTTAGTGAAGCAAACTGCAAGGACACAGTCCCAAGTGACACAATTCCCTGAATGTAAGGGCCACACCTGGGTATCAGATGAGCAGTGGGCAGTGCACAATAGAGGGACATGACTCCTGGACAACATGACTGCTGCACTGTGGCAGTTGAACCAGGCCAGAGGAGGGCACAAAGCATGTAATACAGAGTTCACAGTGCAGTCTTTGACTCACCCCCTCCTTGCTGCTGTCTGGCCTTCAGCTGCCCATCCAGGTCTGGAAACACCACCGCCAGGATCTGGAGCATGTGGGGGTCAGGGTCCGTGTTCCGCCCCTCCTGCGAGGAGGCGACAGCTTCAGCTGGACCCGTGCAATCCTCCGGGTCCAGCCCCGAAGGTCCTGCCACCTCTTCTGGCAGTTGCGGATCCGGCGCTTGTAGACCCCCACGGATCGGACAGCCCGGACGATGTCCTTCCAGATTTCCTGCTTCCGATGGGCATTAACCTGTCAGGATGACAAAGTGAAAAGGCCATTACCACACATGCAACATATCCGTGCATGACACAGTTGCATATACATGTCTCAATCACAGGGGCACATGATGTACACAGGCAGTGCAAAGCTGACCATGGACAGTTTGCCAGACGTCACTACATGGTATCATTGCACCATACCTGTCCAGTGCAAGTCACTACACACTATGGGGGGTGACAACTACTCAGTGAGCCTGCTAGCCAGTGGCGTGCAGACTCTCAGCCTTGCCAGTCACACAAAATGCACATTCAGAAAGGCAGTGCACAGAACACTCACCTGCTCCCCTGGTGTCCCATACAGCTTGCTGTACTGTGGAAGTAGGCTGTCCAGCAGGGCCTGGTTCTCTTCAAGGCTGAAGGCTGGGGCTCTCTCCACAGTACGTGCCATTGCAGGGTCCAGAGGGGCAGAGACAGCAGCAGTGCAGTGGCAGATGTCGTCCTGGAGCATGTAGTGCAGGCAAGTGAGCTCTCAGGGGAACAGCCAGCAATATATATGTGCTGGAGAGGCAGATACTGTCCCTTGTGTCCAAAGTGATAGGTCCAAGTCGTTTGCATCTTCTGAATCTGGCCAATCCATGGAATAGCAGCACCAAAACACGCCCACAGCATCCTTCAAATCCTCAACTTCATGACATACATGAATTTGCAACATTGTTGTGGGTGACCAACTGAATTTACAGCAACCGACTCGTTCGAAATTCGAAAACGCGTCCGTTGCCAGGCAAGCCCATTGTCAATGGGTGCGCACCGATCGGTCCATTGCGGTACAACGCGCACAGGGGTACAACGCGTACCCGCACACATTGAATGCAATGGGCCGGCCGGAGGCACCGATCGGTCCATTGCGGTACAACGCGCACAGGGGTACAACGCGTACCCGCACACATTGAATGCAATGGGCCAGCCGGAGGCACCGATCGGTCCATTGCAGTTCAACGCGCACAGGGGTACAACGCGTACCCGCACACATTGAATGCAATGGGCCGGCCGGAGGCACCGATCGGTCCATTGCAGTTCAACGCGCACAGGGGTACAACGCGTACCCGCACACATTGAATGCAATGGGCCGGCCGGAGGCACCGATCGGTCCATTGCAGTTCAACGCGCACAGGGGTACAACGCGTACCCGACACATTGAATGCAATGGGCCGGCCGGAGGCACCGATCGGTCCATTGCAGTTCAACGCGCACAGGGGTACAACGCGTACCCGCACACATTGAATGCAATGGGCCGGCCGGAGGCACCGATCGGTCCATTGCAGTTCAACGCGCACAGGGGTACAACGCGTACCCGCACACATTGAATGCAATGGGCCGGCCGGAGGCACCGATCGGTCCATTGAGGTACAACGCGCACAGGGGTACAACGCGTACCCGCACACATTGAATGCAATGGGCCGGCCGGAGGCACCGATCGGTCCATTGCGGTACAACGCGCACAGGGGTACAACGCGTACCCGCACACATTGAATGCAATGGGCCGGCCGGAGGCACCGATCGGTCCATTGCGGTACAACGCATCACTGTACATGTGACTGGCATATGTCAGCATGCCTGTCTCAGATGGACATATGCCAGCCACAGATAGCTCCCAGGAGTGAGGGGCACACCTACATCATGACAGCCTGTCCAAACCTTATCATAAGGCATGTAAGGATGCATTTCCTATTGTGTGTATGTTGGTGTACATGTTGTCCTGTGGGTGTCACCTGTGGGCAGCCACCCCCAGGCTGTGCACGTGTTCATGGGGACAGGATCCTGGGTGTTACGTGTACGTGACCATTGTGATGTGCAACTGTTCATATCTGTGCATGTGCCATGGTCACATTTCACAGTGGTGTATGTGTATGTCATGTCACATACCCCGTGAGTCCCATGTGGGACAGTATGTTTGAGCCAGGGTGTCCCAGTGGCACAATAGTGATGGTCCTCCACAGTCTTTGTGCATGTAGTGTTTACAATGTCTCTGATTTCATGTACACAATGGGAGACAGTCTCCACATCCACGTTGTGTGTGCATGGACTCTGATGTTGTGCGTGTGTGTCACAGACGTCCATGTCTGTCCTGCCGTGGCAAGTGGGGCCACTACCTGTGGGGGTCATGGTTGTTTTGCTGTGGTGTATACATGATACTCCATGTAATGCCAGTGTCCATGTGGCATTACAGGGTCCCTGGGAATGTACCTGTCGTTGAGCTGTGGTGCCTGGGGCACATCTGTCCTCACATGTCACTGTGGGGGTTATTGTGACACGGCAGCAGGAGATGGGAACTGTGACACGGCCTCATGATATCCAATGGGCCAACCTGGGACTAATTGATGCCACCTGTTGGACCGTGTTGACAGATGTTGGCCATGTATGTACCATACATGTCCTTCCGGTACTGCACACTTCATGTAGTTGTGCCTCATAATGATGTATGTTGGGATCTTGAGTGTGTTCAATGCCGCATATGTGGGGTGACTGACAATCTTGCTTACTTCTCCTCTGCACTGCAGGGCTCCTGCTGTCCATCGGCCATTCCCAGACCTGGCAACGATGGTGGAACGGGACAGCATCCGACGGTACCGCTTTACCAGGCAGCTGATTGAGGATTTGGCAGTGCAGTTGTCCCCACATTTGCAGTCTGGCCGGCCGTATCCTACAGCGCTGACCCCCAAGGTGAAGGTGATGGCAGCCCTACACTTCTTTGCCACTGGTACCTTCCAACATACTGTGGCGACTGCTGGTGGGATGTCACAGACCATGTTCAGCCGTGTGCTCCACGATGTTTTGGCGGCAATGTTGCTCTTCCTGAACCGGTACATCTATTTCCCTAGACTGCGACGACTCACTGACGTGAAGAGTGACTTTTATGCCCTGGGGAGGATGCCGCATGTAATTGGCTCCATTGATGGGACACATGTGGCTTTGGTACCACCACAGGCCCAGGAGCAGGCCTACAGGAACCGCAAGCACTACCACTCGGTCAATGCACTGGTGGTGTGTCTTGCAGACATGACCATCACACACGTGTGTGCCCGTTTCCCTGGTTCAGCACACGATGCCTTTGTGATGAGGAGTAGTCGCATCCCCAGGATGATGGCACAGATGCAGAACCAGCGTGCCTGGCTTGTCGGTGTGTACTGACTTTGTGCCATTGTGTGTGATCTGATCTGTAGTATTCCGCCCACTTTTCCAAGTCAGCTAATGTGCACTTGTCTGTCCGTAGGTGACTCGGGATACCCCAACATGCCGTGGTTGCTGACACCCCTCAGGAACCCTGTGACACCTGCCCAGATGCGCTACAATGAGGCACATGGTCGGACCAGGAGAGTGATTGAGCGGACCTTTGGTCTCCTGAAGAGCCGCTTCCGCTGCCTGGACAAGACCGGAGGGTCCCTCCCATATGCCCCTGCGAAAGTGTGCAAGATTATCATCGTCTGCTGCATGCTCCACAACCTGGCAGTGCGGAAGGAGTTGCCTCTCATCCAGGATGACAATGACCAACATCCGCCACCTGTGGAGGATCCTGGCCTGGACCACGATGCCAGTGACGATGATGATGATGATGGTGACGGTGATGTCCGCACACAGCTCATCACCAACTTCTTTAGCTGAATGTGAGTATCCTGAGGTGTCATGTCAATGATGTGAGTTGGCATGATGTGTGGGTGGTGCTCTGGTGCTGTTGGAGTGTGTCCATGGGCTACTTGACTGGATGTGTGTTGCGATGTGTGGTGACAGGTGGGCTGTACTCCCCAACAGTGTTGACATGCTAACTTGGTTCTGGGTGGGTATCTTGTAACATGTATTGTGCATGAGTTTTGCTGTTCTGTCCTGTACTCCATTGCTTTTGACTGTGTGTCATTTCTGTCCTTCGCAGGGTACTTTCAGATTCGTTTGGTCAACTGTGTCCACCGACGACGTGATTGCACATCCAGGCTGGTAGCTGTTGTGTCCCTACAGGTGATGTGCGCCACACCCATGGACTTCCTTCCGTCTACAGTTGTTGACTGTGTGCCCGCTGCCAGGTGGGGTTACCTTGCATCTGTAGTGGTTACGGCATGTTGCAACTGTGTAATAAACCTGTGCTTCACTTTGTGATGTGCATTGTCTGTGGTCACACATTTGACTGCCATTTGCTTACTGCACCTGTGGGCTACTTGACTACAACTGGGAATGGGTGTGGTGTCTGTGCATTGCACTGTCTTCCCTGGCAACATCAGTGTAGGCAATGAGTCAGATGGCCTAGGTGTGTATGTGTTGTGTAGCCCTGGTGGTGTGTCTCCCTCATGTGTGTCACGTTGCCTGTACTCACATGCCTGTGTTGTCCTTGCTGTTGCAGTTCGCATACACAGTGTAATTTTGCAGTTCATCATCCCCATAACAGCACCCACGTTGGAATCACGACAGAGGCAAGTATGGTGTATTAGTGTGTCTATTGTGATACATTTGTGTTAATAGTGCATAGGATGGGTTGTGCTGTACATAAATCTTGCAATCCCAAGTTCCTAGGTGAATTGAAAGTCCGGGTAGACAGGATCCCCAGTATCGGGGCCACAGTTGTCTGACACATTGGTCCAACTTGTACTCCCCATGCAATGTGTGGGAGTAGTGTTGCCGTCAACAGGGTGAACAGTCTGTGCACAAAGGCGAACATCCAGAACAGGTTCAGGCTTCCTGGGAGTTGCGCTTGGCCATCGGCCTCTCACTTTTCCCTCCTCGGACGACCCCTCTTCTTGGGGGGGCCCCTCAAGTACAGGCTGCTGCGGTGCAGGGGACTCTCCGCCAGAGTCCTCCTCCCTCCCTGTGGCAGTTGCAGTTTGTTCGGCACCAGATGTTGTTGGCACACAGGGAGGTGTGGACTGGTTGCTGTTCATCTGGCAGAGGCATTGTAAAATGTCCCTGTGCACCGCCGTCATCTCATGCAGTGCATCCCACTTGGACTCCACGCGGGACATGTGTGAGTCCACACGGGACATGTGTGACTCCACGTGGGACATGTGGGAGTCCAAGCGGGCATGATGGGCAGCCTGCTGCTGTTTAATGTCTCTGAGGAGCCCCACTACCTGGCTGAGGTCTCTGGTGCTGGACTGGTACGCATCAGCTATGCGTACCAGTTGTGGGTCATCATGCACACCAGCAACGTCTGCAAGCAGCGACCTCTGTCTCCCACCCCTCCCACCACCCCTGCTGACATGTGCAGTGTGTGCAGTGGCACGCACAGATAACCCTGGTCCACCTTGGGGTTGGTGGTGGTGGTGGTGTCCATGGCCCCAGGTTGGTCCAGGGTCACTGTGCTGGTGTTGCTCCTTGTTCTGTCCATGTCGGCAGGGATGGTATTCGTGGTGACAGTCGTTGGAGGGGTGGGTGCAGGGGTGCAGCTGGTGGTCCTGCTGGTGCTGCAGCTGGTGGTCCTGCTGGTGCTGCATGTTGACTTGCACCGGATGTGCCAGGTTGTTCTTCATCGTCCGAGGAGGACAGAGGCTGTACGACGCCATTGAGCTCGGCATCCTTTTGAGCCTGGGACTGGGACTCCTCAGCGTCTGCTGCTGTGTCCCCATCATCACCTGTTTTTGGGAGACACAAACAATGTATGTCATGTTTCTGCAGGCATCAATGGTTGACACACATGACAGTTGTGACTGTGCCTCTGGGTGCGGGCCTGTACATTGCATTGTCCTAAGTCGTCACAGTCAGGGGTTGATATTGGTGTGGCACATTGTCCTGCATTATTTGGGCATTTCTATGTATTTTCTGGGGTGTGAACATGGTCTGCATTGGTTGTGTTTGGTTGACAGCCGGCCCTCCTTCCCACCCACCCAGCCAGTCAGTTGTCCCACCATGGAACGTGCTTGCGTTGCAGGGAGTGTAAGTTGTCTCTCAGGATGTCAGTCAGTGGTGTCCTGCTGTTTGTTGGTGCACAGTTGCCAGCAGGGCCTTGTGCTCCCCACAGCAGTAGCCAGTGTCAGCCATCTTGTGAGTCCTTCTCCACTCCCTGTGATGTGAGCATGGTTCAGGGTGGTGTTGATGGGACAGTTGTGGGGGTGACCAATATCAGTGACTACGACTCCCATCATGCTATTGCCTCCACCCCCTTCCCAGCATGCCCATGCTTCCTTCCTTTTGATTCTGCTTCCCTGTGGGGTGGGCTGGCTGTGCTGACAGGATGGCTGGGAGTGTTGTCCTGGCAGTTGTTTGGCTAAGAGTCCCAAGAGTGTCCCTGTGCTTCACACAACATAACCCAGGGTGGTGGTTCTTTGTGGGATCTTGTGTTAGGATGGAGGGCATTGCATTCTACCAGGTGGGTACTGTGGAGTTTGTGTTGGGGTGTGTGTGAGGGGAGGTGCTTGTGACTATGGTCAGTGCTGCAAGTCCCCCTTCCCACCCAGCCAGCCAGATATCCCACCATGGAACGTGCTTGCATTGCAGGGAGTGTAAGTTGTCTCTCAGGATGTCAGTCAGTGGTGTCCTGCTGTTTGTTGGTGCACAGTTGCCAGCAGGGCCTTGTGCTCCCCACAGCAGTAGACAGTGTCAGCCATCTTGTGAGTCCTTCTCCACTCCCTGTGATGTGAGCATGGTTCAGGGTGGTGTTGATGGGACAGTTGTGGGGGTGAGCTATGTCTGTGACTACGACTCCCATCATGCCATTGCCTCCACCCCACTTCCCAGCATTCCCATACTTACTTGCTTTTGTGTGGAGTAAAGTGTGTGTGGGTGTGAGAGCAATGGCAAGATGGCTGACAGTGGTGTCCTGCTGTTGGTTGGTGTGCAGTACCCAGCATGCCCTTGTGCTCCCCACGACACAGCAACAGTGTCAGACATCTTTGATGGGCCTTTCCACTCTCTGTGGGATGTGCATGCGTGAGTGTGAGCTTGCTGGGCCATGTGGTGGGGGATGTAGAGCTGTGACTATGACTCCTATCATGCTATTGCCTCCTCCCCCCTTCCCAGCATGCCCATGATTCCTTCCTTTTGACTCTGCTTCCCTGTGGGGTGGGCTGGCTGTGCTGACAGGATGGCTGGGAGTGTTGTCCTGGCAGTTGTTTGGCTAAGAGTCCCAAGAGTGTCCCTGTGCTTCACACAACATAACCCAGGGTGGTGGTTCTTTGTGGGATCTTGTGTTAGGATGGGGGGCATTGCATTCTACCAGGTGGGTTCTGTGGAGTTTGTGTTGGGGGTGTGTGAGGGGAGGTGCTTGTGACTATGGTCAGTGCTGCAAGTCCCCCTTCCCACCCAGCCAGCCAGATATCCCACCATGGAACGTGCTTGCATTGCAGGGAGTGTAAGTTGTCTCTCAGGATGTCAGTCAGTGGTGTCCTGCTGTTTGTTGGTGCACAGTTGCCAGCAGGGCCTTGTGCTCCCCACAGCAGTAGCCAGTGTCAGCCATCTTGTGAGTCCTTCTCCACTCCCTGTGATGTGAGCATGGTTCAGGGTGGTGTTGATGGGACAGTTGTGGGGGTGACCAATATCAGTGACTACGACTCACATCATGCTATTGCCTCCACCCCCTTCCCAGCATGCCCATGCTTCCTTCCTTTTGATTCTGCTTCCCTGTGGGGTGGGCTGGCTGTGCTGACAGGATGGCTGGGAGTGTTGTCCTGGCAGTTGTTTGGCTAAAAGTCCCAAGAGTGTCCCTGTGCTTCACACAACATAACCCAGGGTGGTGGTTCTTTGTGGGATCTTGTGTTAGGATGGGGGGCATTGCATTCTACCAGGTGGGTTCTGTGGAGTTTGTGTTGGGGGTGTGTGAGGGGAGGTGCTTGTGACTATGGTCAGTGCTGCAAGTCCCCCTTCCCACCCAGCCAGCCAGTTATCCCACCATGGAACGTGCTTGCATTGCAGGGAGTGTAAGTTGTCTCTCAGGATGTCAGTCAGTGGTGTCCTGCTGTTGGTTGTTGCACAGTTGCCAGCAGGGCCTTGTGCTCCCCACAGCAGTAGCCAGTGTCAGCCATCTTGTGAGTCCTTCTCCACTCCCTGTGATGTGCGCATGGTTCATGGTGGTGTTGATGGGACAGTTGTGGGGGGCAATATGTGTGACTGCGACTCCCATGATGCTATTGGCTACACTGACTTGGCCAGCATACACAGAATTCCTTCCTTTGAGTGGTCTTCACTGTGTGTTGGTGTTGTTGTGGTGGCTACATGTGTGGATGTGTTTGTTAGTTCTATTTGTGCCACTGCCTAGCTGTAGTTGTGGTTGTGTTTGTACATGTGTTGGCACAGTTGGATGTGACTTTTTTGATGGCATGTGTTGTGTTTATCTGACTGACATACACATTTTGGGATGATTCTGTTCTAGTTGCTGTGTAATTGCTATGAGTGCATGGTTTGACTCTCCCCTTGACAGTGATGTGTGTGTTTTGTGGCAGTATATTGTGTACATTTGTTGTGTACTCACCAGGCTCTGGGATGTCCTCTAGTCCATATACGCTCACTGGCGGAAGGATGGCCCGCACCTTCTCCTCCCAGGGCCTGAGGTATATTGGCTTGGCAGGAGGGCCACTGCCGGTGTGTTGGCTGTTGATGTAGTCTTTCGTCAGCATTTTCCGTACCCTCCTGCGCACGTCATACCACCTGTTCTGGATGTCGGTCTTTGTGCGCCGACATGGTGATTGGGCGTTCACCCTGTTGATGATCCTCTCCCACATCTTGGTTTTCTGCGACATGGGGGTCTGTTGGACCAGTGTGCCAAACAGCTGTGGCTCCACCCTGAGGATCTCGTCTACCATGACTTCCAATTCACTATCTAGGAACTTGGGATTCTTCTTGGGGGGCATGGTGATGGGTGGTGATGGTGGGTGATGTGTGTGTTGGTGTGCAGGTGAGGGTGTGTGAGTGTGTGTTTTGCTGGGTGTATGTGAGGTAGGTATTTGTTGGTGTGCTGATGGTGTGTGGCTTGTGTGAGGGATGAGCTGTGGGTGTGTGGTTGCTTTCTCTTGGGTGCTGGCAGTGGAATGGCATTTGCAAAGGCTCATGGTAGTGATTTGTGTCCTTTAGATAGGTGGAGTTGTGGGTGTGTCTTTGTTCTCTGTCCCCACCCCCCAGTATTTATTGGCTTGGTAATTGCTTGTTTGGCCTTTTTTTGGGTGATTTTTCCTTTGTGCTGTTTGTGTATGTTGGAAACGTTCTTGTGACCGAGTCGGACCCTGCATTGGTCTCGTACGGTGTTCTCCGTTTCGTTCACGCTTTGTTTGTGCAGTTTTCTATGCTGCGTACGCGTCGGTCGCGGTGTATTGTGTTGCTTCGGCTCGGTTTTGTATGCGTGTCGGTCGTACGGCTTGTCCTCCGTCCGACTCGCTCGTGGTTTTCGCGCCTTGCATCGTACTTTGCGGTTTGGAGTTCGCGTGTACGTTTCGGTCGGATTTGTTCCGGGTGCGTGTCGGTCGGTTGGATTCGCGTGTTTTTCCGGCCGGATTGCTGTTTTCCGTGCGGCTCGGTCGGTCGACTTAGTTTCGGTACGTGTCGGTCGGATTTTTCGCGCCTTGCATCGTACTTGGCGTGTCGTGCGCCACGAGTACGTGTCGGTCGGTATTTTTTCCGGATCCGAGTCGGTCGGTGCTTTTTCCGGCCCGAATCGGAATCGACCCCATAGTTGTTAAAAATATCGATTTTTTATTAATGTTATGTATTTTAGTATATATTTTATGTGTGTGATGTTTGTTTTTTGTATGAGAATGTTTTGTATTTTTATTATGTGTTAAAATTTTAGTAGTTAATATTTATTTTTTTATTGAATTTTGCGTTTTTACTTCCGTAGCGGGTTGTGGGTTTATAGGGGAATAGGGTGGGAAGTAATTTAATTATATACATTTTATTTATTATTTATAGTAGTTAATAATTTTTTTCAAATTGAATTTTGTGTTTTTAGTTCCGTAGCGGGTTGTGGGTTTATAGGGGAATAGGGTGGGAAGTAATTTAATTATATGAAATATATTGAATAATTTATATTTGTTCATATTTGTATAATTGTCATGTTATAGAGTTAAATGTGTAAATTAATGTATTAATAATTGTTTGATAATTAGTTGTTAATTTAAATTAATTAATTATTAATTAATAATGGTAATTGTGTAATTAATTGTAGGTGTGTGTTGTGGTGTTTATAGGTGTAAATGGTGGGAAGGGTGGGAAGTAATTTATTTTTTATTGATGAATTATTAATTATTTGTTAATTTAAATTAATTAATTAGTAATTATTAATTGTAATAATGTAATTAATTTTAGGTATGTGTTGTGGATATTATAGTTTTAAAGATTGTGTAATTAATGAACGTTTATTATCTTTTTTAATAATAATATATTTTAAATTTAATATTAATTATGTTAATTATGGAAATAAAATTTAATAAAAATGTTGATGTCTTTTTTTATTGGTGTGGTGTTTTAGGGTAGGAAATAAAAGAAATACATTTATGTTTTAAATAGTTTGTGAATATTTGATTCTCTCAAATAAATATTGTTTATAAATGTATTTATTATTTATTTAAATATATTTGTAGGTTTTTATTATATATAATTAACATTATAATAAGTGTTATTTTTATATGTTTAATATGTTTAATGGTATCATTTTAAAATAGTTTGTTTATTTTTAAGAATATATATATTTTTTTAATTATTGAAATGTTATTAGTAATTTTTGTTTTTCTGCTATCAAATACTTTCCCTACTGTTGCATTCACTGGAGTGGGAATAGTAATTTTTACCCCTCCGCTATCCAGCACTTTCCCTGCTGTTGCACTCACTGGAGTGGGAATAGTAATTTTTACCCCTCCGCTATCCAGCACTTTCCATACTGTTGCATTCACTGGAGTGGGAATAGTAATTTTTACCCCTCCGCTATCCAACACTTTCCCTGCTGTTGCACTCACTGGAGTGGGAATAGTAATTTTTTGCCCTCTGCTAACCAACACTTTCCCTACTGTTGCACTCACTGGAGTGGGAATAGTAATTTTGACCCCTCCGCTATCCAACACTTTCCCTGCTGTTGCACTCACTGGAGTGGGAATAGTAATTTTTACCCCTCCGCTATCCAGCACTTTCCCTACTGTTTCATTCACTGGAGTGGGAATAGTAATTTCTACCCCTCCGCTATCCAACACTTTCCCTACTGTTGCACTCACTGGAGTGGGAATACTAATTTTTACCCCTCCGCTATCCAACATTTTCCCTACTGTTGTATTTATTGTGTTGCAAAATGTATGTTTTATTTTTGTTTTGATAGTTTAATGTTTTAATTAATCATAGAATGTTTTATTTTATTTTAAATTATTGATATATGTATATATTTTATTTTTATATAATTTAAAAAGTTTATAAATTAAATAAAGATAAGTTAATAAATTATATTTAAGTAAATATATGTATATGTATACATTTTTATGTTTGTGTGTTTATATTTTTTTAAATTACGTTTATTTGTTATATTTAGTTAAAATATATATTAAATGTAATTTATTTTGTTAAAAATATTAATAATATTTAATATATTTTAATTAAGTTATATATATTTTTAAGTCGATATTTTTTACATCTATATTTTTTACTTCAATATTTTTGATTCGATATTATTATACTTACCTGTTTAAGTATAGGGAGTCGATATTTTTGTATTCTATATTTTTGAGTCGATATTTGTGTAGGTCTATATTTATTGCATCGATATTTAATCAGGGAACCACTGCAGGCACGACATGCTTTCCTGCAACATTCAGCGCGCCATGCAGCCGGGACAATGGCGGCCGCTTCATTGCCGTGCAATAGGTCTCGCATTTACGAGAGTTTGAGCTATTGGCATTGTAAATGACAATAGCTTAAACTCTCGCAAATGCGAGACCTATTGCTTTGTAAATATGTTTTTGGGTTGTCTCCAAGCGCCCGCCGCACTTGCACGTTAATAGAGGCCATACCCCTTTCTTTAGACCAGCCGCATCTAAAGAAAGGGGCGCAGCCGCCATTAAAATGAAAGCACTGTTTGGGGCGCTTTTTCAAACAAATGCTTTTTTGGTAAAGACACCCCAAAACACGCTTTCACTTTAATGCCGGCCGCGCCCCTTTCTTTAGACACCGCTCATCTAAAGAAAGGGGCATGGCCTCTATTCACGTGCAAGCATGGCAAGGGGCGCCTGGAAACAAAAAATATTTGCAATTAAATAGGTCTCACATTTGCGAGAATTTAAGCTATTGACAATTACAATAGCTCAAAGTCTCGTAAATGTGAGACCTATTGCATTGCAAATACTTGTAACTGTAAAATGAAAATATATATATATATATATATATATATATATATATATATATATATATATATATATCACCAACTCCGCAGCTGAGCAGCAGCAACTTCTCCTCGCCACCTCCACAGCAAGCACGGACACGGACCAGCAGATAAGTGCAAAAATTATTTATTCGCTATATGCCGCCATAACGTTTCGGCTCGTCCGAGCCTTGTTCACATGACAATGTGATAGTGGCAGATCACAGTTTTTAAAGTGACAGTGCATTGTTCAAATTCCACCACGTGACAATAGTTACAATGGAAATGGTAAAAATACTGCGGCCATATATATTCATTGAGCATAAAGGTTTCCACATTCTTGTACTTCCTATCTCAATATTTGCTGGATAAAGTGCATAAAGTGCTAATATGTGCAAAACTGCATTCATGTAAAATACATTGTTAAAATATCACAATTTAAATGATAAAAGTTGGTGGCAGGGAATATCCTTATCGAGAGCCTGCGACAAATTAAAACACATAATACTCAATATCATTATTCATAGGATAAATCCCTTGGAATAGTCGTCCACCAACAAACCTCAGATAGCCTATATGCACAGACCACGCTATATTTTTTTTAAAACTTCACAGTCCATTCTGTTACCATCATGAGAATCATTATTAATAATGCCTGATATGTATCATATTAAACAAGATATACTCATGCTACGGAACAAATATGGGGAAACTCAAAACTAATGGTTTTACACAAAACATTAAAGAAGGCCTACATTATTTATTGACATTTTCAACTCGAAGTAAATTATCATGTATGCCTCTACTATTAATGTATGACAAGAAACATCGTTTAAAATCCATATAAATAGTTTTGGCATCAGTGGAGCTTTTCGAAATTTAGAAAAATCCAAGTAAATATTTTAAGCACAATTATTTGGATCTTGTAACTATTTTTAAGGTCCTAGTTTACTTCATAAAACATAAGCGTCGGCAAAAACAACATTACATCTAAAAACTGCCTTCTTTTATTTCATTTTAAAGATGCATAAAGTCCCACGTACCAGATTCTTTAGGAACAATACAGATGGTCAACATTCAATTAGGCAGCATTGAATTTGTGATAATTAGATATTACTACGGGGCATTCTCCATCAAGACATATACACTATAGCCATAAAAGACTGTTAATTTGATTTCCTCTGCAGACACAGCCCAAAATTTCAAAAGTAATTACACATTAGTTCTAAAAATGCTGCGGTCCTCCTATGCTTCTCTTTCACCGGAGTCTTTTAGACAGACAGGACAGTTGCCCAAGTCAATCCTAGAATTATAAAAAAGTGTACAAGTATGGAGCAGGAGTGAACTTTTCACTAAACAACTTACCAGACTATACACTGAAAAAACCAAAGGTTACAGGACGTTATAGTTAGGCTCAGATTTCACTCGTACAAATCCACTGAAATTCAGCAGCTATAATTACCTGAGCTAACTATAACTTATGCCCCCACAATTCACTCCTTTTGACCTCACATATTACATCACTCATGACATGGACAGTGACATCACTGATGACATGTCAAATGACATCACTGTTGACATCATCAAGCGAGTGCAAGTGTTTGTAATAGTTTATGGTGTTAAACATACATCCTAACATACTACAAAAGTTAGTATACTAGTTGTACTACTAATGAGTGACACTATCTTTAACATGTGTGATCTGAGTGGGTGTGTGACTGTCTGTATTAGTGTGTGACTGGGTATGTGAGTGTTGTATGAGTGTGTGAGGGCATGCATGACTGACTGTATGAGTGAGTGAGTGGATTTCTGACTAAGGCTGTAGGTGTGTGAGTGGTTGTATGGGTGTGTGAGTGGCTGTATGGGCGTGTGAGTGGCTGTATGGGGTGTATAAGTAGGTATCTGAGTAGCTGTGTGGGTGAGTGAGTGGGTGTGTGAGTAACTATGTTGGTGAGTGAGTGGGTGTGTCAGTGGCTGTATGGGCGAGTGAGTCGCTGTCTGAGTGACTGAATGGGTGAGTGAGTGGGTGTCGAATGGCTGTATGAGTGAGTAACTGGGTGTGTAAGTGGCTGTATGGGTGAGTGAGTAGCTGTTTGAGTGAGTATACAGGTAAGTGAGGTGGTGTGTGAGTGGTTGTATTGGAGAGTGAGTGTCTCTATGACAGCTAAAAAACATTTCACCTGTACATAGGTACACAATGTCAAAGAGCTCATAATGCTTAATCCCTGCAGTCCTCTCCTCTTGAGGTCTGTCCTTCAATCTAGCTGTCACTCTGTTATCATGTCGATTTATTTCACAGATGACCTTCATCATAGAGACTGCAACAACTCACGAAATCAGCACAATGGGGTTGTTGCCATTGGAAGACAATGAGCGTAAACCACACCGGTATTATCGCTATGAACGTTAGTTTGTGATGATGGTAGTGACAATCCTCTGACCTGCTATGATTAATCCTCCAATGAGAGTGTATCATTCAAATTTTAAATACCACTGTTTTTATGCTGCCTAGTTGGAAACAAGTCTGGAAGAAGGGAAATGCCGAAACGTGTCACTTGCAAATAAATGAATTGAATGTTACCCTGTGAGTGCCTCACATTTTCCTTTGAGGACGTTGTTGGAAGAAAAAAAAAAGTATATATATATATATATATATAAAAAAAAATTTGCACCATAACAAAGTAATCACGCTCTCTCAGGAGGTCGGTTTAAACTGCGGTTTTATTCCAGTATATATATCGCCACTGTGTAGTAAGGTTAGGTCAGAGTTTCTGTAGTAAGATAATATATTACTTCTTTGATAATTCTTTTGCAGTTTGATGAATCTGCTCAGAACTTTCCCAAAAAGGTTAATCCACTTTGGATCCTTCATAGAAGGTTTCATGCCTATCCCTCAAACAGGGGCCAACAAAAAAGGGGGGATTTTCCACAGAATTTAGCAAAAAAGTAGAACTTTACTTAGAAAGCAAGTTTTTGTGATTTGGTGTAAATCCGTTTAGATGTTTTTGAGAAATTAGTGTTTAAAGAGGGGCTTGGGTAGGGCACGAAGGGGTTAAAAGAGTTCGGTACATCTGGAGGCAGTGGCCTTTCAGTATTCCAGCTATGTTTATGGTTTGGTGAAAATCCTTTCAACTGTTTTGAATATACAAGACAACATGCCCAGTGTGCTTGTCAAAATATGTATATTTTTTAAAAATGTTTGCAAACCCCAACAGGCCAAGTGTGAATAACAAAACCCCACTGGATACTCAGAGGTGTTTTCCTCCTAATGTTTACAAACACTGTGAAAAAAACACAAGAAAAAGAAAGAAACAAGTGTTTCATAAGTGGTTGAGTAAGCCTGTCCTCGGGTCAAGTGGAAATTCGGCTTTTACCTTTCCCTCTAACCTTGACTAAGAGCTAAAAAGGGAAATGATACCTATGCCCTTCCTTCTTGCCCAAGTGTGGGAGAAAAACCAGAATTATATCAAGACAGCTTAAAGAGTCCCTGGTACATGTCCCATCATCCTGGCAGCAGAGGTTAAACAATGTTGCCTGACACTGAAGTACGGAGGGACTTTGCTTTAAAGCTCACATCAGGTTGCCCAAGAGAGGGGTTTACCACCCATCATTACTGGAGTGTGGAAGCTAGTAAACCCCCCTCCACTTGCCCAAGGTTGAAGGAGAGAATTTACACTCCTCCTCCAACACTGTTAAAGTGTGAGAGGGACTATGGCTTGGACCCATCACAACATGCCCAAGGATAAGGATGAAATAACCCCTCGTCAATCAGCTTGACCTAAGGTGAGGGGGGTCTTTACAGAATAAAACTGAGAAGTGGGTGCCAGCTGACTCACTCCTTAACTATATGCACAATGATGCAGGGCAAGAAGTGAGTCTGATGTTAACCACTTCTGCACTCTGGTCCTAATTGTGAACATTCCAAAGAAGTGAGTGACAATTGATAAGCTTTTGTTTGGCATGCTTAACTCTGTGTGTCATGGAGGAGTGACTGACCTGTCAGCTGCCACTGTGCCCTGTTCCCTAATTAGCCCAGGAGTGGAAGACAAGTAACTGCCTTCTCCGAGGTGCACATAATGCTACAGGCCAGAGAGGAGTGTGCAACCTGCCACCCACGCCTATGCCATGCTCCCAATGGGGGAGGAAGGATTAAAAGTAAGAGGAGCTCACTCACTCCCTCCCAGACTTTATTTTTCATATCTTCTCCCTCACTCTTGGGTAAAATGAGGGGGGAAAGGCAAATTTTCCCCCTTACTTTTGGGCAAGGAAAAGTGGGTTCTAAGGCATTTCCCTCCCTGTCCTTAACAAGGCAATGGAGAAGGTAAGCATATTCCCACTCATCTTTGAACAAGGTGATGGGGTTGGGATTAACTCCCCATCGTCCTTATGCAAGGAAAGGGGCAACTGGTGGCACACTGCCCACTCTCTTAGGTAAGGCAGCAATAAGCTTTCTTTTCCAGCCAACCCAACCTTGGATAAGGCCTCTGTAATGCTACCCCACTTCACATAGTCAATCTCCTGCACCCTAGCCCTATTTTTGAAAAAAGATATGCTAGAGGGATTGCTGGGGTAAAACAAACTCCCAACCAATATGCAATTTTTGTTTTTAATTAATATTTCCTGAAGATTGCAAACTTAGGAAGTGATTAAAAAAAGAAAAGCTTGGCAAAGCCAATAAGCCTGCTTTGCATTTTAGGCTTCAGGCCAGACCTATTGGTTTTGCCAATGTTGTAGGCTAGAGACATAGTTGAACAGCATGTTCATAGCTTAATGGCAAATACAAGAGTAGCTGCAGCCACACAAAGGGGCTGCAGGGGGGCAAAGGGGCACTCAGGCTTAGGGGCCAGGGCAACAAGGTACACAAGGGATGTGGGGGTACACCAAGAGGCTGCAGGAGGCTGGGGCACACAAATGTAGGATACATAGGGAGTTGCAGAGAACATTTTGGCAAATACATGGGCTGCAGGTACAAGGCAGGATGGTTCACAGACACATCCCAGGGAGGTGGGAGGCACAGAGAGGGCCAGTATGGGCTGGGTAGGGTTCAATGCAGGAACTACAGTAGGAAAGTGAGTGCACACAGGGGCTATCTCAAGTGTGGACAAAAATAGGGGATGCAGAGAAGACGAAAGACATACAGAAGGGCTGCAGGGGGAGAAGGAACTCAGAGAGGGGCCGCAGGGGCAGGGCGTGGTGGCACATAGGGGAGGCAGTGAGTATGACCACACAGAGACTGTAGGAGGCTCAGATCCATAGAGGAGAGGTGGGGGCACACAGAGGGGCTGCAATGTGGGGAGGGGGCCCACTGAGGGGCTTCAGGGCAGACAGGGTGCATACAAAGAGGCTGTGGGGCACACAAATAATCAGACTAGTAACACAGAGTGCAGGGTGGACAAGGACACAAGCAAGGACTACAGGGAAGATCACATGCCAGCACACTCAGCATCATACAGAAAGATATCTATGATCATCCACCAACACACACATCATATATACATATAACAAACATCATACACCAATACACTAACCATAATACACCAACACATCCACCATCATCAGATGCTTTAACAGCCCCCCACACACACCCGCAGTCAGCATAAACCACCAAGACAGCTACCACTGTACATCCAAACACCCACCATAATACACACACATATCCACCATCATACAACTAAAAAAAAAAACATTATCTGCCAACAAAACCAATATCAAGGACCCACATTGCTACTATTTACAATTCAGTACTCTTTTTACAACACATTTTATTTTCAGTATGCATGGTTTAGAAACATATGTTGCATCCAATAGTAATGTTAACATTATGTGTTCCAAAGTTCAGTATTCAATAGTCAGTATTTACAAAGCTTCAACCAGTGACGTAGATATCAGTTGAGATATTTCCTTTTATGACATATTAGTTCTACTACATAATCAGCATTTAGCTATGTGCTTTATGCCATATAACTATTAAGTATATGAGAAGCCGCAGTAGCGGCCTTGAATAGAGTTCCGGGCCAATGCGATAGTAGTCCTTGGTCTGTCACACCATTCTGTGTAGCCGGTCACAGCTGTTACATCGCATTGGCCCGGAACTCTATTCAAGACCGCTACTGCAGCTTGTCATATACTTAATAGTTACATTGGAACTTCCACAATTGGCTTCCGTTCCCCGAGGCCTACTCCTTCGCACCAACACCTGGACCTCACGTACCACGTAGCTGGTCCTGTTTCCTTTATTTCAGGGAAGTCTGTCACCTGCCCATGGCAATTTTAGCCATATGTAAACAGGCATGCCCTTTATAATGTCCTGAGGATGATCCCGGCATTCTCTTAAGGGATCGAAACGCCGTCGACACTTTGTACACCATATACGCTTTTGTGCAAATGCCCTAATTTTTGTGTAATGGTGTCTTCTATATATTAAGTTTGCTCTACAAGAAATGTGTTTGAAACAAACGACGTCCTTTGCCTGAACCCCTCACTGTATACTGTACGTCTTTTTTGTCAAGTTGGATGCAGGCTAGCGTCCCACTATAACTGTTTGGTGTTCATTGTTTGCAAATATTGTTTTTTGATTGTATATTAAATATCTGCCCGGCTGGACAGATTCCTATAATATAGTATTGATTGGGTCTATATTCATTGTTCACACAAATTTTTTGTCTGGGGACCACTGTCTTTAGAAAGAATATAACTTTAACCCAACAACTGTCCCCAAAACCCTTCACCCCGCTCCAAGTCTAACGAACACCCAATATCCAAGTATACATCATATTCTTATTGCCCCACTACCCTTTACATTCACATGGTTGTAATCTGTGCTAACTGGTTTGTAGTTGGGAGGGAAATTGCCCACTCTTGTGTCAGTGCTATGTGTGATATCTCAACCCATGTAATCATTTGGTGCTGATAGCACTAGGCAGTTGCGCCCCTAGCATGTGTTTTCTCATATTAGTAGTTAGGGGGAATTGCTATGGAGGAATCAGTATCTGATTTTAGTGCATGCTTGTGCAGCTTCTATAGAGTCCTTACCTCTTTTAGCATCCCAAAGGAGGTTGATACTTCCATATTCTGCCCTTCTTGTACGCTTGTACCTCCATTTAGCCTCCTGTTTGCCTCTAGATCCTTTCCATTAAGTGTGAAGTTGTGTTTAGCGATGTTGAAGGCCAAGTGAATAAATGTAGACGCGACTTTATGTTTTGGCTGGGATACAAAAAGAGCAAACACGTAGTGGAGGACAAAACTATTTTGCCGTCCATGATGATGTTAATAAGTGCAATAACATTAGCCCAGTATGTAGTAATGTGGTTGCAGCTGCATATAATGTGGAACATCTTTGCTTCCATATCAGCGCACCTAAGACATGCTGCATGAGTGTGTGGGAAAAATGTATTAATTTTACCAGAGTAAGGTATGCCGTGTGAATATATAACAGAAATTAACTTAAACCTAGCATTCTTGGCGACTTTTGGCTTTTGACCTTTTTGCACTGTTACCCAGTCTGCGTCTCCAATGGTTGTGTCCTACAGCCATTGGTCTCTCAATACATGCAATGGGGTATTTATATCTGCACGAATAGCTCTATGTGGTACCGAGCAGCTTTACATTTACTTAAGGTTGTACATATGATGTAGCATCCCTGATGCAATTTAGGTTCTCCTTGTCCCTCCCTCCATTTCCTCTTAAATGCTGCCACTACTGTGCCATAGAGCAAGAACTGTCCTACTGGGAATTCAATGTCAGCTTGTAACTCCTCAAAGGGCCGTATCTCCCCAACCCTAAATAAATCTTCTAGTTTCTCAAGACCTAGCACCACCTAGTCCATCAATCTTCTCAGTTGCCAACTTTTTGGAGGATCAATAAAAAATTGCAATGGGATATCTGGGGAATAAGGGGTCCTCGGTTCTAGCTTTATGCAAACAGTGCAGCCAACTAGTTTGGCCACTGTCAGTTCATTTGGGATACAGCATCAGCTATTTCAATCACTGGAGTAAAGAAGTGTTTGCTTCTACTGGTGTCTCTCCTCTTAACCATTGGCTAACTGTTAGCATGATCTCTTATGGGTCTCAAATGTTACAGTATTCTTACTTTCAATCTTTTTTATGTATTACCTACATAATTCTAATTGTGACTACA
Organism: Calotriton arnoldi; assembly: GCA_963921515.1. Taxonomy (NCBI): domain Eukaryota; kingdom Metazoa; phylum Chordata; class Amphibia; order Caudata; family Salamandridae; genus Calotriton; species Calotriton arnoldi. The sequence continues at coordinate 225,947 of CAWUFW010014586.1, forward strand.
TTCTAGTACCTAAATAACATACTCTGAGTTACCTGTTATCCTTTCCTTAAAGGTAGTCTTTTGCCTGTTGATGTTGTATAGTCATTTTTGTAAACATAAGCACAAGCTTAACATGACTCACATTCACACAATACTTCCTGGCCAATAGATAAAGATAACTAATCTTTTGGTTGTATGGTTGGTGTAAAAAAAACTCTTACTAAAAGTTTTCTTAAAGATGCAGTTTTCTTATACGTGATACTCGGTTGAGGTCCTACATACTCCTCAAAGTGTTCATCATGGTATAACACATTCAAATCCTTCTTTAAACTTCTCCTTATCTCTCAGTGTACTGCATTATATTCAATGATGAATCCTCACTGCGAGTCACTCTTTCTTCCTTTTCTTTCTCGTGATAAAAATGTTGTCCCCAAACTTGCACACTAGATCATCATTCCTTTTCTTCATTTTTGCTCTTTTGTATCCATCATGTAGTACTACTTTGGGATACCCTTTGCTATGAATCTTCCAATAGAATGACATCAGAAGAACAGATTCTTCGAGCTTTGAGTAATTGACCATATTTTATAATGTAATGCTTTTGGGTGACCACTGTTCATATGCAATATGGAGAAGCTGCTTTTCTAAAACTTTTTTGTACATAATTCCCCTCTTTAATGTATAAATATTCATCCAAAAGTCAATATTTGTTGACCTAGAGTTGCTGGTAAATTTCATTTTGTAGGTTTTTATGTTCAGTCTCTGTATGTACTTCTCAAGTGTCACCTGGTCCTCATACCATATCAAAAATAAATCACTGATTAATCTCATCCACAGTTTATCGTACTCCTCTGACCATGAAACCTCCTTTCCTCACCAACCTCATAAACAGGTTTGCATATATTGTGGTAAAGGAGATTCCCATAGCAGTACCCTGCTTCTGCAAATAAATCTTGTCAGTGAACAGCAACATATTGTGGTTCAAGCAGCATTCCAGCATCTCGAGAATCATATCTGTATGTTATTGACACTCAATTGAACTTTCTCTTAAAAAATATTTGCAGGCGATTTTCTCCTTTGTTCTTTGGACCTTTTTGTCTCACATCTCCTACTCATGTTTCTCAAGAATTTTTACATCGTTTCCAGAATATTTCTTTACTTGCTCTTCTTCTTTAAACATTTCCAATTCCTTTAGTAAGTCCTCAATTTTATCGCTTTGTAGCTCCATCTTATGTTTGGCATGCTTGACAAAACTTCTCATTAATTTAATGGAACATTGCTCAGTTTCCTCTTGCCATTCGTCTGGGCGGTCCAGGTCCATGTCCTTATATGTAGGCATTAACATTATTCTTAATACCCTAGGGACCCTAATACATTCAATATATTTAGTAAGTGAGGCCATTTCCCACCACTTCTTCAATTTAAGAATTCTAGCTTTTCCTAATTCCTTTAAAATTTGAATGCCCACTTTATTCCCTTTCCTTCCACAAATCCCTTGATCCAATGACTTTGATCTCAATAAATGTATTCGGTTTTTACAAAAAAAAAAAAAGTTAGAACAAAATTGAAGTAAGTTAAAAACCACTCAATGAGCATCATATGAAAGACTTTTTTTTCGATAATGTTTATTGATTTTTGTTTTAACATACCTGAACAACAGAGCAGATGAGGATGTACATGAGTTTAAGTACAACATTTAGTACAGAGTTACAGAGTTACTCATTCGTAGTATATATGCAGATATTGACGAAGTATTAGGAGACTGCAGTACCATTGTTGCACAATAAAACATTACGAATTAAAGAATGACTTTGCTTATTAACAGTATATGCCCTAATAATTTGTTGAATGGACCCTTTGTATAAGTTACCCGTACGTGCGTGATTCGTGTCGGTGTACTGTGTGGTGGATTACCTGTCGAATATGCTGGTGTTTATGCGAGATGAGAGACTGAGCTATGGCTTGTCTTTGCCAGGAAAGGGGTGTAAGATTTCTGGCCTATGATTTCTGTGGGTGAGCGTAGGGGAGGGCATGCATGGCCAGGGCGGCAGAGCGACCAAACACAGTGGCCACTGTTGGGACCGGTTAAAGGAGAGTTCTGCAACGGAATGTGACCATGGGGGTTAGTTCTGCATGAAAATGCTGTTGTGTTCGTATTGATGGAGTTTCGATTCTATGTACGTTAAGTACTTCTGCCAGTCTGGGGGGCCAGAGCCTATAGCACATGTGTGCGCGGTGTCCTGTAGCTGTGAATGTTCTGCGATCATCGCTTTTCTAAGATCTGCAAACCATGTGTGTGTGCATGGGGGTAGGCTTGACTTCCATCACATGGCCAATCTACGTTTGGCCAATCCAAGCGCCAAATCCAGAAATGTATTGATTTTTTTTTTCCCAGTAGTGCGTTTGGTGATTCCTAGCAGGAAGTGCAGCCCATTTGCTGTCACTGAGGTCTCAGTGGCTTCTGATAAAGTAGTTTCCACCCCGTTCCATTATGTTTTTATGTTCAGGCAGTCCCACAACATGTGCAGGAACGTGGCTTCGGTGCTCCGACAGCGGGGGCAGATGTCAGGGGAGCCCTCATACATCCTCGCTAGTCTATGTGGGGTTAAATAGGTATGATGTAGATAGTTAAATTGTGTGAATTTGATTCGAGCGTTGATTGATATTATTTTTGGATATGACAGACCTTGCGCCCATTATTTATCTGTTTATGTGGTTTCAAGTGCAGTGTCCCAGTAGTCCCTTAAGGGGGCCATAAGGGTCGCGGTATCTGGTTTGAGTGAGCTATAGAATAGGGATTGCTCTCCTACCTGTGCCATGCGTCAGGAGCATTTGGAGTATGTCAGAGGTTTTTGGCTCAGCTTGCCTAGTACCCCAAGTCTGGAATAACCGTTGTGTTAGTGATGCGTATAGTAGGAATGATCCGGGGGATATTCCATAATCATCTACAAGTGTTGTAAATTCACAGAGTGTGGACTCAACAAATAGGTCCCCCAGGTCGTGAGTCCTGCAGTGTGCCATTCTGCCATTTCCGGACGATGGATACCTACTTGAGAGTTGGGGAGCACCCCGATAGGTAGGTCTGGGGCATAGGGTGGGGGGGTGGGGTCTAGACCTTACATATCGGGTCCAGCAGCTGCGTGCTGTGGACATTAAAATGTTGTCAGGGTGCTTTGGGATTGTCGCGTTTGATCCTCACAGCCACTCCAGTAGTGTTGTCTGACTATTATGTGGTGACCATTGCCCCAGTTCAGAGATATTATGATTTGCTAGCCATCTCATCGGCCATTGCAACTGAGCAGCCGCATAGTATTTCTCGTAATTAGGCGCCCCTAATCCCCCCTCTGTAATTGGAGCGTAGAGTTTCGTCAGGGCTACTCGAGCTCTAGACCTGCCCCAAACTAAGGATGTTAGGATTGATTTCAGTTTCCAAAACAGTTTGTTCGGCAGTGGGAATGGTAGTGTCGCGAAGTAGTATAATAGGTGAGGGAGTAGTAGCATTTTGGATACATCTATGTGTCCCATTGGGTAGAGAGGTAGCTCCGTCCATAATGACATGGAGGAGCGGGCCCTGGCGATTGCCCTTCCCAAGTTGCCTTCTATAACGTCCGCTTGCGAGTGATATATTTGCACCCCCAAGTTTTTAAAGGAGTCGTATGTCTGGGTATGAGGTGCCTGCGGAAGAGCCACCTGTTGCTCCAATGATTCGGGGGCCATCGGGAACAGGAGGGACTTTTCCCAAGTTACTTTGAGGCCAGAGGCACTCCCAAAAGATTCCAGTAGTGCCATCAGGTCATCTAATACTGCGTGTTGTTCACGGATGTAGATCAATGCATCGTCCGCATATAATGATATTATATGTCATTGAGTATGTACTTTGATGCCCCAGTCCATTGCACGGTTTCGCAGTGCGTATGCCAGAGGTTCCATCGCCAGGGCAAAAATAATTGGTGAGAGGGCGTAGCCCTGTCTGGTGCCGCGCTCGATGTGGAACGGGTCTGAGATATAGTGGCCAGTTTTTACTCTGGCCTGTGGTGCGCTATATAACAATCTAATCCATTTCAAGAACTTGGGGCCAATGCCATACCTTGCTAGTACCATACCCAGATATTCCCAGCCAAGTGTGTCGAATGCCTTCTCTATATCTAAGGAGGCTATCCATGCCAGTTCCCCCGATGTGCGTGCCCAGTCTAGTAATCGGAAAAGGCGCCGTAAATTGAGGCTGGTATTCTGCCAGGTATGAATCCGTTTTGGTCCAGATATACCAATTATTGCGTGACCTCCGTCAGTCTATTGGCTAGAGCCCTGCCCAGTATCTGTATTGAGATACTGGGCAGGGCTCAGTATCTGTATTCAGTAAAGACAATGGGCGATAGGATCCCATTTGTTGTGGGTCCTTCCAGGTTTCAGGAGTACCACCAGTACGGCTTCTTGCATTGAGGGTGGCATTGTGCCCCGATTGTATGCATCCAGATATACACGATAAAGGTGTGGAACTATTTGTGTGCTACAAGTGGTATAAAATTCCAGGGGCCAGCCATCTGCCCCCTGGGTCTTACCTCTTGCCAGCTGCTGTATAGCCTCCGTTATTTCCGTAGCTCGGATGGGGGCTTTCAATGTTTCATAGTAGTTGGGCTGGATTCGGAGGAGTGTTATTTGCTCTAAAAATGCTAGCGTGTCTGTCCCCGTTTGCGGCGAGGGAGCGTTATAGAGGGATGTGTAGTACTGTTGAAAGGCTACGTTTATCCCAGCTTGTGTATTGACCAAGTGACCTTCCGAGTTTTATATGGTGATAATTGGTGTGTGGGTCGTGTCTGTCTTTAGTAGCCAGGCCAGTGTCCTGCCAGCCTTGTTTCCCTCTGCATGCTTTTTCGCCAGGTATCTTTTATAATCCATTGCACATAACTTGTCTAGTGTTTCTTTATGGGATAAATGGATTTGGGCTAATTTGGGTGCAACCTGTGGGTCCGTAGGTAGCTGCCGTTCATGACTCCGTATTTCCTCCTCCAGACCCTCTAGCTCCTTTGTAAGTGTCATGCATGCCCGATATATCGTTTTTATCATGTGTCCCGATAAGACCACTTTGAAGGCATCCCACTCTATACCGACGTTGGAGGCCGTACCTTCATTTTCTGAGAAATATGTTGTAAAAGATTGTGTTAGTGAGTCGCGCAGTGGTGCGTCTTTGAACACTTCCAAGGGAAGTCGCCAAGTTGGGCTGCTGGATCGGATTGGTCCGCATGACAGTCGCATTTGTAAAGGATTGTGGTCCAAAAGTGTACGGGGGAGATATTCGGTATGTGATATCATTGGTAGGGCTTCTGGTGAGCGGTATATCAGATCTAATCTAGTATGCAGGTCGTGGAGTCCGGAGTGGTGATAGTATTCACTAAGTATGGGGTGTAATTCGTGCCATGCATCATATAAGTGTGTCCTGGAAGACCAGGCCCGTAGTTGATGTGAGAGGGTGACTGATTGAGCATCCTGCACTGGTGGGCGTGAGCGGTCTAGTGCTATGTTAGGGTTGCAATTGAAGTCCCCACCCCAGTGCGTGGGTACAGTAGGATTTTGCAATAACACCGGTGTGAGTGTTTGCAGTGATATCAGCGCTATTGGGCGACCATTTAGTATCCCCTCTAAAATTGTATAGCGTCCATTCTGATTGGTGCGGGTAGATTGTATCTCAAGTGGTGTCCCCGGCGTCACCCATATCAAGGTTCCCCTGGCATAGCCCGAGTATGTGGTTCCCACTACTGTGCCTCTCCATGTCTTGTGCATGGATGTGATTGTCTTTGTAGTCAAGTGTGTTTCCTGTAGGAGCGCAATGGTGATCCCACTCCTCCTTAGGTATTGGTACACCCGATGACGTTTAGCGCAGCCCACCAACCCACGCACAGTCCAAGTTAAAAGTGTAATATTGTCTACCCGTGCGGGTATTTGTACAACAAAATGATGGTGTAAGGGCCTATGTACTGCCGCTGCAGTAGTGTGTCTACCAGACATGTGCTAGTGTATGTGTACTGCTCGACATAAGAATGATAGAGTCCGTTCATAGTGGCAGAGTTCATGTTTGGGCAATGGTTAAGCATTATAACTAAGAACATTCCCCAAATCCTGCTCCTAGGCCTTTGCGCCAAAGGGCAGCCAGCTATCCGCACTAAGCTGGCAATACGAAACTGTGTAAGCGTACATAAATATATGAAACGTTAAATGAAATATAGTAATGAGCAACTAATACTAGGTCTATAACAGCCACACAATGTGAGTGGTAAGAAGGGGGGGCAAGGTCTACAAGATAACCTCATTGTGCCCGCCTGCATAAGTTCCATAGCTGGGTCCCAACATGGCCTACATGAGTGCGCTTAAGCAGGGGAGGTCGGGCACCTGCCCCGGGCAGCACTCACAGTTACGTAAAGCAACAGCAAACCTGTTTAAGTTCTGTTACATGAGATTGTCTGCCGTCTGAGGCGTGACTTCTGGACCATCTGCTTCCACAGCTGCCCTTTGATAGTCTGTCAAAGAGGGGGTGTCCTCCGGTGGGTTGTCAGGTTCAGACCCTGAGGATGGTGTGGATTGAAGTGCTGCATATCGTTCCGCATTCTTCACCGCTTGTGCTCTTTCCTTCTCCACTTGCACCTTGGTGGGGCCCTGTGGGTGGCGCCTGGAACGCTGCCCACGGTGCCTTTGCATCTGCCATTGTCCTTGGGATATTGAGGTCAAGTTTCTAGCGGTCGCCAGGCCGTTTTGTTCCATCAAGTCCCATGCGGCCTCTGGTGTAGTGCAAAAGGTGGTCTTGCCACCATTTTGAATCCTCAGGGTGGCCGGGAATTGCAGTGCGTATTTTACGTTGTGTTCTCGTAGGCTTTTCTTTATTGTGAGGAAGGAGGACCTGCGTTGTTGTACCGCCAGGGTATAGTCTGGATAAATGTGGATCGTGGCGATTTGAATTGTCCACGGGCTCTTGTAACCTGCAAGATGTGGTCCCTGTTGCGGTAATTGAAAAGGTGGGCCACCACCGGACGCGGAGGGGCCCCCGGGCGGGGAGGGCCCCCGGGAACTCTGTGGGCCCTTTCCACTGAGAAGAACTTGGATTGCTTGCCTTGTCTACAAACCACTTCTCCAGGTACAGTTCCATACTTTGGCCCTCCGCCCGCTCTGGAAGGCCCACTATGCAGACGTTGTTTCTCCGCGATCTACCTTCCCAGTCCTCCACTCAGTCACGCAAATATTCCACCTCTTTTTGCAATGACTTGAGTTGTTCTTCCGTCCCCTGTCTTGCTTTGCACTTCCAGATAATACAGAATACCACTCACACATGGTGGCTCAAACACAACACAACACAAAATCCCCTGGAGAGGGATTTCACTTTATAAAATGAAACACATCAAAGACTCTCTTTCCAGAATAAGGCCTGGGGTTTTATTTATGCAACGCTCTCTAACAGAAAGGTTTTCCCAGCTGTCAAATGAACAAAATTCAAGAGTATATAGATACATATATGTATATGCAAGCAATAATAACACACTTGGCAAATGCAACAGTTAAATGCATAGATAATTATAAACTCAAGCAGCAAACAATACTGGACGTCCTGCAAGAAATCAGAAAGATATTTACACTAAATACATCAGATGATTACTTTGGATGTGTACCCAGACTCACTCAAACATCACTAAGTCAATACTCAAAGAAAACACCTCAGATGATTATAGCCACTGGAAACTGAAGGTGCACACTGACAGTCACGCATCACAATGACTGTTATAGCCACTGGAAACTGAATATGCACGCAAACAGCCACACATCACAATGGCAACAATCAGAAACAAATCACCTCACTGGTTGCAAACACTGCATCTTAGCCCACTCCAGACTGGGGGATTCACAGCCAGGGTTAAGAGCCTCAGCAAACCGGGGTTCTGATGTACCGAAGTAGATGCGTCCATCCCAATTCGGACTCCAAAACAATCCCGGCCTCTAAGTCAACAAACCTCAGCTTTATAGTCTCAAAACACTGGAAGGTTCGAGAGGCCTTCCTTCCGCGCCAAGGAAACTTACTGGAATTGGCCACCTTCCACGCAAGCATTCCAAGGCAAAGGCGTTCTCACGTTCCTTCTGCATTCTCACATGTTCCAGGCTTTATCTTAACAAAGCTTACGAAAGTCCCTGACGGTATATTCAACAATCTCCTCTCCAAAAACAAAGCAGCCTTGAACGTGAATAACAAACAACTTGAGCGCTCTGGGGGCCTGCCTGTGCGCGCAAAAAGCTCAAGCAAGACAGAGTCAGAATTCAAGATGACATGAAGGCATATCAAAGCCAATAGTAAGAACTTCATAATACTTCCCAATGTACAACACAATGCACATTTGTGCACCACTGCCTATAGCATCACATACTTCATCTCTCAATGTACAACACAATGCACATTTGTGCACCACAGCTCAGAACACTGCACTTCGGGACCAAAAAGTACATTCCACAACTCTCTCTCTCATGCTTTTAAATGCACATCCCACACGTTCTGTTCTTGGCAAGGCTGTTCTAATCTGTGGCAGCTCCAACTAAGATTGCAAGATTATACAAAAGAAATCTTCAGAGGAAAAAGGTATATGCAGGACGTACATTCATGCTAGGGTAAAGTAAAACACCAAAAGCCAACTAAAATGATGGTAGTCAAAGGTCATCACGTGGTTTCAAACCATAGGAGTGCGTCTAGCACTACAGTCCCCCCTAACTGTGGGTCTCGGGGACGCCAGGGTTGATTATGAGTTTTCTACTCATCCATTTAGGCGTTTTTGATCTTCTTGCAAGAGTCCCACCTCTATACAAAGCGAGTCGATTTTGGGGCCTTGGGTGGATTTGATGTCCAATATGGCTGCCATGATTGCGTTGAAGCGATCTGCATGATCAGGGGGAAGTTCCCTGCTGTTGTCCCACTATGGGAATTGTCTCCGATGATCTGTCCGCTGAGTCAGACGTGGTCCCCACTTGCACCTGAGGCTTGTCTGATTTAGTTCTGCCCATCTTAGTTGTAGGGAGGAAGGAGGAGGGGAGGGTCAGAAAGGAGGGCAATCAGTTCGTGTTGAGGCGTTGTATCTGCAGGGCACTGCAGGTTTGCTATATGCCTTATCAGTCGAGTGCCCCTTTATTCCAGAGGGGTGAGGGGAGGACAAATGAGTCAGGCCGCTCCTCCAGTCCGTAGATCCCCAGGTCTGTTATATGTCTTTATTGCTTACAGCCGGGGGCCACTGGTCCCCAAACCCAGACCAGGTCCACCTCTCCTCCTGGAACAGCCACTTCCCCCTGTTCGGTGTAGGCAGCATGTTGCGCACGCTTCTACCACACAGGCGGAGAACCAAATTTCCCCTCAGCGATTGCAGGCGACAGTGTTGTGTCTTGGGGCATATTGCGTTGTGACGGCTCCAGCGTTACAGGGCCCATGGCCTGCTTTGTAGCACTAGTTGACCACTCCCAGGGGCAGCCCCAACGAGACCACAACGCTGTTCATCAGAGTTCTGGGCGGATCCTTCAATACGGGGCCCAGGCCTGCCTTGATGTGTTGCTAGTTCTTGGGGATCTGGGCAGCTCCTTCGATACAGAGCTCAAGTCTGCCACAACGTGTCCGCGGTTTTCAGAGCTCTGGGCAGGTCCTAGAGCTCAGGGGCCCGATCTACAGCAGCGGGCTGCCGGCATACAGGGCCCCGAACGGCACCTCCAGCACTGAGCCCCGCCCTGCAGCAGCGCGTCGAAGATTCCCAGAGTCCGGGACAGGTTCCACAGTGCAGGGCCCAGTTGCTAAATAATGGTAGTTATCGGACTCCTGGGTGGCTCCCTCTGCACAGGGCCCAGGGCCGCCGTGATGCACTGCTGACACTTGTAGTCTTGGGCAGCTCCTACTGTGCTGGGCCCAGGCCCACCGCTATGCGCCGTCAGTTCATGGAGTCCTGGGCGGCTCCCACGGCTCAGGGCCCAGGAATACCTCAGTGTGGTGCTAGTTCCTGGGGGTCCCCCGGTGTGGGGCCCGGGTCCGCCACGACATGCTATCAGTTCTTAGGGGCCTGGCGGCTCCTACCGCTCATGGCTCAGGTCTGCCACAGCGCACTACTGATTCACGGGTCCTGTGGGGCGGGTTCTCTAACACAGGGCCCAGGGCTGCCACAAAAGGGTGCCAGTACTTTGAAATTCTGTGCGGGTCCTTCTGTACAGGAGTCAGACCTGCTGCAACATGCTGCCAGTTTACGACTGCTCCCGGCGTCCTCGGGGCCTCAGCGGCGGGCGGCTCACCCCGGGACAGTTGACTCCCTGCTTATCAGTGGGGGCTCTTCTGCATCTGCGCCGACAGCGGGCACGCTCCCCGCAGCCTCTATCCCCGGCACGCGGCTCCCAGATCACATGGTGAGGGCGGCCGAATCAGTGCGCATCCCGGTTCCGGGCGCTTCAGGACTCCGCGATCAGGCCTCACCGCCAGGTCCCGAGTCAGCAGAGCGGGCCTGCTTCGCTCGTCAGCCCCTTCGGCTACTGCAAATTATTCCAGTCGGGCCGCCGGTAGCTCAGTGCTAGCCGCCCGTGTGTGGTTGCGACCTTGAGATGCCCTGAGAATCAGGATTTTTCGGTGGGTCGAGACGGAGCAGTTTAGAACACAACTGCTCCGGTCGCCATCTTGGCTACGCCCCTGCATCATATAAAAGACTTATAACGGTACAGTTCATCAAACACAGCCCCCTAGGTTACAGAATTGATAACAAGGACTATGACACAAACAAATAAGTTCATATAAAAAGGTCTCGTCAAACCACAGTGGCCACAGTTAAACCTCATAGATTAATCACAACTGGATCTGACACTGACCGCAGACCTTAAAAAACTGGGGACATATAGTTCTGAGTCGCTAGAAAGCATTTGTAGAAAAATAAAAGGGGGTCTATCCTGCCTAAAATTTGCCTTTTTTTAAATAGGAATGATGCAGGACTTTCTTTGTACCTCATAAAAGCTACAAAACATAAAAAAATGCATCATATCCTGTGGAGACTTGCCATCGCAGCCACAGGGTGAGAGGCTCTGACCCTTATGCACCTCACACGGATGGGCCAGAAGAGAATGAAGAAGATCCAAGCAAAACCTGGTCAATAAAAAACGATTATGACTGCTTTTAAACCATAAAAGGTAAGGTTCAGTCGATGGCACGGTTTTCAATAAAGAATGCCTATGGACGCTGAGATTCCTCAGCTCCACTTCTCCACTGTCCAACCACCACTTTTTAAAAAAGTTCTCCTTTACCCAACACAGGTCCCTCCTACAGTTTTTTTCTGGGTTGGTAAATAGGTCAGCCCTTCCCAAGCTCATAAAGCATCCCTGACATACTTAAACCAGGGGATACAATAACAGTAGTCGAGAGAAAGGCAATCACTTAAGATTTCCTTGCTTAAGGCAATTCCCTTCCTAAGCCACCTTTTCATCCACAGTGATAGGGGGCGGTAAGACAACATATCAGAAAGAAAAACCATCCCCGGTTCTTCATGGGCTACGAAGGTGGAGATGCTCTGCAGTAAACATAATAATCGTCTTAGGAAGATGTTTTTAACAGTTTGTAGTTCCTCATGCTCTATATAACCCCAGATCTTGCTGCCATACGCCACCTTAGTAATACCCTCGACCTTATAAATGTGCAAAAGGGCCCGATAAGGTCTATTGCCCGGTCTAGAGGCAAAGTTAAAAACAGCTGCGTTGGTCCTAACGAGGTCCCCTTTCTTTCTACTTATGAGAGCACGCCAATTCAGGGTGGCATCAAACACTACCCCCAGGTATGAGAAGACGTCAGTCTTAGGGACCGGCGTGGACCCCACCACAAATGTGTAAGGTTTACTAGGACGGGAACCCACTTGTATTACAAAAGATTTGTTGTTGTTAACCAACAAATCATGGTCCTCCATGAAGTGGACAAAAGAGTTCAGTCCCCTGGCTGTCCTAGCCATGAGTACAGCGTCCAGGCAGACTACGCCACCCACCTGACGACAGTCAGTTTTTAACTTCAAAAGAACCTGCTCCAAGTTGTTGATGTACAGGTTAAAAAAGAAAGGGGCCAAAATACACCCCTGTCGGACCACTCTCTGAATTGAGAACTGGCGGGTAACTCTAAGGTCTTTAGAGTAACGAACCACTGCCTTGGTGTCTCTGTGGAAATCCCTCAAGAAGAGGACTGGGTCTGTACTGACGCCTATGGACAGCATGATCTGCCAGCGCTCGGATCCGTTGAGGCGATTGAACGTTGAGGACAGATCCATAAAAGCTAAATGGATAGTACCGGGATGGGCAATGGTGTACTTAGTAAGGACCATATAGAGATTCAAACTCTAGTACACTGCAGACTATCCCGGACGAAAGACATATTGAACCTCTGACAGGATGTTATTATCGTCTCCTCATCTGGAAAGCCTATCAAGTACCACACACCCCACCACCTTTACCACAGAATCGAGTAGGGAGATGGGCATATAACAATGGGTACTGTCTCGGTCTCCCTTTTTGAAGACCGGGACAATGGTGGATAACAACCAGGTACCCGGACTGTTTGTTCTCATTAAATACCTCCTTAGCAGCTTGTTACCTTTTGCTGTGCTTGGAGGCCAAGATGTTTATCCCAGTGTGATGCAATTTAATTCTACCCCTGATTGATTGCCATTATTTAATTAATGGCAGAGTGATCCAGTAGTGCTGGACCAGTTTTCAAAGTGGGGATGCCGACCCTCAATGTCATCTCATAAGTTATAAGTGCTGTGAAGAGTGAGTGTACCAAAGTAGCTGATCTAGTTGAGTGGGTGTGAATATGGTAATACATAGTCGACTAGCATTGCGCCCATCTATACAAATGAATGCCTAAAAATTATGTCATACGATAGTGTCATTCATTCAGAGCTCATTCACCACTGAAGTCAACCTAACAATTACAGGACTTCCAGCTCACTTTCTGTTGGAACAGCGCATGGCCTTAATAGTTATTTCAAACTTACGATGGTGTAATTAAATGACAGATCTAGGCTATGTGGAGTCTCAGCTCACATTTGCACTGTGTAGTTACACCTCCAGCAAAACAAGTTCTACAATCAACTTCCATTTGTGAGCAGTTCATATAAATATCTAAAATGAGTAAAGTGGTGGCAGGCGGACAACTGGTCCGTGTGGTTTGTCTGTTTAGTGTACCCACATATTAAATCTCCTTAACAGTTTAGCACATCCAGAAAATCAATTGATTCTTCCTCAAAGGAGGTGCTATTGAATTTTACCACTGGTTACACTCTTTCTTGTCAAGGCAAGAAACGGGGGGGGGGGGTCCTTTGCCATTACCACCGGCATTGAGAGAAACTGATTCATTTTGTTAGTGGAGGCTTAAGAGTTGGCCTCACTCTCGGGTTCCCTTTATAAAGAGCATGCAAAACCTGGAAAAAGTTGGGAAAGATCTAATATTGACCTCAATAATTCATGTAAATTTAAAACCTATCTCGAGATGAGTTACAACTCTGCAGTGATGTGTATTTTCAGTCATTGCTAAAACACTGGGCCACGCAGAAGTAACACTCATCATATATTTTGGGTCAGGAGTGATCAGCCTCAAGAAAGGTGAAAAAAGTATTGTAAAGTAAAAATACATAACTCGTCCTTTTGCGGTAGACCAAAAACCACCTTCAAAAATACTGTGTGCTTTACAAAACTGCCCTTTGATTGAAAAGTACAGCTCAGAAATATATTGTGGACTTGTGCTTCTTTGAATATGGGAACAAGAGAAAGCATCAGAAATATTGCGCCAGGAGCATGTTCCATCCAAAACTTTGTGGCTCACACCATTTCATGTTCCCTAACTAGGATTCTTTTTTTTTTTTTTTATGATTTTTTTATTGAGTTTAAACATCACAAAGCATTCGTATGCACGATTTTTATACACAGTATATCGTCATGTATTCGCGGTAAAGCATTGTACATTCAATCAGTCCGACAGTCCGAATATCTGATCATTGCGCCTTAACATATCCATTTCGACAGTTGGGGATGTACATAAGCCTCCTCTGTGCGTATTCCACCCTCCCCATTTTTTATCCCATTTTTTAGGGCACCCTCTAGATTTATACACTTCTTTTTCAGCAACCATACATTTATCCATTTCCGCTGCCCAGTGCCTGATCGACGGTCGTTCCGCTACTCCCCATTTCATGGCTATCGCTCTCTTGACCAGTGTGTATCCCAGCGTGGCTAACTGCCGTTCGACTGCAGTAAGATCAGTAGCATCCCAGATATTAAGAAGCCCTAGCGATGGTGTGAGTGTTATTTGTTTCCCTGTGGCGTCCTGCAGTTGTGTTGTCGCCCCTTCCCATATGTGACGCAGGAGCGGACAGTCCCAAATAGTGTGAAAAAAGTTTGCCTCCTGGTGACTGCCACGTAGACAGAGAGCACTTTGTCTGGTTCCCATTTTTACTCGGGTCCCCCCCCCCGCGAGGTATGTTCTGTGTAGGACTTTAAATTGGATTAAGCGAAAACCTAACTAGGATTCTTGATTGCTTAGTGTTTGCGGGATAACAGGTTTCTTTTCATTTTTTAACAATTCTTTGTTGTAATGTACATCAATCCAATTGGTTCAACTAAAGCAGACCAAGGCTACAACTCTCAAAATGCACCGACCAGTTAAAGGAAAGCCTAGGACTGGACATATTTGTTGACGTCAAGCCCAGTGGAATCCCTATACTTACAACTCAAAAACGTGGGTAAAGCTAGTGCTTTGCAAAGCCTTGCAGCATAAGGTGTATTCTGAACAGCCAGTTTGCCTAGTTGCATAAAAACCTGCAACTGTCAGGGTTAATATATAGGATGTTTCATACATATGCAGAGGGCAAATAAGAATCATCCAACTGCGAATTAGCAACCCACTTAGTTGTCCCATCAATTACGCGAATTGTGATAATTGTATATCAATTAGTTAAAGTAATGTATGCAGTGTTTTCTATTCTTCAGGTTGTACTAGCTACTCTTTATTTACATTAAAATTGCAAACATTTGGTCAGTAAATTAATTGTACTATTCATTAAAGAGTTTGAGTCAAATAAAAGTATGTATTTGATGTACTGTAACCAAATACTAGATACGGAGGCACTAGTTGGTTTTATTTTTTGTAATACTTAATGGTGGGTTGAGTCTCCTGAGCACTGTACTTCTGGCACCCTGCTTATGAGAAAGAACTCTAGCCATCTAAACATTGCGATAAAGACGAAGAATGGACATTTCACCAGCAGTTGAGCACCAAAATAATAGTACTGTGGTTCAGTGGACTAGTATAACTGCTGCACGAGGCATGACACAACATAGAACTGTTACTGCATGCTTTTCCACATTTTTACATGCACGTTTCTCACCAGCATGTTCCTCGTGGTAAAGTGGCACTCTACGTATTGTGATGTGACATTATCTTACTACTGATGCAGGAAAACCGCATCACAATAATCATTATGTACACAATCTCGAATGTGTCAATATCCCATTTCTGGATATTCTTACAGCTTAAAGTGCACTTTAAAGTCGCACTATTATGTAAGGCAGAAGCTACATGGTAAATAACCTTTCTGGTGAATGATCACCAGTATACTGGATCCACGCTGTGCATCCAGTATACTGGTGATCATTCACCAGAAAGGTTATTTGTACTTAGAGGCTGGCTGCCTCTCACTGGGTAGCACGCAATCATGTTGGTAATTGTTTAAGCAGAGTTGAGTTTTTTGCAACAGGAGTGCACTGACTTCACATACAGATAGAAGCTACATGGTATCATATGTCAATAATAATTCGGACTTCAGTTATTTCACAAAATACAGTGAGTTTTTTTACTTGCTAATGTGTCAATTGCAAATTGAAATGGAGCATACATAAAACAGAAAAATTATATATCATACAAGTTTCATTTTAATGTGCATCACTCATGTTTCAGGATTAAGAAAAAATATTTTGATTTATGTGTAAGTTAAAAAGTTGTAGACATTTAGGGCCACATGTATCATGCATTTTACTGGTCGCAAAAAGCCTGAATTGCAGAATTGGGCTATTTGCGACAGGTAAAATGCATTTTGAATGTATAAATGTTACAGAATCGCTATTTTGGATTGCAACTATATAACTATATAACTATTCGGTATTAGGAAGGGGCGTGTTTAGGGAGTCCCTTCCTAATACCGAATCTCAGTGGTATGTAAGAATGTTTTGCAACCGAAATGCGCTCGCAAAACATTTGCAATTTACCACCCATTTCAAGTAGGTGGTAACCCATTCGCAAATGGAAAGGGGTCCCTAAGGGAATGGTAGCGAAAACGTTTCTTCAGAGCAGGCAGTGGTCCCACAGACCACTGCCTGCTCTTAAACAAGCATTTTCAATGCAAATTGGTCTCGCATGTGTGAGAGTTAGAGGTATTGGAGTTGTAAATGATAATGTCTTTTGCCCATGTGTTTTGGATTGGAGTGGAGTGGATGTAGTGGTGTAGAGTGAAATTATATGGGTTGGTTTGGAATTGTTAGTTGCTGAATTGTGTGTGTTGGAATTGTGTGGTGTGAATTTGTGTAGTGGAATTATGTGGCATGATGTGCAGTGGAAATATGTGGATAATAATTATGTGTTATTGAGTGTACTGGAATTTTGTGGAATGGTATTTTGTGTGGTGGAGTGGTATGTTGTGGAGTTTAATTATATATATTTTTATTACATTTAATACATTGCAGCGCCAGCCCACTGAGGAGCAAGCCCAATGATGAAGCATGCCACCTTCGGGTGGGTGAGGGCAATTGCTCAAAGAGCGTATGCTCCCAGTGACTACGTTTAGACTCTATTGAGAGTCAGCCATAGCGATGGCGGAACATTATAACAGCCGTTTCACGGTTTGTAGTAGTAGCCAATTCTGTGATGCCAGAACTTATTTAATGTGATTGACTTTCCTAGTTCTTGGGGACAGTTTGATTGCTGTGTTAAGAACTTCTTTTACTTGTGCGGAACGGGTTTTAGGAAAGCCAGTAAATAGACCACTGTCATGTTTGATTCTTAATATGACTTGACCATAACAGTCCAAGTTCTTTAAATGAGATCTGGGAGAATATATCTGTTGTTTTGTATGAATGTTAAGTCCTGGAGGGTGTTTTTCTGCTGTGAAATAGTTGTGTTGCAAAGCTACCTAGGGTTTATGACCTTAAAAACAAAAAGCGGTCTAATCCCTACCTAAACTATACCTTTTGGGAAAAGTTGTTCTCTGAGAAATTGTTACATTATAGTACTATGTCAGATTGTCTGCCCTGTGAAACACAGTCTCAAGTGAATATATTAGTTCAATGGAAAAGATGGCGCCAACGGTGTCTTTACATAATTGACTACCAGTACCCAGAAGAATAAATACACTGACACAACACAAACTGGTAAGCCACAGAAGATGTGTTTAACATGTGTAGCATTGGAATTATGTGGAATGCTTCCCGGGCGTCACCAGGCCTGTATGCAACAATTTCAATTTCAAAACATACCTTCTGAACATTCTAAAAATATCCAAGACCACAAGAAATACCAGGCAGGTTTTTTCCTAGCTAGGACTCACCAGTGAAGTATAGCGTGAGTACTGTGGCACAGAGCACACTGGACTCATATTTGCGCATGCCTACTGCGCTTACGGTATCGCACTGACAAAAAGAAAAAAGTGATGAGTGGAATGCTTGAATTAATCTCAGCCACTGGTGAAGTATGTGAAGCAACATTATTGCTTGTTAAACCATATAGGAGTGATGTTTTTGTTTAGTGCACACCCTGAACTGAATTACTTGTAGGTGCTCTCAGACTGGTTAACACTGCGTCCTCGGAGATGCCAGAGTTACTGTTAGCACCGGTGGGCAATACAATATCACACTTCAGCTCACTACTGGCAGGTATGTTTTTTCAATGTTACAGCTAGTAGGCAGTGTGATATCAGGCGTGCTCATACAGTGCTGCACTAGAGTGCTGGACAGTAACCTTGTCTTAGTGATTTGTTCTAGTCTGCCCTGACAGTTACCACTGCCTTGCATAAATATTGAATACTCGAACTTCACAGGTCTGATATCATACCTGTTAATGTTTTTACTTCATCATGAACAAAAATGATTTTTTTTGCCAGCTCTCTTTACCTTTAACCGGTTTCTATCAGGAGTTGCCTGCATTCATTTCCACAGACAATATGTTTCAATACAGATTAAATATGCCAATGTTACTGGTAGTTTGTGTTTCCACTGAGTTTTACCGAATCAAAATACAAATTTTAATTTGATTGAAAACGTTTAAGAAACCCCAAACACATGTTTATATTTGAGAGCAAATCAAAAGGCGGTCATATCTTTTTTTTAAATCATTCCTCTATGCTTGTCTAACACACTGCACTTACAAAGCATGTTTCACCAAAATGATGTTCTCTCTGTGCACAAAAACAGGGAAATAAAATATCTGTTTGGTCTTCTTTTCTGTGAAGAATAGATTCCAGAATTAATGAGCTCTTCCTCCAAACTGAAAGTATGTACTCCTAATGGCAGTACAAAGAACATCCTTTTTTACACAGGCCCGTAGATTTGGAAGAGCCTGTTTGATTGATATGCACCAAACATGTTAACAGGCTGCATCCCGAGTGTGGAGGAAAGTGAATGAGCAGTGGCCCCAAATTCCAAATAGAAAAGGTCCGGAAGCGGGACGTCCTGCTTCATTTGGCTGTAAACACTAATAAATAATGCAAAGCGAAAGATCTACAAGGGAGAGAGCAAGTTCCTTTAAATAAAGTACGTATCATAGATTTGGGGGATGGAGAAGTGTCACGCAGAAATGGAAGTTAGGAATGCTGCCATATAAAAGTGACTTGTGCATACTTCGGGGCAGGAGGTGGTGTTGGGGGAGGTCACAAGGAGATTAAGTGAAGTGTAAGCAGTGTCATGGCCAGCAAAATGGCGGAAAGAAAAACAATCGCGTTTAAAAGTAGTACTTTTATTTAATGATACATGTACTTAGCGGTAGCATGTAGCTGGCATTTTACACACTGAATTGGATATGCTGGCGGATATTTCACAATGACATGCACACTCCGGGGTGGGAGGTGGTGTTGGAGGAAGGGAGGGGGAGATTAAATAAAGTGGAAGCAGCGCCCAAAGTGGTTTCACTCTTTTTGTCCTTGAAGGTGTAATGGATCGGAGTTTTCCTTTTTTAGATTGTTAATTCTTGCTCATGCATTTTAAAAAAGCTAATGTTTTTTAGCCTGAGTATTTTCCACTTTTTATTGTTTATTTTATTACTCTGTCTGACACTTCCCTATAGAAACATGTCAAAGGGGAAATATTATTTAGGCAATTCTAATGAACCCTGTGCGAGAGCTTAGCTGAAGAGCAGTGCTCTTATTTAATGTGTAATTTAATTAGCTGTAAGCTGTCGCCCCCTAGAAAGAGAGCTGACAACGCCTGCAGCTATTTTACAATGACAAGGGTAGTTCGGTCGGGAAGTATTGTTGGGGAAAGATGCAGGGAGATTATGCGAAGTGGAAGCAGCGCTGCAGCGATAAGAAGGGGGAAAAGAAAACAAAAATACTGAAAAGCAGTCCTCCTATTTAATTAGTAAGTCACTCACTTGTAGAATGTAGCTGCCGCCCTTTACACAGACAGCTCGACATGGCTGCGACCATCTCATGACTCTCTGGGGTGGAGTTGAAGCAACCCCCTGAAAGGACCATGCTTTTAAATGCAGTGCTGATTGTTTTGTAAATAAAAAAATGCAGTCTAAGATGTTGGTAAAAAAGGAGCCACCTAAGCAGTGCTCTTATTTAATAATTAATTTAATTAGGTGTTGCTACCACCCTTTGCAAATAGAGTTGTAAAAGCCTGTGGCTCTTTAAATGCGGAGCCCGGGTGGAAAGTGTTGTTGTGGGGAGCGGAGGAGATAAAGTAAATTGCAAGCTGCGCGATAAGAGGGCGGAAAGGAACTGGAGCGCGCCTCGGAGATCCTTATCAAAG
This sequence comes from Calotriton arnoldi, assembly GCA_963921515.1. Lineage (NCBI taxonomy): Eukaryota > Metazoa > Chordata > Amphibia > Caudata > Salamandridae > Calotriton > Calotriton arnoldi. The sequence continues at coordinate 245,954 of CAWUFW010014586.1, forward strand.
GAAAACAGGGGAGAACAGCTGTGCGTAGGGCTAAACTTCTCCTTCTTGCATGAAGAGTCTGTTCAACCTCTGCGCGCTGAATGCAGACATTTTACAGAGGAGACATGTAGCGAGCCCCCATGAAATTGATATGGAATGACAGCATGCATCCGCTTGAACACGGACAGGCATGTACGTGCGCAGTGTGTCGCTTTCAGGAGCGGAACCTTTCTGGGAAGGATGAAGGCAAAGCACTAAAAATATTTAGCACTTCATGTTTTGACCACGTGAGGAATGCTTGAAGAAGATAGTTTTTGAATACATGATGCTAGCAGCATTGTGGATGTAGCTCGTTTACAGCCTGCAGTTCTTCTGAAATGTCAGCAGGAAAAAAAACAAGCCCAATCCCCCTTAAGGAAGCCCAAAGCCAGCCAAACTTCTTAACAAAAAAAGCCCAACTGACGATCGACTTCCAAAATTGCAAAAAAAGGCGACAAAATAATATGGTAATGGGGGCAGGAAGCGGCAGTAACACAACTGTGGTATTAAGAGGCAGTGGGAGGAAGAATACTATATTTAAATGTAAGCAGCTAGGGTGCTGAAGCTGAACACAGACAAACAGTAACAGAGCAGGAAACCAAGAAAAAAATAGTCCTCCAAAGAACAGATAAAGAACCTTAGTGGAATGAGACAGTACTAAGTCCCTGCTCTGTGGGAGGAACAGAAGAGAGAAATGAGGGACAAAGAGGCAGGACTGACCACTAGCAAGGAAGCATTTTAAAGGACACTGATATAGACAAAGGAAAAGCAGTCTTTTCAAGAAAGGGGATGGACTTGAAGCCCACAGACTAATTACAACAGGCCTCGAAGAGACAGCGCATGCGCTGTCTAGCCCGACCTAAATATGAAAAGAAAACTTTTCATTTTTCTTTCTTAAACACAACCCATTTTCATTTAAGGAAAACAGGCTGCACATAAAATAAAATTAATGCTTTTTTTAAAAGCAATCATGGACATGGTGGTCTGCTGATCCCAGCAGGCCACCATCCGCATGATTTTAGCTAGTCCTAATGGGTTGCAAATTGCTACCTACCACATTAATATTCATGAGGTTGGTCGATTTGCGACCCACTAGGAATCGCTAAATGAAACTCATGGAGTTTCATACATTGGGAACAGCGATTACTGAGTTGCGATTCGCAGAGAATCACAATTAGGTAATCTCTATTTCCAATAATGATACATATGGCCCCAAGTTGCCTTCTCTTTTCACACACTCCTGTAATTCACTAAGTGTGTCACTGGATTCAATTTATAGAATCACCCACACCTTTGCCACTAGAGAAATGAACCATAAATGTAGATCTACCTGCTAAAATAATTAGCAATAGTTAGTCAGAGGTTGGCTGACATTTCCACTGTTTTTTCTTTCTGAACTCCTACAAGTTTATCTGAGGGTGTTGCAGCACCTCCCGCAGCCCTAGTGCCACCTGAATAATCACCACCAAATGGTCATAAAGCCAATTATTTTGCAAAATAAACTAACATTGTGGGTGAAAAATGTCATAATAAATAGTCAGAGACACATTAAAAATAAAAAAAATAAAAACATATCTGAGTCTTTCGTTTAACTTTTTTCTGCCCAGAAAATGCAGCTCCTGCATCTCAAGGAGGAGAGCTTGAGCTTATTGCTCAAACCTAATCCGGAGCTGCCTCAGACCCTTTGCACCTCAAAAATACTAAATGAAATAGCTAAGACAGTAGCACCTCCCCTCACCTCTCTAGTAAATAATAATATTACATCTGGACAGTACCCGGCCGAATGGAAAAAGGTTTCCATACCTCTGTTAAAAAAAACCTCTCTCAATATTAACGAGGAAAAGAATTATTGCCCAATTTCTCACCTGCCAATGGCGGCAAAAATTATTGAAAAACACCTTAACATTTCTCTTTCGTAATTTCTAAACATAAATGAGATCTTTGACAAAGCTCAACATGGTTTTACAACAAACCACAGTACCAAACGGTGCTGGTTGTTGTCACGGAGGAGATAAGATCCATTGTAGACAACGGTAGAAAGGCTGCAAGGATCCTTTTAGATCGGTCCGCAGCCTTCAACACTGTGAGTCATTCGGTCCTCATATACTGCCTAGCTAATATAGGGATACATGGGTCAGCTCTGAATCTCCTTTGGTCTTTTCTCACAGACAGAGAGCAGTCGATCTCCCTTGGTGAATTTAGATAAACGCCCTTCTTACTGCCTTGTGGCGCCCTTCAGCGGTAGTCACTGAGTCCTACACTTCTTAATGTTTGTGTGGCTCCTTTAGCAAAACTGATTCAACCTTTCAGTTTCTCTACAAGCTCCTATGCGGACGATGAACAAGTTACTTACGCATTATCTGGTAGAGACAAGATCTAGCCGCAGATTCCTTACCTTTGAATTTCCCAGGCATCAGACTGGATCTGGAAGATTTTTGCATGACCAGTATTCCTGCAAGGCGGAAGGTGGCGTCGTTCGGATCCACCTGGCGGCAGCGTCTGTGCCGGAAGTGAAGTCCGCATCACCTATATAGGCGCCCCTTCTACGTACTGATGTCGGTTATTTTTCATGACTTTCCACGCCAGGAGAACGGAGCCATGAAGTGCACTGACACTGTGGGCCCTGAAAGGGATCAGCCCTGACCCTAGAAACTTGTCTGCAGAGCGGTGAGGATGGGTGGGTTGATAAGGAATCTGTGGATAGATCTGGTCTCTACCAGATAATGCGTTACCAAGGAAAGTAACTTGTTCATCTGATAGAGACATCTAGCCGCAGATTCCTTACCTTTGAATAGATACCTAAGCAATACCATCCCCGGTGGTGGACTGTGGACAAATTCTAAATTAAAAAATCCTGGAAGACCGAACGGGCAAAGTGACCGTCCTTGCAGACCTGACTGTCCAGGCAGTAGTGTTTGGTAAACGTGTGCAGGGACACCCACTTTGCTGCCTGGCAGATTTCCAGGGCTGGGACCCCACGGGCTAACGCAGTGGTCGCAGCTTTAGCCCTGGTGGAATAAGCCCTTAAGCCCTCAGGGGGTGCTTCTTGGCCAGTGGGTAGCATATTTTAATATAGAGAACAACCCAGTGTGAACTGGTTCATTTCTTTACCACCCGACCATTCTTCGTTCCAACATACCCCATGAAGAGTTGGTCGTCCACCCAGAACTCTCGTGTACGGTCAAGGTAGAAAGACAACGCTCTTTTGGGGTCCAGAGGTTGGAGTCGCTCCTCTTCTTTAGAGGGATGTAGAGGCGCGTAAAAGCCTGACAGGGTGATGGATTGGCCTACATGAAATGAGGTGACCACTTTAGGTAGAAATGAGGCCCTTGTACGGATCACCAGTTTGCCAGGATAGACAGAGGTAACGCGGCGTAGATGACAAGGCCTGCAGCTCACCCACGCTACGGGCAGATGTAATCACCACAAGGAAGGCTACTTTGATCGTCAGAAGCCAGAGGGGACAATTATGGAGAGGCTCAAAGGGAGCACCCATTAAAAAAGTTAAAACCAGATTAAGGTCCCACTGAGGCAAGGATCACTGACAGAATATTAACAACACTAATATCGACCTACAGAAATATCGTGACATAAATATCGTTGTCAAAAATATCGACCTCCTATCTTCATAATGGTAAGTACAAAAATATCGAGAAAAAAATATCGTTGTTAAAAATATCGAAGTACAAAATATCGTTTTTTATATGTATTATAAATAATGTAAAATAAATTAAATACATTTTACTTAAAAAAAATATTTAGATTTATTTGTAAATTTTAACAATTGTAATGAATAAATGTAATTTAAAAAAAATTATACATACATATATATAAAATGTAATATATATTTACTTAAAATAATTAATAAATAATAATTTTAATGAATTATAAAATGTTAGAAATATATTTAAAAATAAAGATAAATATATATATACACATCAACCTGTAACATAAAAATTAAAAAAATATATAATATAAATTAAAATATTTAAATATTTCATATTTTTTAAACCTACATTTTAAACTACATTTAGTGCAACAGTAGGGAAAGTGTTGGATAGCAGAGGAAAATAATTTACTATTACCACTCCAGCGATTGCAACAGTAGGGAAAGTGTTGGATAGCGAAGGGGAATAATTTACTATTCCCACTCCAGCGAGTGCAACAGTAGGGAAAGTGTTGGATAGCGGAGGGGAATTGTTAGAAGGTGGTTCTGACACTCTGAGCCGCCCGGATTTTTCGCTTTTTGAGCACCTATTTGTTGAGCTTTTACTGTGAGAGAGCCTCATAAGTTGGGACTCACCCACAGTGAACTCATGATGAAAGAGACTGCATGTGGATTTTACTGGTGTCCCCCTAGCTTGACTAGGCCGCTGCGCAGCAGCTGGAGTAAGGGGCACCGGGCTGGTTACATGCAGACACATGTGTACATGCGTGTGCACATGTGTACGGGCTGCGCAGGGGAGATTCCTGGTGTGCGCAGCCCAGGAGCAGCTACAAAGTGAATGGTGTGGCAGGACTTATGCAGAATTGGGTGGTGACATGGAATAGGCTTTATACAGTGGGAAGAAACATGCCAGGGAAAGTCAGTGTGCCTTACAGTGTTTATTCCATTATTCTCTTATGAGGATAGGGAGCACATGGACTAGTTTTACTTTCCTAGGGCCTACAAATTCCAGACACGCACCAAAGTCCACTGTAACCTATGTGAGAAGAAGTATTCTGCAGAGTCCAAAGTCATATTTGTACTGCTTTTGGGTCATCCAGAAATGTTATATTTCTCTGAGTCAGCTCATAACCAGGCCTGGCTGGGGGCTGACCCCAGCAGGCTGGATTAATGACCTTTCTTCCAAGAGCGAAGACCTCCTCTCCAAGAAGAGAAGATGGGTGGAGCTACAGGCTAATCCATCAGCAGCTGTCACCTGGTGCCAGGCACCCAGCTGCACAAGGGAGAAGGCAGCTCTGGGGGGAAGGGGCTTTCAGAGACCATGTGGCAGGAGATCCCTGGATGACGCCATCTTGAACCAACCCAGAGGCCTGGGCAGGAAGGAGGGAGCAGGGGCAGAGAAGTGATGTGTCACTGTGTGATAGGGCAAACAGAGACTTCCTGCCAGCCCCCTCCCCAATTCTTTAAAAGTGTTTGCACAGGAAGAGAAGCTCTCTCTGGGGTGTGGTCTGCTGAGGCAGAGAGTGCTGGAGCCTGGCGCAATGGGCAGTTGGAAGGAGGAACCCCCTGACTGTCCCAGGATCCTGAACAGCGCCAGGAGAAGAGTCCAGGACCAGTGCGCAGAAGCATGGGCCTCTGCGCAGGGAGAAGAGAGGCCCAGGAGAAGAGCCAGGCGAAAGGCTGGCGTAGGGAGCCAGTGAAGGCAGCTCCCTGCTGAATCCACCCTCTGTGAGACCCAGAGGGCGAAGGAGAGTACTCGCAGTGGCTGGGGAGCGCCACCAGGAGCAAGAAGAGGCCAAAACCAGGAAGATCGGACCCCTGGGGGCTGAGATATGCCCCCCAGAAGGTAGGTGACCTTTGACCTGTGGCCAACCGACGACGAAGCGCGTGGGGCTCCGCCGCCGGTCCAGAGAATGCCCCCGGGGTGGGTCAGGCCCCGGGGGCTGAACCCCAAAGAAGTGAAGTCGGGGTGCGCCGTCGCGCACCCGTGAAGGTGCCCTGCGGGGTGCCAGGAGCCCACCCTGGCCCCTGCCGAACATGAAGCCGGGGAGCGCCGTTGCGCTCCCCGTGAAGAGGTCTCTAAGGGCCCGGGACCCCATCCCCGGGCCCCAAAGCAAAGACAGGGAGCGCCATTGCGCTCCCCATGAAGAGGTGGTCGCGGGGTGCCAGGAGCCCACCCCGGCCCCCGCAGAAGAGCACAAGTGGGGGAGCGCAGTCGCGCTCCCCGTGAAGGCAGAGGAGGGGCCCGGAATCCGAACTCCGGGCCCCAGCGGAGAAGAAGGCAAGCCGGGGAGCGCCATCGCGCTCCTCGTGAAGAAATGCCCATGGGGAACAAGACCCCATCTCCGGGGGTGTCTCAGGGATTGCCTCAAGGAGTGAAGGGCTGAGTGGGGGATGTCTGGAGAAGGGCATCCCCTGGAGGTGAAGAGGTGTAATTGCACCAGAACTGCATTTACTAACGTTATTTCTTTTAGAGGGACTGAAAGTCACATGTGTAATGTGAAGTACCTGTGTAAGGTGATGTCATAAGCCAAATGGGCAGTCCTGCTAGGGTGTCTGGCTGTATATGCTTAATCCTGTGATTCATCTGTGATGCCTTTAGGGGCTGTAATTGCAATGCATTATAATGATCAACAAAAGTGTTGAGTACTGTCATTCTAAAGTGATGCTTAAACATGTATTCTTGCTGCTGCGCTTAGGTGACCCCTGGGGGCTGAGATATGCCCCCCAGAAGGTAGGCGACCTTTGACCTGTGGCCAACCGACGACGAAGCGCGTGGGCTCCGCCGCCGGTCCAGAGAGTGCCCCCGGGTGGGTCAGGCCCCGGGCTGCCCCCCAAAGAAGTGGAAGTCGGGTGCGCCCGTCGCGCACCCCGTGAAGGTGCCCCTGCGGGGTGCCAGGAGCCCACCCTGGCCCCTGCCGAACATGAAGGCCGGGAGCGCTGTCGCACTCCCCGTGAAGATGTGCAGGGGGAGGGGCCCGGGATCCCAACCTCGGGCCCCGTGGAGGAGGAGGAGGCGGGGAGCACTGTCACGCCCCGCGAAGAGATCTCTAGGGGCCCGGGACCCCATCCCCGGGCCCCAAAGCAAGCACAGGGAGCGCCGCCGCGCCTCCCCATGAAGAGGTGGTCGCGGGGTGCCAGGAGCCCACCCTGGCCCCCGCAGAAGAGCACAAGTGGGGAGCGCCGCTGCGCTCCCCGTGAAGGTAGAGGAGGGGCCCGGAATCCCAACTCCGGGCCCCAGCGGAGAAGAAGGTAGCCGGGAGCGCCGTCGCGCTCCCCGTGAAGAAATGCCCATGGGGAACGGGACCCCATCTCTGGGCCCCCAAAGTGCGGAGAGGACGGGGAGTGCCGCCGCACTCCCCGCGGCTGCCAGGAGGAGGGGGAGTGCCGCCGCACTCCCCGAGGCCAGCGGGACCAGCGCGAAGCTCTCCGTGTCTGCCCGCTGTAGCGGGCAGACCAGAAATGTGGTGCCGGCTCCCGCGGCAGCACGCGAGGGTGCTGGCCGGGCGGGGAGCTGGCGGGAGCCACCGGGGTGGGCTCCCAGGTGGCTCTCCAACGCGGAGACATGTGGGGTCCCGGGTGGGACCGGGCCCCCGAAACCAACGGCGGGAAGGTGCCAGGGGCCTGGGTGGGACCGGGTCCCTGAAAATTAGCAGAGCGTGGGCTCCCCGAGCCGCATACACTTACCTGGGGGTCCGGGTGGGACTGGGCCCCCCCAACGAGCGTGGAGATGCGGGAGGGCCCGGGTGGGACCGGGCCACCGCAAAAGAAAGAAGGTTGCGCGGCTCTCCCCGGCACAGCGGGAGAGCCGCTGTTCTAATATGCACGGGGCTGAAGGAAAATTGCCCCATAATGCTTTGCACAGTCAGGACTGGCCTGCCTGAAAACCTGCCCATTTCTCTGCTTGTGGTGGCCCCAGGAAAACGGGGTCACCACCACATGTGTGACGAGGTGCATGGGGAGCTGCAGGAGAACGCAGCCTCCCCCAGCACGAAGAAGAGGAGTCCCTCCCTAAGTCTCATGGGGACTTGAAAATAATAACCCCTCAAGGGCTCAGCCAGGCTTTATCAGCATCCCCATGGCTGGAACTTTTGTTCTACAGCTGGGGGTGTCTCAGGGATTGCCTCAAGGAGTGAAGGGCTGAGTGGGTGATGTCTGGAGAAGGGCATCCCCTGGAGGTGAAGAGGTGTAATTGCACCAGAACTGCATTTACTAACGTTATTTCTTTTAGAGGGACTGAAAGTCACATGTGTAATGTGGAGTACCTGTGTAAGGTGATGTCATAAGCCAAATGGGGTTATGTTGCCAGACAGTCCTGCTAGGGTGTCTGGCTGTATATGCTTAATCCTGTGATTCATCTGTGATGCCTTTAGGGGCTGTAATTGCAATGCATTATAATGATCAACAAAAGTGATGCTTAAACATATATTCTTGCTGCTGCGCTTAGGTGAAGAACAATCCAGACTGTTAGCCCCTAAGATGTAGAGATGTATCCTGTATGGTCAGTGGGAGATGCTCAGTCAGGATTATGTGTCACCAGGGCAGGGGTACCTATTTTAAATGCTTGTTGAGGTAATGGGGTGGGTCGCCACTGGGATGGTGCCAGTGCGCAGGGCCCTCGCTCCAGGTTATGTTCAACTAACTGCATTAGGGGGCAAGATGATGTGCATGGGAGTGGTGGTACTAGACCCCAGCCCCCTGCGGGAGGGGTGGAGATGTTATGCAATGTCACAAAGTAATTCCAACAGCTTATGTATATTTGTAAATTGGTGCATAGTATTGAGTAGTGTGTGTGTTTAATAAATGTACTCTTACTTTTATAAAGCAAAGTACAGACTGGACAATCAATTATTGAGTGTTATTTCTGCGCACCTGTCATGGCGATTACTAGCCCACACCAACTCCCTTGAGTAAGCCTCAGACTGCTCTGCAACGCTACCCTCTGAGAGTCAGGCGCTACAATTGGGTGTTTGGTTCCCAGTGAAGGACAAATGTAGTCATGTTATTTGTGCAGGCCTCACAGATACTGCCTCGTTTTCCAACATTGGTGGCAGCGGTGGGATACATAGTATCCCATTCTGGTGCGCATTTATAGCATTTGATAAGTCCAGTTTTGCCACACATTACCTATGCAGTAATGAGCAAATGGAAAAGCGTAAGGCTCTGAGAAGGGTTCAAAGTTTTTGTTATGTGAACTAAGAGTATGGGAAAGGAAAGCCACACGCACATATATGTCATGTGAAGATATTATGGTTTTAATGTAAACTGTATTGATATGACTGAGTTATGTTGATTATCATGTGCTAGCGGGATGGTGCTTTCCAGGAAATGATTGCATACAAATGTTCTAAGCCATATTGTACACCTTTGAACCCTAACACTACACCTGCATGAGGAGGGTGTCTCCTCAAGAGATAGGGACAGCAACTGATACCTACATCACAGATGGGGGTGTAGGGGTGCATTGACCTTTGTGTGGGACAGGAGAGGTAGGGGTCCTGAGAGATTCCCACGCTTTTTAACGGCAGGGAGGGTTTCCACAGAAGGGGCCCCAAATATCCTTCCCCGCTGAAAGTTTTCTTGCCATTGGCGCAGGCCAAAACCACTGGAAGGGTGGGGTGGGAGGTTTCTTTACCCCGGGTAGTAACACCCCAGGGGTTCCCATGGTGAGGGACCCCAAGAAACTTTTCCCACGGTGGGAGGAGGGTGTGGTAGAGTTGTGTGTCTGGCAGGCCCCCCAGGTTAACTGGTGGGGGAGGTGAGCAACCCAGGGGTGGCCCATGGTAGTGGGTGGCCCCAAAGGAGGGTAGTTCTCAAGCGAGGGTGTGTAGTGGTAGCCCCTAGGTACACTAGGTGGGCTAGGTAACTGACCCGGTGGAGATCTGAGAGGGGGTGATGGGCTCCCTGGATTCCAGGTGAAGGATTAGTGGTGGACCCTGAGGTGTCAGGGTCGGGTAAGTGGTTACCCAAGGAAGCAACAGGATGTCATTCTGGAGCTGGTGTTGTGAAACTGAAGTGGTGGCTGGGGCGGTGCCTAGCCGGTGACCAGTCAGGTAGGTCCTGTGGGACTAGGACCCGAGGACCAGGAGCATGGGGGTGTTCCCCTAGCTTGCGGCAGGAGATGGACTTCTGCAAGGTAGTACCACCCTGAACGCAGGTGGGGCCTATCTTAAGTGAAGGGACCCTGTGCTTCAGAGGAGGGTGGTGCAGGCCTAGCCAGGATCTTTAGGGTCCCTGGCTGAGTGTGGTAGTACTACCCTGAAGGCAGGTGGGGCCTATCTTAAGTGAAGGGACCCTGCTCTTCAGAAGGGGTGGTGCAGGCCATCCAGGGATCATGTGGGTCCCTGGACGGTCTCCCAAGGCGCTGCAGGGAGACCGGGGAGAGCCATGAGAGGTGGGCCTGGGTGTAGCTAACTATGGGCCCACAGGCTCTCTAAGGGTACTCCGGGAGGCGAGCGCGCCTCTCGGAGGGAAGGGTGCTTTGGCCCTGTTCTCGCAGCGGAGAACAAGGAAGGGGTCTAGGTTCCCGGGGTAGTTTCCGTGTGGAGCTACTGACAGGGGGAATGAGCTGTAGGATGTCTGAATAGGCACCTTCAGTGTTCCTCCCTGGCACTGCCAGTGTGGTAGTGAGGCCGGTCTGAGGTCCTATCAGGGAGCCAAACCAGTGGCCAAAGGGTGCTTTTCTGTGTGGGGAAAGCATGAGTGGCTGTGCTTTCTTTAGGGAAGACAGTCATCCCGAAAGGGTGGTGGCAGCTGAATGACCCCAGCGGCAGGGTGAGGGTCCAGAGAGGTTGCATCTTTGGGGTGCAAGGACCAAACGGGGAGAGGGTACTGGTTGGAACAAACTCCGGAAGGGAGACCAGCTAGTGACCCCGGGGATGGGATGTAGACCTATCCCAGAAGACCGCATCGGTGCGGAGGCACTGTACCCTTGTCCAGAGAAGTGGTAGGCATAGTGTTGCATGCCCAAGGGCAAAGGTGGGCCTAGTTAGGCTGAGTCCATGTAGACCATGAGTGACCTAGAGGTATCTAACCTAGAGCCCGGAGAGTTCTTAGGGTAGTCTGGGATCCCTGTCATGGGTGGAGGTTTCATGGATGGGAGGAGTAGGTGGTCTGAGCGGATAACTGGTGAGTAAGGGGGGTCTGGTCAGAACCCCTTGAAACTAGTTATCGCTGACTACGGGAAGAATACCCATGTAGAGTGGCTATTTCTTCCCTGTAGGAATCAGCTGGGCGCGGCGTGTGTTAGAAGGTGGTTCTAACACTCTGAGCCGCCCAGATTTTTCACTTTTAGAGCACCTATTTGTTGAGCTTTTACTGTGGGAGAGCCTCATAAGTTGGGACTCACCCACAGTGAAATCATGATGAAAGAGACTGCATGTGGATTTTACTGGTGTCCCCCTAGCTTGACTAGGCCGCTGCGCAGCAGCTGGAGTAAGGTGCACCGGGCTGGTTACATGCAGACACATGTGTACATGCGTGTGCACACGTGTACGGGCTGCGCAGGGGATATTCCTGGCGTGCGCAGCCCAGGAGCAGCTACAAAGTGAATGGTGTGGCAGGACTTATGCAGAATTGGGTGGTGACATGGAATAGGCTTTATACAGTGGGAAGAAACATGCCAGGGAAAGTCAGTGGGCTTTACAGTGTTTATTCCATTAAGCTCTTATGAGGATAGGGAGCACATGGGCTAGTTTTACTTTCCTAGGGCCTACAAATTCCAGACATGCACCAAAGTCCACTGTAACGTATGTGAGAAGAAGTATTCTGCAGAGTCCAAAGTCATATTTGTACTGCTTTTGGGTCATCCAGAAATGTTATATTTCTCTGAGTCAGCTCATAACCAGGGCCTGGCTGGGGGCTGACCCCAGCAGGCTGGATTAATGACCTTTCTTCCAAGAGCAAAGACCTCCTCTCCAAGAAGAGAAGATGGGTGGAGCTACAGGCTAATCCATCAGCAGCAGTCACCTGGTGCCAGGCACCCAGCTGCACAAGGAAGAAGACAGCTCTGGGGGGAAGGGGCTTTCAGAGACCATATGGCAGGAGATCCCTGGACGACGCCATCTTGAACCAACCCAGAGGCCTGGGCAGGAAGGAGGGAGCAGGGGCAGAGAAGTGATGTGCCGCTGTGTGATAGGGCAAACAGAGACTTCCTGCCAGCCCCCTCCCCAATTCTTTAAAAGTGTTTGCACAGGAAGAGAAGCTCTCTCTGGGGTGTGGTCTGCTGAGGCAGAGGGTGCTGGAGCCTGGCGCAATGGGCAGTTGGAAAGAGGAACCGCCTGACTGTCCCAGGATCCTGAACAGCGCCAGGAGAAGAGTCCAGGACCAGTGCGCAGAAGCATGGGCCTCTGCGCAGGGAGAAGAGAGGCCCAGGAGAAGAGCCAGGCGAAAGGCTGGCGTAGGGAGCCAGTGAAGGCAGCTCCCTGCTGAATCCACCCTCTGTGAGACCCAGAGGACAAAGGAGAGTACTCGCAGTGGCTGGGGAGCGCCACCAGGAGCAAGAAGAGGCCAAAACCAGGAAGATCGGACCCCTGGGGGCTGAGATATGCCCCCCAGAAGGTAGGTGACCTTTGACCTGTGGCCAACCGACGACGAATCGCGTGGGGCTCCGCCGCCGGTCCAGAGAATGCCCCCGGGGTGGGTCAGGCCCCGGGGGCTGCCCCCCAAAGAAGTGAGGTCGGGGTGCGCCGTCGCGCACCCCGTGAAGGTGCCCTGCGGGGTGCCAGGAGCCCACCCTGGCCCCTGCCGAACATGAAGCCGGGGAGCGCCATCGCGCTCCCCGTGAAGATGTGCAGGGGGAGGGGCCCGGGATCCCAACTCCGGGCCCCGTGTGAGGAGGAGGAGGCGGGGAGCACCGTCGCGCCCCCCGCGAAGAGGTCTCTAGGGGCCCGGGACCCCATCCCCGGGCCCCAAAGCAAAGACAGGGAGCGCCGTCACGCTCCCCATGAAGAGGTGGTCGCGGAGTGCCAGGAGCCCACCCTGGCCCCCGCAGAAGAGCACAAGTGGGGGAGCGCCGTTGCGCTCCCCGTGAAGGCAGAGGAGGGGCCCGGAATCCCAACTCCGGGCCCCAGCGGAGAAGAAGGCAAGCCGGGGAGCGCCGTCGCGCTCCCCGTGAAGAAATGCCAATGGGGAACGGGACCCCATCTCCGGGCCCCCAAAGTGCGGAGAGAGGACGGGGGAGTGCTGTCGCACTCCCCCGCAGCTGCCAGGAGGAGGGGGGAGTGCCGTCGCACTCCCCCGAGGCCAGCGGGACCAGCGCGAGCCTCCGTGTCTGCCCGCAGTAGCGGGCAGACCAGAAATGTGGTGCCGGCTCCCGCGGCAGCACGCGAGGGTGCTGGCCGGGCGGGGAGCTGGCAGGAGCCACCGGGGGTGGGCTCCCCAGGTGGCTCTCCAACGCGGAGACATGTGGGGGTCCCGGGTGGGACCGGGCCCCCAAAACCAACGGCGGGAAGGTGCCAGGGGCCTGGGTGGGACTGGGCCCCTGAAAATTAGCAGAGCGGCCGGGGGTGGGCTCCCCGAGCCGCTTACACTTACCTGGGGGTCCGGGTGGGACTGGGCCCCCCTAACGAGCGTGGAGATGCGGGAGGGCCCGGGTGGGACCGGGCCACCGCGAAAGAAAAAAGGTTGCGCGGCTCTCCCCGGCACAGCGGGAGAGCCGCTGTTCTAATATGCACAGGGCTGAAGGAAAATCGCCCCATAATGCTTTGCACAGTCAGGACTGGCCTGCCTGAAAACCTGCCCATTTCTCTGCTTGTGGTGGCCCCAGGAAAACGGGGTCACCACCACATATGTGATGAGGTGCATGGGGAGCTGCAGGAGAACGCAGCCTCCCCCAGCACGAAGAAGAGGAGTCCCTCCCTAAGTCTCATGGGGACTTGAAAAGAATAACCCCTCAAGGGTTCAGCTAGGCTTTATCAGCATCCCCATGGCTGGAGCTTTTGTTCTACAGCTGGGGGTGTCTCAGGGATTGCCTCAAGGAGTGAAGGGCATTCCCTGGAGGTGAAGAGGTGTAATTGCACCAGAACTGCATTTACTAACGTTATTTCTTTTAGAGGGACTGAAAGTCACATGTGTAATGTGAAGTACCTGTGTAAGGTGATGTCATAAGCCAAATGGGGTTATGTTGCCAGACAGTCATGCTAGGGTGTCTGGCTGTATATGCTTAATCCTGTGATTCATCTGTGATGCCTTTAGCGGCTGTAATTGCAATGCATTATAATGATCAACAAAAGTGATGAGTACTGTCATTCTAAAGTGATGCTTAAACATGTATTCTTGCTGCTGCGCTTAGGTGAAGAACAATCCAGACTGGTAGCCCCTAAGATGTAGAGGTGTATCCTGTATGGTCAGTGGGAGATGCTCAGTTAGGATTATGTTACTGTAAAGATAGGGGGCCCCCTGATACTAATGTGAAGTTCACCTAGGCAGGGAAGTACATACTGTGAAATTCCTAGGGCAACTTCAAAAATGATACTAATACATAATTATTTAAATAGTAGTGACACTAGAAATAGAAAAATACAAAAATATTTATTATGAGATAAGTTCATTAAAATTTAAAGCTTCGTGTACATTACAGAAAATGGCTATTTACACAACATGCTAACTGCAATCAATCATCCATTCAAACATACCTCACTCTACGATTTTTTACACACATTGTCAGCATAATGAATTGGTTGTATGTCTGACCAAAAACAATATATAATAATAATTGAAACAATAAAATCCCATGGATTAGTATTATTGTATGGTGGTTTACAATAATACTAACAAAAACGGCCCCCCAGGGGCCCAAAACTGGCCCCCACCCTGGCGGCCCACCGGGGAAACGCCCGGTGCCCGCTACGGTCAGTCCAGCCCTGTTTCTGGTCCAGGGAGGACCCGGCTTGGCAGATTGGGCTGGACTGTTGCCATGAGGAACAGGGTCAAAACTGATTTGCATATGGCTGGGTCCAAACTAGGGTAGCGTAGTGAGCAAAAGAAGGATGGATTTTACCCAGATCTCTTGACTGGGGGTGAATGTTTGATTCATTCATCATTCCGTCCATCATTTTTTGCTGCAGCACAAAGGAATATGAAGGCACGAGGTAGAAGCAGGGTTAGGAAAATGAAGTAAGAGGAAATACAAAGACACATAACTCATCACTCTAATCTTCACTTCTGATGTCTGCAGGATAAAGTGGATATCTATAAGACAAAGCATATCCGAAGTAACTGGTCATTAAGGTTTCTATGCTTAACTGTAGTAATGAATGGGTATACCTTTCACTATCAGTATTTTTTTGTAACCAGCTCTCTGTACTTTGATGTCAGTCTTACAGAGGAGAATGGTAACTAGTGCACACGTATGTACACATTTTTGCACATAGAGCAGATCAGAATTTTGAAATAAACTGACACCGTCTATCAATTAGCAGAACTTGTGGAACTCAACAACATGGTACATCTAGTATGTTACACTGCAGTGTCACCAGCTCCCTTATTTTGACTTAACGTAGATGCTCTGTGAACAATTTTATTCTTTCTTTGGATACAGACAATCAAAATGCTTTGTGAATACGTGGACGCTAAGCATTTGCTGTCCCTGGGTGCATCAAGTGAGCTGCTTCACTTTGTAGAACAGTTCAGGCTATTAACTGATTCATAAATTCGACCATCTGTTCGTTCCTAGCAGATGCTTGTTTAACCTGTATATTACCTGAACACCCTGTTTGACTGATTGCTTCGTGTTGCTAGCCAGCACCTGGCTCAGTTTTTTAATCGTACCGCACAGTCACATATTTCGGTCAATATCATTATAAGGAATGGATGATCTGGTTTCACCTCATGACAAGTCCTCAATGGACCAAAACTGACCTCTAGCCATTTAAAGGGCATATACACACAAACTGCATTTTGGAGAACATTTAGAAGTACTACAATAGTACGGTTCTTCAGAGCGTAGGAGTGTTAACCCATTAGTAATCAGTTCACACCATGTCAATATGTTCATAGTTTCATTTTTATTGTCAATATATTAGATCCATCTCCAAGAACAGCCAACACGTGTTTCACCCCCTAGGGCTATTCTCCCTGGGGGCTTTCTCACGGGTGTATCAGTCAAAAAAAGAATAAAAATAGATAGCAAGGGCAAATTTTGTACTAACTTCTGTTTTAGTGCAAAACCTTCACCAAAAGTGGACCTGTATATCAATGTAAAATACTAAGATAAAAGACTTTATAAATTGTGATAGCTGTAACACAGTTTACCTCATAACCTGCCCGTGTAATTCATATTACATTGGCGGCACAACCAGACCACTGAAAACACGGATCCAAGCAACATTATCGAAATATTAACAAGGAAGACATAAAACAACAGTTAGTTGAACACTTCCTCACATCTCATCTACACAAAATAACTTTCTCCCTTTGTGGCCTACGGAGAATAAAATTGAACCAATGAGGGGGCGATGATGAATTGAAACTACATCAGGATGAAAGTGCACTAATTATACGTTTTGAAACAGTAGAGCATCGGTTCAATAGGGATGAAGAATGGTACTATTGGCTCAAATAGAGCGAGAGTCGCCAGGAATATGTCCTCCAGTGACTGATCACTGGGGGAGAAAAACAACAAAAATGTACCAAGTTAACATCTGATGCCACTTAAAAAGGGCACAATCTACATATAAACCATAACTTCATCTTTCTATTGTTAAGAACTTAAAAAATGCACTTTCACCTAATTTTAGCACTAACAATGTGGATTAAAAAATATGCCTCTTAACACAACAAGGATCATACTATGTGTCCCAGGAAATTAAAACGCTATCACAGTTAAGATGCAGGCTATAACTGACATTGTTCCCTCCTTAATTTATGCCTGTTTTTCCTACAGGAATTGTTCCATCACTAGGGATTGTTAAGGTACCTCAACTTGATTTTACAAAATCTCTGTGACATTAGCTAATAATATCAATAATAAACCCTTTACAAATAGTCCTCCCTTTAATATTTCTGAGAGACACACTTGAGCGCGTTCTCTTAGCACTATCGTTGGGCGTATATACCACTTAACACCACCAAAATATGGCAACATTAAAAGACACTGTAATTCAGTCCTTCCTCGTTTCTTCCTGGGAACGAACTTAATAAACCTAGGGTCGTGTTCCTAATGATTTCCGCATAATAAACCAGTTAGCTAATGACACTCAAAATTACCTCGCAAAAATGAGCCTGTAAAGAGCTACTTTCCTCCTTACAAAGGTACACCACACCGATGTTGGGTAAGGCTGTTTATTCAGTTATTACTTCAATAGCAGAAGAGAGCCGGGAAACACGTCCGTAACGCTCCGATATCGAGCGCTGAATCGCACCCAAAATGGCGGCCGCGCTCTACGTCATCGCGCCTCCGCGCAACCACTAGAGCGCGACACTACATATCTCCCTTCTTTACAAAACACACAAAACATTAACATATTGAAGATAGTCCCAGAGTCTCTCGGCCTGAAGTTACTTCACTTCTCCCAAATCATAGTCTCTGTATTTGGCTGGCCTTACCACAGTTCTCCCTGCCCGTGTACGTCTTACCGGAGTGTAGATGGAACCTTCCACCCTTCCCTCTGCTCGGCTTGCCAGTGTTTCTCCAAGTCCTTTAGGGCTCTCTCTCCGGATTCTTGCTTTTGTCCTCCTGCCGTTCCTCTGCGATTAGATTTTCTTCCTCTTCCTGCTCCACCCTATTACCTTCTACCCCAAGGTCCTTCTCACCTTCTCCTGGGGCTGCGTTTCCTGCAGGTGAACTTGGTTTCTCTTGTGTCCTTGATCTTTCCTCACTGTCCCACTGCAGTATCTTATTGCACTTGGACATGCGATCTTGCGACCAGACGTTCCCGTCACTTAGTAAGGCAGCTCTGTTGTACACCTGTTCAACTTTCATGGGCAAGCTGTATTTGCTGTCTCCTTTCCTCCTTAATTGGGCAAGTTTGACTCTGACCCACTCCCCTTTTTCCAGGGATGTTCCCTTCACATTGCGTCTCTTATTGTACTGCTCTGTGTATGTTCTCTGGGCTCTCTCCAAGTTGTGGTGAACGACTGCCGGGGACCATTTACTCGTGACAGTCTTTTCTTTCCACGCTAGATTGTCCTTAGTGAACGGTTCACGTCCCCTTAGGATTTGGAACGGGCTGTATCCTGTGCCAGTCGGTGTGATTCGGTAGGCCCACAGCATACTTCTCACTTCCTTCTCCCAGTCCTTCCCCACTCCTATGGCTGATTGGATGGAACCCATTATTACTCGGTTAAACCTTTCGGCAAGACCATTCCCGCCGGATGGTAGACCGATGTGTGTTTGATTTGGACGCCATTTCGTTCCATGTAACGGCTCCACTTATCTGATGTGAATTGAGGTCCATTGTCACTCAAGATGGAACGGGGAATGCCCTCTCTGAGGAAGGTAGCTGTGAGAAACTCCAGCACTGTCTCTGTGTCCATCACCTCCTGTATATCCAGTTCGGGCCACTTTGAATACCGATCTATGAGAACTACTACGTATTTCGGGGTTCCCTCAGCATCCAACACCGGACCAAGAATGTCTATCGACAGTTCCTCCCAAGGGTTGGCTGGGTTGTCGAACTTCCCTAGTGACGGGCGTAGTAACGTTTGTGATTTATCCGCTCTTTGGCACTGATCACATTCTCTAACATGCTTCTCGATATGACTATCCATTGCGGGCCACCAGTACATCTGTTTGGTTCTCAACTTCGTTTTTACGATGCCCAAGTGCCCTTCATGCAACACTGCTAGTAGGTGTGGTATCAACGACCCGGGGGGAACTACTCTCTCTCCTCTAAACAGGAAAGTTCCTTGGTCTCCTACGGATAACTCCTCCCTCACTTCGAAGAATTTCCTTTGTTCCGCTTTCAGGTGCCTTTTCTCTGGCCACCCTTGCAGTATGAATACCTTGATCTCCTCGAGGTCCTTGTCCCTTTCATAGGCTTGTTTCCATTCCTGACCACTTATCACTATTTCGTGATCTTCCGTGAATGCCACCCTGACTTCGTCCTCGTCCGTACTTGCAGGAGCTTCCTCCATGGCTGAAGCTCGGCTGAGGTAATCTGCCACTTTATTCTTGGCTCCTGGGATGTATTCCACATCATACCTGTAGTCTAACAATTTCAGGGTCATTTTTGCGATGCGGGGTGTGGCGCTCGCGTGCCCGCAGGACGTTAGTACTTTGACTAGGGGTTTGTGGTCCGTTTTGAGTTGGAATCTTGCGCCCCATAGAAATTGGCGGAATTTTGACATGGCCCATACCACTGCCAGCATCTCTTTTTCTATCACGCTGAACTTCTGTTCTGTTGGTGACAATGTTCTTGATGCAAAGCTGATGGTCGCCAGCTCTCCGTTCTTCCTTTCCTGCATGAGAACTGCCCCTAGGCCTTTGTCGCTCGCGTCTGTGGTCAAAATGGACTCTCCATGCGGATCATATCCTTGCAGGGGGACTGCTTTGCTGATATCCTCCTTGATTTTCTGAAACTCTCCTTGCGCTTCCTCTGTCCACCGGAAGGCAGTTTTGTCTCGTACGAGTAGTCGCAGGTGATGTGTCTTGGTGGCGAAGTGTTGCACAAATTTGCTATAATATTCGGCCATCCCTAAGAATGATCTCACTTCTTCCTTGCTCGTTGGTGCAGGTGCTTCACATATTGCTTTGACATTGGCGTGTTTGGGCGTGATGCCTTGGTCACTGATCTCATGACCCAAGTATGTGACCGACGCCATTCCGAGCCTGCACTTCTCCCATTCTGCTGTCAGGCCATTCCTTTCCAAGATTTGTAACACCGTTGCTAGCTTTGTGTTGTGGTCAGCTTGGTCTTTGCCCATTATCAAGATGTCGTCTTGGAAGTATTGTACTCCCTCTATGTCCTTGAATAGTTTGTGCATCAGCTTCTGGAATACCGCCGCTGCTGATGCCAGGCCAAACGGCATCCTGCGGAATTGGTAGCATCCAAATGGTGTTATGAAGGATGTAAGTTTCCGGCTCGTGTGATGCAGTGCTATTTGATGATATGATGAGGCGAGATCCACGGTAGAAAACCATTTTATACCTTTCGTCTTTGCCAGCATTTCATCTATTCTGGGTAATGGGAATTTTTCCACTACTATGAACTTGTTCAATTCGCGCAGGTCCACGCACAACCGAACTTTGCCGTTGGGTTTCCTCGCTACCACCAACGGGGCCAGCCATTCCGAACTGTTTATTGGTTCGATGATCCCTTCATCTTCCAATCTTTGTAGCTCTTGTTGTACTGCTTCCCTGATTGCTAGCGGTATGTTCCTCACCTTGTGGGATACTGGTTCGGCGTTTTCCTTAAGTTCAATTCTATGTGTGAATTTCGTTAGTTTTCCCACTCTGCCTCCGAATACTGTGGGGAATTCGCTTTTCATCTTTTCGAAGTTCGATTGGTTATCTGCGCTGGTCATCAGGACTTGCGTGTCCCCTCCTGGGTTCAATTGTATGCCCAACTCGCCCTGGTCCATCCATCCAAGAACAGAAGGCCCTTTTTCTGCCACGTATAATTTGCACTCCGCGCTGCGATTCTTGAACTCAAATCTCAGGACTCGATATCCCACCATCTGGATGGGTTCCCCTGTGAATGTGACCGGACGTATGTCTGGGGGTTCGAGGTGTGATCCCAGGCTGGGATTGAAGTTCTCGCTCCACACCGTCCGTTGAATGATGGTATACGGAGAGCCGGAGTCCGCCACCATCTTGATCCGAACACCTCCCACAACCATGTCGCATTGTGGTTTCTTGGAGCGACTGCCTTCAATGCCTAGTACCTGTCCTTCGATGCACAACACATTATCTTCCTCTTCTTCTCCTTCTTCACCTCCCCCGTCGTGTGCTACGTACTTGACTGTTGACCTCTTCACCTTGCGGCGACACACTTTTTCATAGTGTCCGACGATTCCGCAGTACATACATTTGGCTCGGAAGGCCGGACATTGTTTGTCATATGCCGCATGGGACGGACTGCCGCACCTGTAGCACGTGGTCGCGCCCTCCTTGTTCGGTTTCTGTGCCTGTGTGGATCGTGGAGTCCATCTGTTCTGTGCTCTCCTTTCCGCCACCATCTTTTTTCCTCTATCCGGCGGTTCTAATTCCGTGATTCTATTGACCATGGGCCGCTCTGTACTATCTTTTTTTGCTGCCTCTGCACATTTCTTCGATAGTTCCGCCTTTTTCACCATGGCAATGACGTCCTTCAGTGTGGCGTCCCCATTCACCCACAGTTTGTCTTGGATCGCTGTGTTCTTCGTGTGCATGACAATTTGGTCTTTGATAAATTCGTCGTGCAAGGCGCCAAATTTGCATGTGATCGCTAACTTCTTTAACGCTGCCACGTAGTCGTCTATGGACTCATCTCCCGCTTGTTTCCTCTGTTGGAAGTTGTATCTGTCAATGGACGTGCACACTGCCGGTCTGTAATGGTTGTTTAGGTCTTCAATCGCGTGTTGAAATACGTCGTCGTCTGCGTCCGGCCGTTGCGTGGGGACCAGGTTCTGAAAGACTCTGATTCCTTCCGGGCCTAAGTTGTGGAGTAATATTCTTTTCTTCCTCTTGCTGGGGAATGCTTCTCCACTTTCGTCTTCTATGGCCTCTAGGTAGTTCATGAAGTTCTCCCTCCAATCTTCCCATTTCATCAGTGGTTCGCCTGGTTTTGGTAGGAAGGGTATAGGTGTCGTGAGTGAAGACGCCTGCGCGCACATTGCGGCGTTTCTTTCCAGTACCTCTTCGTTTCCCCTTGGACTGCCCGGTGTGCCCGTGCTTCTGTGTGGTCTTGATGGGGCCCTGAGGCTCCCCCGTCGCTGTGCTGCACCGCTTCTGCCAGGGCCCTGGATGTCCTATAGGAGGATCTGGAGGGGTGGCTTCCTGCTTCCCTGTATTTTCTACCCTCCTATATTGGGGCTGTGTGCTCTCTCTTGATTGCAACTACCTGTTCCGTGGGTGCTGGCTTGCGGTAGTGCCGTCCTCTGCCATGCTCTCCTGCTATGCCACGTCCCTTTGCCAGTGGTCTTCGTGGTCTGCCTGTTGAGTGCTTCGGTGGGTCCTAGTGTGTCTCTCCTCGTTATTTATATATGTTGTTGATTGTATATTTTTTTTTTCTCATCCCAGTCTCATCGCCACTGTAAAGAGCTACTTTCCTCCTTACAAAGGTACACCACACCGATGTTGGGTAAGGCTGTTTATTCAGTTATTACTTCAATAGCAGAAGAGCGCCGGAAAAACACGTCCGAACCGCTCCGATATCGGGCGCTGAATCGCACCCAAAATGGCGGCCGCGCTCTACGTCATCGCACCTCCGCGCAACCACTAGAGCGCGACACTACAGAGCCCTCCCTTCATTTGTACAGGAACTACTATTTGATCCTTTAGAGAAGCCGTTACAGTTATTACTTCGCCTGAACCCATTTAAAGATGGCGGCAGTTATTGACGCCACAAGGAGTTCTTGCCACTCTCCATGAAATATAAAACAGAGGACGGGCTAACATAATTGACTAAAAACATGGCACGGTGACACAACGCCAGGGATATCGGTGACGGGATCGATCGTGACGAGACAGGTAGCACTCGGGGAATAATGACAGAATAAATGTTAGGTTTGGTAATATAGCCTAACCCTGCTGAATCAATAACGGTTATTTAACTCTCTATGCGCATGTGGCATTCTAAGCCCAAATTGCCATGTTTCACATCGCAGGCGTAAAATAACTTTAGCCCCAAAATTTACTGCGGGGTAGCTTGACTTTGCCCTAGCTCACCTGATCAGGGCACATACTAAACAACTTAGACATAGATCTACGGGCGGCTGTAGAATTAATTCGGTATCATGCCGCAAGGCTAAACCGGCATTAATGGAAAGCATGATATAACTTATGTGGCTCAAGAGTCACCGTACATAATTACTTAAATCGCAGCTGTGCCCTCACGCTGACAAGATGTAGGAGTGCGCTTACTGTTATCCAGATAATTCAGCATTAAAGCATATGAAATACTGAGATTAGTAATGCCCAACCTGTGCTTGGATATAGGATGAACACCGTCCCTATTAGAAATATATTTGATTACAGATATACATACAACTGTGACAAAAAACAATGACTCAGGAAATGAAGCGATCAATCCGTTTAAAGTTTGTAGGTGCTCGGACTGCAATGCTTTGCAATAGGCTGTCTATTCTTTTTTCTGCCTGTATGTTACACTAAAAAGAGCACTTACTAATAAGATCGATCACGAACAATATCTCTCACTCAAGCTCCAAAGCATGCACTGGACGAAGCACTCATAACATCAGAGCCCTTTACTAAGCCTAACTCACAAGCCATCAGATTTAAGACACACATGGTAATGCCTAAATAAGAGCCCTATGCAAAATCGCTGTTTTTTTATCACCTTCTTTATAGATCAATCTCCCTCTGGCCATCTTCTATGCATTATTTCTTCTTTCACCAAGCTTGCGACCCTATCTTTTTCCTCAACAAGCTTGTGACTTTGTCTTTGGGGAAGACCTTAATTTATCGTCTCTGTACCCGCTACTCAGTTGATACGTTAATTTTACACACAGTGGGTAATCCATTTCCTTACTCCCACTTTTGGTGAAGGTCTTGCACTAAAACAGAAGTTAGTACTAAATTTGTCCTTTCTATCTGTTTTTATTCTTTTTTTGACTGATACAGCCTTGAGAAAGCCCCAGGCAGAATAGCCCTACAGGATGAAACACGTGTTGGCTGTTCTTGGAGGTGGATCTAATATATTGACAATAAAAGTGAAACTATGAACATATTGACATGATGTGGACCGATTACTAATGGGTTCACACTCCTACGCTCTGTTGAACCAATATTGTTTGGGGAAATTAAGGGCCTATACCCCCGTTGGAGTGAACACCCGTCCCAAAGATGGGATTTTTTCAGGCAGGTGGAGGGTGTCAGACCCTTTCCTATTGTGCGTTCTACAATAGTACCCTCACGTACTACAAAATGCTATTCACAGACTTAAATGTTGAGGTTTCTGCCTCTCCTATCTTTTAACTTAAGAGATTTCTGCCCTGACTGTGGATATATATGCACACACATGTACACATTTCTATAATTCATTTTGGAGGGATAGGGAAGTTACTGGAACCTGGTGAATACTTACAACTAAATAGGTGGTAGAAGAAAGGAGGGCTTTAGGGATTGAAATGCACTTATAGAAGAGTAGACCCATTCCTATTCACAAACTGCATTTCTAAAACTACTACAGCCAAAAAGGTCCCTAAAGAGTAGAAAATGCAATTCAGTTCAGACCCTAAGTCCAGCACCACACATGGACAACTGCTGATACAGTCACACCCTCCAATAGAAAATAAAGGAGGCAGGGACATAAAAGAAAGCCCTATAAGAATTAATATTAAAATTAATTCATTTATGTTGATTATAATTTAATGTTAAAAAATTACATATACATAGAAAATAATGTTTTATCATAGGATATTGTATAACCTTTTTCTAATTTTAAAATAAATGTAACCTTCAATTTTTAAAGGTAATGAAATTCATTTAAATTAATTCTGTCATTTTCAGTAATTTTTACTTCATAATAAATAAATATAAATATTTAAATTTAGGTAGGAATTGTGTTTTCCATAAATTAAAAAAATATTAGTTTCGATTAATGAAATATATTTAAAAAAATTCCCAATTCAATATAAATATATAAAATTAATTTTAAATTAATATTTAAGATAGAATATTTTTACTAAGTTTTTTCAAAGTTTAATTAACTTTTTATAATTTCCCTATCCTTTACCATAGGGAGATCTCCACCCCAGTGGTAAAGACCTCTGCCTACATGTGAATAGTTACTGGTAGTAACTTACACTTGTAAATTTGGGCCCGCCCATTGGTTTCAGGGGATGAGGACATGTGACTATACATTTTGCAGTAAATTTACACTGGGAAATGATGGATAGCAAAAGTATTACATTTACTACAAAGTGTCAGAGGAAATTTACACATGTAGATTTACTGACATGTAAATTTACCTTTGTGAATAAGCCCCTATGTATCTAAATAATCCTCTCTTCTAAGGGGCACTTGTCCATGTTATGCCACACTCACCCTCTGTTGCTAAGGATTTGAAATCTTCCTAAAGAAATCTAATCTTTGCTTATTGGCCTGGCCCCACATAGAACAGATCTCTAGTTGAAAATTCTTGACATAGGGCAACAAACATGGAGGTTATTAAAAACTTAACGGTATCTCAATAAATAAAGAAGTGACACCTTTGGTGACTTTCTTCTTTATGGATACAGTAGGTCCCCAAGATCTTTTTTGTGTTCAATAATTTTTATTAAGTTTTCAGTAAAAGAGAACATATAATAATCCAATAAACACATTATAAATAAATTACAATGAATAATTGTAAGAGAAAGGTATGAGTGATAGAGGAAACAAGAAAGAAGAGAAGTGAAGAAAGAAAGATAAAGAAGAGAAGAGAAAAAGAAAAGAAAGAGAAGAGGAGTAAAGAAATTTAGAGACTAGGAAAGAATAAGAGATTAAGGTGTAGGTGCATGTGCAGAGAGATAAGAAGTAAAGGGTAACCAAAGTAGATCAGATTTAATTTTCTGAGATAAGGTAAGAGAGGAAACAGTAGTTATTCTGTGTTCATCGCAAACATAGTTCCACCAAGTTAATAAAGATAATTTAGAATTGTCTTTCCAACAGGACAAAATCACTTGTCCCCAAGATCTTTGTTTGAATTCTTTTCCAGGTGCCAGGCTGACCAGGAAAGATTTCCATAGCTTAACACATCACCAACATCAAATGGCAAGCTTCGTTATCACAAACGTTGCTTTGCAACTTCACCTGAAGTGGCATGCACCCTTTAGTATGGCACCAAGCTAGTGGTAACATCGCTTCTACCCCAAATTATTTCCACATCCCCTTCATGGTTAAGTACTTAGAGCACAGAGCCAAAAGAATTAAACACAACAGTAACAATTGCTCAGGAAGAGAGGTGGAAGGTTTTCAAGGAATCTGCAGGAGCTCATGTATCCATTAGAACACATTATAGAAGGTAAGAAACATGTTCTAATGGATAGTGGTCCTCTGGGAGACAGACTATAAAGACAACATGGGATCCATTTGGCTTTTTTCAGGGTGGTGATCCTCAGGGACACAGACCATACAGACGACATGGGAAGCTGTCTGAATTTTTTCTTCTCACCAGCATGGCACTTCACAAATAGTGAAGGCAATCCGACCACAAATTAAATAGGTTCAGAAATTACACGACTAGTAGCCCTAAGGGATGTCAATTTGGACAGATTTAAGTAGTTTTTTTCAAAGGTTTTGGTTGAGAAAATTAAAAAGGTTTGAACTCAGTGCTCAAGGATCCTGTTGCCAGGAGCCTTAAAAAATAAATAGAACTGGTCTAACTATCATCTGTGCGGAATGATGGGGCACTGCAGGAGGGGTGATGCCCTGAAAGCCACAGTGACTATTTTTTTACTCCTTGCTTGGTGAAGCCTATCTGGTAACATTATCCTTCACCCCCTTTTTTTTCATTTCAAAAAGTTTGTGAAAGATGTTTTCTGTTACTTTTCTTAGCGTGCTGACTATTTATTTCAATTGGAGGCCATTTTTAATGAAAAATAAATTATATTTGGCAATCACTTAGCCTTTAATATGCTGCCAAAAACAATTTTTAAGCACAGGTTTCTGAAGAAAGGTTCTTTCCATTTAAATATATCTGGGTAAGATCAGTGCTTAGGACTTTGCTGAGGATCTCTTGGCAGCAGTAATAAAAAAGCATCCATCTGATTTTGCCCGGTAGCCCCACTACTATATTTGGCTCTGAGCTTTTGAACTAAGATCACAAATATTTACTAAGGTTCCACACAGAGCAAAGTCAACCCCAAACTGATGGAGCCCCCAAAATATATAGTATGTAACCCTATCCTGCTCAATCTCTCTGAGCTCCAAAAGGTATGTGAATCTGAAAATCTTCACCATGATTGGTCTCACATGTGCCTCTTGTCTGGGTTTGCACTTTTGCAAACACATGTCCATCACTCACAACTAAAGGCTCCTTCATTGAGCAGTCGACTCCAGCAAAAAAGAGACCAGCCAAAACCCGTAGGGGAGGCAGGAGGGCTAAAGGCAGGTACAGGCAGAGGGCGAGGATCCTTGAACAAGGGGAATACGGGAGCCAGATCCAAATGATGAATGTAAATATGACATGTGATGTTGCAGAATGTGACGATAATCATGATGATACTGACTTGAAGATTATAAATTTGTCAAATAAAGTGCTTGACAAGGATGAGATGTCCATTCTTAGTAAAGGCTTAAACTTCTGTCCCACTCAGAGTGGGGAACCGACAAATGTCCATATTGACATGTATAAGTTTGTCAGAATGTTGAAATTGAGGGACTATTTCTCACAACATACCTTCAGTAACACAAAACATAATGAGAACTTATGCTTTACAAAACAAACCATTGGGGAGATTCGCAATGTACAATTATTGCTGAGTCTGGATGGGGATGTCAGTCCCGAAATGCCAACATTGTTAAGTGATCTTGAGATCGAACAAGACCCGAATACCAACAGTAGCTTAAAACCAAGGTCCAACTTTGTGCCTACATATAATTACCATCAGAACATAGACACCTTTTACGACAGAGTCACTAAAGACCTTTATAAGATGGAAATGTCAAGAAAGACTATCACACCTATTAACCACAACATTACCGCTAAAGAAAGGGAAGCCTTGAATAGACTTAAATCTGATGACAACATTGTGATAAGAGAGGCAGATAAGGGCGGTAATGTTGTGGTTATGAACTTTTGTGACTATATGTCAGAGATAGAACGCCAACTTAATGATCAACAGTGTTACCAAAAAATACCTACTAACCCAATTCACAACTTAACACAATTGATTAATTTCAA
The DNA here is from genome assembly GCA_963921515.1 of Calotriton arnoldi. Classification (NCBI taxonomy): domain Eukaryota; kingdom Metazoa; phylum Chordata; class Amphibia; order Caudata; family Salamandridae; genus Calotriton; species Calotriton arnoldi. The sequence goes on from CAWUFW010014586.1 coordinate 273,626, forward strand.
GTTGAGTGAATGGAAAGAGATTGGCCTCCTGACTGATGACGAATTTGAATATCTTAGGGTATATTGTCCTACGTACCCATGTATCTATGTCCTGCCCAAAGTCCATAAGGGGGGACCCTTTCCCCCCGGACGCCCGATCATTTCAGGGGTAGGATCACCCACTGAAAGGATCTCAGAATTCGTAGATATACGGCTTCAAAAACATGTTGCAAATCTTCCATCGTTCATCAGAGATAGTAAAGACATACTTGTCAAACTGAATGATTTTCAGTGGTCTGATGAACTTATTTTTGTCACTTTTGATGTGGTAGGTTTGTATACCTGCATACTGAAGGAATTTGGGGTTCTGGCAGTGAGAACATTTTTGGATAAAGAAAGTGCCAATCGGTATGATTTTAATGAGATGATCGTGGAAATGATCAATCTCATTTTGGATAATAACTTTTTCCTGCATGACAGATGCTGGTTTCAGCAAATACTTGGGACTGCCATGGGCTCCAGGTTTGCTCCCTCTTACGCCTGCCTTTTCATGGGCTGGTTTGAGAGGGAGTATGCCTGGAGCCGACGTGCCTCCCCTTGGACGGAACACATCGTCTACTGGGGGAGGTACATAGACGATATTATCTGTCTATGGTCAGGATCTGGTGAACAGCTGCATGAATATTTTTTGTATCTAAATGCAAATGACTTTAATGTTAGGTTCACTATGAATAGTGACAAAGCAAAAATCAATTTCTTGGATATACAGTTTTATATCAAGGATCAGGTGATCGAGAGCACACTGTATAGGAAGGACACAGCATGTAATGGGGTCCTCCATGCAAGGGGCGCTCACTCGCAGTCTGTCATCAATAACATTCCCTTTGGGGAGATGACGCGTATTCGCAGGAACTGCAGTGAGGAAGAGACCTATTGGAAAAATATACATGATTGTGAAAAAAGATTCCTTAAAAGGGGATACAAAAAGGAGATTTTAAACAAGGCAATCACAAAAGCTAAGCACATGACAAGGGAGGACACTCTTCGCAATACTCCTAAAAAGCAGAAACATATTACAAATGAGAGAACAGTGAGTTTGGTTACACAATTTAACACCAACAGTAACAAGGTCCAGAATATCCTTAAAAGGAACTGGGGTCTGTTACTAGATGTACCTGGGTTGAAAAACTGTATCTCTAATGTACCAACACTAACTTATCGTAGGGGTAAAACGTTACGTGATGCCTTATGCCCGAGTTATGTCATTAACAAACAAAGTCAGAATACCTGGCTACCGTCCAAACCACCAGGTTTTTATACGTGTACTTCCTGCAATGTTTGCCCTTTTGGCCGTAACAATATTACCAGCTTCACATATAACAACTCTGTTCCCTACAAAATTGCACAATTCATAAATTGCAACACCACTCATGTAATTTATGTACTGGGATGCGATTGTGGGATTATTTATGTGGGTAGCACGGTACGCCCATTGAAAATCCGCATACAAGAACATCGAAGGGCTATACTTAATAATGACAGCCGTTACCCCCTTAGCGACCATTATAGAGAAAAACACCCTAATAATAACACCTTTTGGTTTCATGGTATTGATCACATCCCAGTGGGGAACAGAGGTGGGAATCGTGAACTCACTGTCAGACAGAGAGAGGCAAAATGGATCTGTCGCCTTCAAGCCACTGTGATGGGACATAATACAGATAGGGAGCTACACCATTTTTTATGTTAAAATTTGATTTGCAATTATACCATGTCACTGGGTGTATCTTGCTTATTGTTGACTATTTATACTTCCTGTCGCATTGAATTACAATTGGAACATAAACGTCATTTGGAGATGACTGCTGTTTTGCCTGTCCATTATTAAGGTTCATCATTGCTCTGCCGAATTATAGATGATTAGTTCGATTTAGTACTTGTTATTTGAAGACATCGAGGCATCTGCATTTTTAAGAAACTTGATCAATTGTCTGTACTATTGATGCGCATCTGTCTCTCTGCGATGTTATTGAATTATCTCTTGTCTTTACTGAATTATAATCTGCACATAACAGTTAGCTTAACCCCTTCTATGCTCATGACGAGCTCAGCTCGTCATGCTGCGCGGAGCTCAGAAGTGCGCATGACGAGCTGAGCTCGTCATGAACCCGCCCACTCAATGAAACGCCCCGCACAGGGCGAAAATCGGCCGCGCACCGAAGGGGTTAAGATGGCGGCCGTAGTGCCTACTTTGAATCAATATGTTTTTAATTGCTATCTCTCTGCTCTCTACGAGGCTGATGTGATTATAATTCGCTTTATTATGTAACGGTATATCATTTTCGCTTCTCGGGTTTTAATTTTGTTATTACGTCTCTGGCTTTTCTACTTCATTTCCTCCTCTAATAGAGGTGATTTCCGGCTTATACTGGCCACTATAATATGGCCGCCGTCTTTTTCGTGTCTGACTATTTGTTTCTCATATCTTTGTTTATGGTCAGGTGACCGAAACGCGCTACATTGTGCAGCAGTCTCTCTGGTCTTTAAATAATGGCGCCATCCAGCCCGGGTTAGGACTGCCGGTTAGCATGCCGCTTTAGGAGAAGACGCTGCTTTACTAAGTAAGAGGAACGCATTTTCATGCTTTAGCACTGGGCTTATTCTTCGGCCTCTCAATTTAGAGTGCACTTTCTGTTAGTTTTTAAACTAGACCCATATGGGGATTGGTACCTATATCCTTTACTACGGGACAATGGGTACGTGTTATGTACATTATGGTAGCGTTATGGACGCTACTTTCGGACTATTTTAATTGATTATTGTGTTGTTATTTCCAGCGGCATCATGTTGTGCTGCCTTTATCACTGCATGATGTTTTTGTGAAGTTTCTTAGTAATTTATCACTTTCGGTTAGTAACCCTGTTTTAGCCTATTGTCAGTTTCAAAATGTTCGTATTATTTTATGCTCGTAATTGTGTTTCACGTTTTAGTGATTTGTTACGGAGCTCCATGTTAAATGAGGAGGGTTAAACTCAAGGACACTCATTTTGCCCGACATTACTTCATTTTCTATGACATAATCATTGAGGGTTTATCGGTGTGGCTATTTCTATTATATCCACACCAGCCATATTTCTCATATCTAATATCAGAGTTATAGAGATACTTGGAGAATCAGCTTATTGCCTTTTGGCCGGTGGATATTTTTGGGACTTATCTTTGTGAGGGACAATTTGTTTTAGTTCTTTTGTCCTTTTGTAGCTCGTTGATTTTGTTTATTTAGTTTATTGACATTTTTTGTGATTTATTTGCAGGTGATATGTTTTTTTTTTTTTTTTAATATGGTGTTAGTATGCAAGATATGACTTTTTATTTCTTGTAATACGTTGTGAATCATTTGAGTGTTCTTCATTTATATAGGGGTATCTAACATCATTATGGATGACTCCATTTATTGTGACTTTGGATGATGCATTTCTAGGCTATTTATGTTTATATGCAGTCTAAATATCTGGTGCCACCCCTGATATTTGTGATTTCTTTGATAGATGCACTTATTAGCTATTCATTTTTAGATGTAATTTAACATCTGGTGCCACCTTTGATATTCGCTATTTCTTTGACAGCTGATGCAGCATGACTTTTTATTTATAAAGTCTCTTGACGAATAAGCGATGTTTGGACCTTTTCTTCATTTCGATTATACTACGTAGGATATTTGTAAGCCCATTATTCTGAGGCGTGAGGTGAGTTTGTATTTTTTATAACCTTTATGAAGGTATTGACTTCAGGCTCTCCACGGGACTTACCACTGGCTCATCCCCTTTGATCCCTTCTTTCTACTTTTTTGTCTTAGAATTTACCAACCATACTGTTATCGAGGCTAACTTATGCCCCATGAGGTCCATTTTTGCCACTGACCAGCTGAGGTGAGATTTAGCTTATTATTTAGTTTGCTATTTTTATGTGGACTTATTTGTGGTTTCTGCCCCAGTTGATGACTTTTAGCCATTAGGTTCCTATGTTTTTACTTAATTTCGAAAATATAAAAACAAGGCATGGTTTGAAGACAATGGGATCGAACTAATATTCGAATGGGTTACTAACTTTAATAGAGGGATTCGTTAATAATAATTACCACATGAATGTTCCTTCCAGTTTCATGTGGTGGAAGTGCCTTCTTGTACAGATTTATCTTGTTCTGCACTTTTTTATATATGGCGTTATTCTATGTCATGCTACTTTCAAGAACAAATGATTTAACCCCCTGTACACAAAATTAGAATATGTGTATGTGAAAACGAATTATTCTTTTTGTGGGTTTTGTACATGTTTTTTACATGTTTCTTTGATATATACACTATGTGATGTTTTGTATATGTTCTTCACATGTTTTAATAATATATGCACTATATATGTGAGGTTTTGTTATGTAAATTTGTGGGCCGTCTGATATTATTTATGTCTCGCTTATTTATGTTTGTTGTTGTCTTATTGATGTTATGTTCTGTCTATAATGTTACAGCCCTGACGAAGTTCCCTCTGGCAAAAATGGGGAACGAAACGCGTTGGCTGTGTGCCAGTTTTAAAAAAGATTGATTGAATAAAAAGAAGCAATTCTGGAATAGATTTCGACGTGCGTTTATTGACTTGACAACGAGTGCACCTTCCATTTCCTTATGAGAATTTGGCTACTACTGACACCTCTGGACGGCGGGTGTGGGAAGTGATTGCACCATTTTTTGAATTCATTGTACATGTGGACTGGATGTGCTTGACCTTGGTCTGCCGTTTGCCCTTTCTCTGTTATCCTTCATTGAGTATCTAACCCGGTTAGAATCTTTCTCCAATATATGCTCTGGTTGGTCCTATATGACTTTTTCGTGGTCCAAAAATATTTCTAAAAAAATAAGGCAGATATGTTGACCAGTTCCAACTACTAGCGGCAATCAGACCATCTGCACTTCCAGGTCAGTCACTTGATGTGCATAGGTCTGAACTGGACCTTCAGAGAACACTTGGGTATTTTTTAGCAATTTTTGGTCTTTTCTTTTGAATTGCACTACAATGCCTTGTTGCATTTGTTTTAATGGGGCATTTTCCCATCTGCCTCATTTTTTAACCCCTTGAACATGTTCTCAATGTCCATTTTTCCACTTAAACTCAGTGTTAAAATTATATTCTTTAGTTCTATAACTATTGTCGTTTGACTTGTTGTTGTTTTTTATTCGTGCTCCACAGGCTAAGCTACCAAAAGTTTTTTTTTTAATTTGCAACACCATCAGTTAAATACATACAAATATATAAATACATAGATAAATGAGGAAATGCAACCAAGAATGAAAAAGTTTTAAAGGGGGAGTTAAAATTTTATATCTCACTGTACAAAAACTGCAATTAATATCTTTCGATATCCACGGAGTTGCCAACAGTTCATGCTGATTGTCAACCAACATTGCTATCGTTTTTCCAGTTGTAAATTGGGACCCAAATACGTTTTCCTACTATTTCTGCCCTCCGTCCCTTCTTTTCATATACCCCTTTTTCAAGATTAAAAATAGATAAAAGCTGGACAAGCCATTGTTGAACGGTGGGGGGAGCCGGGTCCAACCAAACAGAGGAAATACTGATTCTTACCCACTGCCATAGCCAGGAAAACAAAGTATTGGTGTGCGCCTGGCATTCCTTCATTAGTAACCCCCAGCAACATTAGCTCAGCTGTGAGTATTACTTTGATCTTCAGGGAATGAGCTAAAAAAGTTTATATCTTTAGGGTTTCTAAGATTGGACAGGTAGAAAACGTGAATAATATCAGCTTCTGTACTATGGCATCGGGGCAGAGGACCCCTGCTGAGCCCCCCCATTGAGCAATCTTGGCCGGTGTATTATAAAGAGAAAAGATTGTTTTATAGTGTTGCGCCTGGAGCCCGGCTAAACACAAAATGGAGTGACCAAGTTTTAGCGAGTCTAGAAACCCGACTATCTCTACCTAGTTTTTGTTTCCATTTCTCACAACGCATCTCTAAATCATCAGGCATCAGCTGGCTCAGCCCTCCATATATTTGACTAATGGTGCATCCCTCGTGATCCCTTATAGCCTCCATTATAGGGTCTTAACTAAATGCTCTTAACCCCCCTTTCTTTTTGACTAGAAAACTCCGCACCTGCAAATATTTAAAGAAGTCTTTCCGATCAACCCTAAAAGACAACTGGACTTTCTCAAATGGCATTATTCCACTTGTGTCAAGGAGATCCCCAATCTTCCCCACTCCAAGGTCCTCCCAGCGCGATATTACACCATCACTGAATATTTACGTAAATGCTGGATTCCTAAAAAGCGGAGTATAAAAATTCATCCTCCCTAACCCTAGTTTCTTCCTTATGGCCATCCATACATGTGATGCCGTCCAGAGGGTTTTGAATCTAACCTTCTTGTAATAGCTGGGTTCATTATATTTCAAAAGCCAATTAAGAGCCTCATTTCCTAGTAGTAATTCATATATACCAGGGGAACCATCGATACTCTATTGATCCATGACCTTCCTCTCGAGTAAACCCTGCATAAACTGAAGTGCTGCAGCCCAATAATATATTCTTAAATCCGGGACAGCTCACCCCCCTCTCTCCCTAGGGAGTGTCATAAATCTCAGGGCCCCCCTGGTCTTCCTGTGTGCCCATATAAATTTGTTATCCATCTTTTCCAACTCCTTAAACCAACGCTTTTCAATCTCCATGGGGTATTGCTCTGAAGAAGTAAAGAATTTTGGGGAGAAACATAATTTTAATAATATTACACCGACCCACAATTGAGAGATGCAAATTGCTCATCCTGTCAAAATCTTTCTTCCCTTTCTGAATAACCGGGGTAAGGTTTAGCTCCACAATTTGTTTCAGCTCTGTTATATTCACCCCTACATAGATCGCAGATTGTGTCACCCAGGAAACAAGCAGATGGACCCTGCTATCTATTACAATTTGCATTTTTGTCCTGATTAAGCGAATACCCAGACGCTATTCCGAAGTCCCCGGCCTATTTCTCAATTTCTGTTAAGGCTGCATGAGGGTCCGGTATGAATACCGCAAGAGCATCGGCATACCCCAAGATTTTGGTATCAAATCCTTGAAACCAGATAGGTTGAATTCTCGAGTTAGCATCGATTTTCCGAATCAGGAGGTGTATGTAAAATGCAAATAGGAGAGGAGCGCAAGGACAGCCCTGCCTTGACCCCTTGTGATCCAAATAGGTTCAGTTTGGCCTCCCGTTAACCGATGCCGGGCCAGGGGGGGCTCTATACATTACCTGTAAAGCATCAATAAAGCCCTTACCTATCCCTACCCACTCGAGAGAGGCCCACAGATACTCCCAGGAGACCCTATCAAACGCCTTTGCGGCATCAAGCAGGATTAACGCCATAGGGTCTCCGGAGATTGAAGCAGCATCAAATAATGTGACCACTCTGAGAATGTGGTCGGTGGTTCCTTTGCCTGGAATAAAGTTGTGCTGTCTGTGGGAAATCACCTTTCCTATAAGGCTTAACCAACTAGCTAACACATTTGAAAAAATCTTAGCTTCACTGTTCATGAGGCATTATGGATCTGTAGGACCCAGTATCATGTGGAGGTTCCCCTTCTTCAAAAAAATAATACTAGCCCAAGCCCAAGATTCTGGGGGAGTCGCCCCCTTCTGAGCCTGACACATTATGTTGATCAGGTCGGCCCCCAAAGTTGAATTTTTGTTTTATAAAATTCTAGCGGGATCTGATCGGGACCCGCAGCCTTTCCGGAGGGAAGGTCTTTAAGCGCCCTTTGTATTTCTTCACTTGAGAATGGATCATCGAGGGATTCTGCATCTTTTTGGGAAAACAGCTCAGTTTGAATAGAGTCTAGATAACCCATAATATATCTCTCCTCAGAACACCCCGCCTCTCCATATAGTTTCTCATATATTTTATTCATTTTGATGATGTGCATATGCATATCAAATCATTTGCATTCGTGGAATGTATAACAGTCTATCACATGAGTAGCAAATTAATCAAACTTTTGCAGTTTGTACATTTATAGCTCAGAAATAAACATGGTTTCTGTGTAGGCACATATACTGCTGTTCACCATATCATTATATAGGCACTTCGGATGGTGTTAATTACGAGCAACGTGCTTAACTCCAGCCCCCCTTTAAAACTAATAAAAACTTGCTAACGTGGTCCATGTGTGTGTCATTTATTTGTAGGATGAAGGGGAAGAGAAGTAGAAGGGAGAGGGGGAAAGGGAATGATATCTGGCCAGTTGCTCAGAGGTAAAGAATCCGCTGTGAACCATTCTAAGTGTTGTGGCCAGGTGTATTAGGGTGGGCCATAGTGTAAACTCCCTCTAATCAGCTGTAATATACACTTTAAATTGTTCCAACAGGTGGGCCTATTCCATTGAAATTGGGTTTTTTTCTGAGTCCCCTGTATTCCTCCTGCTGTGGTGCTTCTCTTTCTGCTGTGGCCCAACGGATGACTTCCTCAACCCATGCTCCCTTCCTCAGTGCAGAGTGAGATTTCCAGCGCTGCGTGAGCAGTCTTATGGCCAATATCAGAGAAAGATCTGTAAAGCGTCACAATACCACTGCTTTTTTTGGGAGCGGGGATAGGCCCATAAAGCATGCTTCGATAGTGGACCAAGATGAGCATTCAGACAATTGTGATAGGTCCGTAGTAACTTCATACCAATACCCTTGTAAGGAGGGGCATGCCCAAAACATGTGAATGAAATCGGTATCAGGTAGATCACAACGAGGACAGTCTAAGGAAGCAGAAGGGTACATTGCAATATTCAGTGCTGCATGAATTTTAATCGGACATTACGAGTGACTCGTTTGGGATATTCCAGAACCACCGCCCATTCCTTGTCCGTGAGAGCCCTAGCTATATCCGTCTCCCACTTCTGCCTAAGGGAGACCAGGGAGACCTCTAAATGTTCCCTTAGTCCCCAGTGTAACAATCTGACCAAGAGGCTTCCATGACACATTATGTGTAGTGCTTGTAATAGTTGAAAGTTCGGGGGCTCTCGTTGCTCCACTAGCCAATGTCGGCGTATAAAGTGTTATTGTGGCATGGGTCAAGAACAGTGTGGTAGGTACTGCATGAGTTCGCGCAAACTCGGCGTGGGGCATTAGGATTCCATCTGTGAACAGGGAGCCCACCGTCACAGCTCGAACTTCCTCCCAAGGTGCCAACCTATTGGCCGATAGAACCCCCCGCGCGGTTGGCAAGACACAGAGGGGAATATTTGGGGCGTATGGGGTGGGCACATTAGCATATTTCAGCGCTAGTTTCCAATAGTGGAGCGTCGTCTGAAGAAGTAAGGGGGCATCCCGCAGTTTCTTGGATTCAGGACAAAGGAGTGATTGTAGTGTTCCGAGGCGTAGCCGTGCATGTGTATACTCTATTTCAAACAAAATATGGCCTGCTAGCCAATAAGCCAGCCACTGTAATTGTCCGACTATACAATATGCCTTGAAGTCTGGGGCCCCCATACCACCCCAAGCCCTAGGCAACTGCAACTTAGCGAGGCCTATCCTATGCCGCCCCAACCCCCATATCAGATTTGTCAGTAAAGAGTCCAAGTTTTTGAAGATCCATGCTGGAATCACCACTGGGAGGTTCACGAAGTGATACAGGAGCCTAGGCAACATGACCATCTTGGCATCTGCTAGCCGGCCCGCCAAGGTCAACGGCAAGTTAGTCCAAAAAGCTACCTGCGATTTGAGAGAGTTGATTGTACGGACCAAATTCCCCTCTAATGTATCGATGGTAGTTCTGAATATTTGGATACCTAAATTTTTAAATGTGACCGGTTCCACCTTAAGCTGTGCCGGGCCGAACTGTAATAAAGACAGATTGCAATTACTGTAAAAGGAATAGGCTATGGATTTCGAGGCATTCAGGTGTAGACCCTATGTGGACCCAAATTGAGTCAGCAGAGTAGCTATAGGATGTAAGGTTAATTGCATATCTTTAAAATATAGTAACATGTCGTTGGCATAAAGAGACACAGAGTGGATTGCCAGGCCTATAAGTATGCTATATACCAACATTGTTTAGCGTAAATGTTGGGCAAGGGGCTCCAACGCCAATACAAATAGTAGTGGTGAGAGGAGGCGGCCTTGGCATGTCCCTCGAAAGATATGATATGCAGGGGAGATGTTGGAACCCGTTTTTGCTCGCGCTGTTGGCCTGGTGTAGACTAACTTCACCCATCGACAAAATTTGGGAGGTATCCCAAACTTAGCAAGTGTTGCAAGCATATAGGACCAGCTGAGGGTATCGAAAGCCTGCCGGATATCTAAGGAAAGACAGCCTGCATGTGGGAAGTGATCCAGAGCTGCGTGCATTAAAGCGAAGAAGCGACGAATATTCAGGGAGGGACTTCGCCAGGGTATAAAGCCACATTGGTCATTATGTATCAGCCCAGGAAGAAGGGGAAATAGACGTGACACTAAAATTTTACTGAGAATTTTGTACTCTGTATTGAGAATAGATAGGGGCCTATAGGAGGAGAGATCCGTAGGGGGTTTGTCAGGTTTTAATAAGGAAGTCACTATTGCCTTCCTAGTTGTGGGTGGTAGAACTCCTTCCTCTAGTGACGTGTCATACAACTGCAGTAGCTTGGGGACCAACTGTGAAGCGAACATGGAGTAGAACTCGATGGGAAGCCCATCCGAGCCCGATGTTTTATTATGGGCGAGTCGCTTTATAGCTCTGCGAATCTCGGCTGACGTAAGCGGGGCTGCCAAGTCTTCCACTCTTGCACGCGGGACAACAGGAAGTGAAATGGATGCAAGAAACTTATCAGAAGATTCCGATGAGAGCTGGGGGGGAGCCTCGTATAGATGCGTATAATAATCCTGGAATGCCCCATTGATCTCTACTTGTGTGGTAACCAATGTGTGATCGCCAGTATGGGTGTAGGTGAAGGTTGTGGCCTTATTATACGAGCCAGCAGTGTACTGGACCTGTCTGCTTCTGCGTGTGAGTGCAAAGTATATGCATTCAAGTCAATTAGCCTCAGGCGCTACAGCAATTCCGCACATTTCACTCTAGCCTCTTGAAGTTTCTGTTCTTCGCTTGCGTCGGCCTGGGCCGCTACCTCTAGCGATTGCAATGTTGCTTCCAATTCCGTGACATCTTGAATGATCTCAAATTTGGCACCTACCACCGCCCCCATTGAGACTCCCCGAATCGTCACCTTAAATGTCCCCCACTCTATAGATCTCGTTGCTGCTGTGCCCTCGTTATCGGCAAAGTAGGAGGAGATTGACGTAGCGATAGTGTTTCTGAACACTGAGTCCTCTAATAAAGAAGGCTGTAAGTGCCACGTCCGGATCGGGGAGGGAACCCGACCCCAATTAATTGTTAATTCAAGCAGGTTGTGATCTGAGATGGTCTTACCTAAATAAGTGATATGTGATATAGATAGGAGTAGATCTGGAGCGCAGAGGAATCGATCTAAGCGAGTGTGAAGGACATGAGGGTGTGAAAAAATTGAATATCCTCGCATGTTTTTGTGCTGGATTCGCCATACATCGACTAGGTTCCACCCCTCCAACCAGCGACGCAGGATCTTAGCCTGCTGTATCACTGCAGTACCCGGTAGTGGAGGTTGAGAACAATCCAGCTCCACATCGAGGACGGCATTAAAATCCCCACCCAACACCCATGGATAGTGCGTCCACCCCGACTGGGCATTTGATAGGCGGGACAGAAAAGCTTCCTCCTGATCAATGTTAGGGGCATATACTGTCCCTAGTACCACTGCTTCCCATCCAGTGTGCCCTGTAATAATACATATCTCCCTTGGTCATCAATTTTACTATCTATCAGAGAGAATGGGACCCCAGCCCGTCTCCATACTGCTGCCCCACGTGAGAAAGCGGAATAAGCAGTCAAATACAATTGACCCCTCCATCTTCTATGTACTTTAAGGGCTTCAGAGGGCATTAAATGCGTTTCCTGCAGGTATATAATTTGAGTATGGCGTCGGTGCAATTGGGCCAATATTCTGTGCCGCTTATGCATCGAGCCCATACCCCATAAGTGACAATATTGTATGAATTAATCACAGATGCCATTTATAATACAACATGGATATTAGCGACCCCACAACCCCCAACCCCTCCTTCTGAAGTAGAAGCGACCAGACCACTAGCAAGTTAAACATATAAACATTATCCCAATACTCGATCAAGCGAGACAACTTCGGTCGACCAAACTGAAAGTTAAACGGCAGCATAGTGAACTGTACAAGAACAAGTGCTTTCGCTTACGGGGTAGGCTACTGCTGTGGAGAACGTGCAGGCTATGTGCGGTAGGGGGTACAGCCCAGGACAACTCAGGCCACAAGGGATTAGGGCGTAGCTTGCTGCCATACCCCTAGGCGTATATCACAATAGCAAAGTACTTTGTGGGAACCAGGCCACGACCCAACTTACCGGATCTATACATCCCCTGGACCATTATATATTAAATTAGTGGAACCCCATAGCCAACACAAGACATTCTCAGCCCAACGGGTCACCACTTAGCTGTGTGGATACTGAGGAAAACAATGCAATACTCTATATATCCCCCCCCTCCCCGAGTCCAAGTCTGATGTCACCTCCTCCGAGGGACTGGTGCTAATAGGTGGGCGGACAGACTTCAATGTAGATACCGATCGGAGAGCCTCCTGCCTGCCCTCCAACACCACCTGGGGAGATGGGGCGCCAGCCATGGTGCTTTGTGTAGTTAGTTCCTTTCTGCACCTGCGTGGTGGTCTCTGTGGTTTCTGTTCTGATCTCTCATGGCGGCCAGTGTCCAAGGTTTCTGGAAAATTACTGTCTAACCAGTCCCATGCACTTTCAGGCGTGTCGAAAAAGAAGGAACGCTGGTTATGAATGATTTTTAACTTGGCCGGGAATAGGAGAGCAAACGTAAGGCCAGCTGTGCAGAGACGTGATTTGACCTCTAGAAATGAGGAGCATTTGCGCTGGACTGTTAATGTATAGTCTGGGAAGATTGAAACTTTTGCGTTGTTGAACTGTAGCGGGCCATTGTCACGGGCTGCTTGCAGCAGGTGATCTCGGTCCCTAAAGTTTAGTATCTTGGCAAGAATCAGTTGAGGATGTGCACCTGGTATGGGTTTTCTGGTGGGGACCTGATGGGCTCGTTCCACCGTAAAGAGCTCTGACAGACCAGTGGGAGCTACTTTTGTTTTGAGCCATTCCTCAATAAACGTCGCTGCGGACCCCTCCGATCCTTCCGGAGGGCCCACTAGTCTAAGATTGTTTTGTTTTGAGCCCTTCCTTCTGCATCATCCACGCTGGTCTGAAGGGTTTCTATTTGCTGGCGCATTTGTAGGAGTTGCACATCATGTCCTCTCACCTTTGGTGCCACTGAGTCCACCGTCTGTTCAGTGGCAGTGACCCTGTCTGTTAGTTTTCTGTGGTCATCCTACAGCAAATTAAGTTCCGCAGAGATAGTACCCAGCTGTTGCACAATAGCTGATCTGGATTCACGTATTCCCTGTAATCTGTCCAGTTTGTCTGGGGGGATTTGGCCCCCCCCCATCCAGCAATGAGTGCATGGAGGAGGCCTCAGAGAGCAGCGGTCGGGATCCAGCCCTCCCGGATGCCGCAGCTGCTCTTACTTTCATACGCTCCATTACTAATGGCAGAGTACACGCAGAGGGGAATGAGCAGGAGATAGTGAGTCTGCCCACCTACACACCAGGGATGGCAGTTTTATTGTGGGACTTCAAGGCCCACTGTAGTGGGGGCCTGTCGCCCCGGCTATGGCAGTGGGGGCAAGCGAGGGGGGGAAGAAAAGGTCTTGGAGAGCCTCCGGAAATTTCCAGACCGGCCTCAGCAGGCACCAGCCTCACTGCTCCCAGTCTCTGGCGGTAGAAAACACCGATCAGTTCCCAGGGGGGCAGGGGGGGTCAGTGGAACTCACCCTGGGGGGGTCCACGGGTCTGTCCTGCAGCGAAGCCATGTCTCTTCTGGCTGTTCCCCGGGCCCTCCAGCTGGTATCTCTCTACGCGGCGGCGCCGGGCGTCCTGCAGGTACGTAGGCGGCCCGCCAGCTCCACAGGCTCTGATGCGCTCCGCAGGCCCGCAGCCACCCAGGAGCGTGCAGCGTTACAGGCCTTTCCAGTATGGGTAGCACTCAGCCACCGCGGCAGGGCCCATCCACATCCCGTCCCATCAGTAGCACTGAGCAGGAGGGGAGGCACCTCACCGGGACCCGAGCGCCAACTCCGTCGCCCGGATCTCCAAGCCACCCTGCCAGGCAATCCCCCAGGGCCCTCGAGCAGCCATCTCCACCCGGGGGGCAGCGCCAGCCGCAGCACAGGGCGAGAACAGGTCCCGCGGCTTCACAGGCCTCACTAGCATCAGCAGGCCCAGGACCTGGCAGGAGGGCTCCGCGCCCACTGGCGCCGGTCGCTCACCACACTCCCGTGCCCGCTCCAGCATCGGCAGCAACCTGGCACCCAGTCACGCTATCGGGATGGCAGGTATTGCATGGTAATTAACAGATTTTCATCCCGGGCCCGGAGCTTGTCGCTTATGCGACCACCATCTTGGGCTGCTAGCCATGCCCCCCCCTAGTTTCTCATAGAATTTGCGGAATTCCTCTCGTATATCAGTAGAGCCAGAGACTAGCATTCCCTTGTGATTTTTAATCTCAAGGATCTCCCTGCTAACAGCCTTTTGTCTCTTCTGTATTGCCAGCATGTGCTCCATCCGTTCACTTTACTCATAGCAGTCTTTCCGCCTAGCCATATATTTTTCAGCTGCTCTTGCTGTCAAAACTTCACCTATAGCTGCTATTGCCAAGGCCAGTTTATGCAGAATTTTCTCTATACATACTCTATTAGCAATGGTTCCTTCTCAACGACTGCCAGTGTACTGTAGACTTCACTGAAGTGTTGAGATAGCTTCTTATTACGGTTCAGATAATAACAAGGTGTCCCCCCCCCCCTTGCCCCAGCCTTAAAAGCATCCCAAACCATACCGCACCCAGTGCTTCCCCTATTGCACTCCAAAAATTCTCCCATCCATTTATTCATATATACGATATTGTCAGGGTCCTGCAACAAGCCCCTTTCGAATGTCCAGTTACGTTCTGGTATTTCCACCCCGTGCAGGTGACTTCCAATACCAGGGGGTTAGGATTTGACATAACCCAGGGGTACTTTTACCTATACTAATTGTGGTTAATAGTTGCTATGAAACAAGAAAATAGTCCATGCTCACTACTGGTTTATGCAGGGCAGAAAAGAACGTACTGCCCCAGTCTTGGAGCTTTAAATATGGCCATACATCTATGAGCCCATTATCATTTGTCAGGTGTGTGAGAGCTCTATACACTTTACTTTTCCGACCAACATACTTGCCGACTTTCCCATTACAGAGCCCACCCAAACCATTAATGTTTAGATCACCACAAAGTATAATCGGGGTAGGCCACCCTGTAAGTTCTGAGTTAAGAAATTCAAAGATGTCAGGATCATCCCCAGTGGATCTATAAACAGACCAAATAGTAAATTTAGATTTGGAGTATTAACATTCCACGATCGCCCAGCGACCATCTCTATCTGTTAAACACCTTTTAAATGTCATACCCTCCTTGCGGGCAAGGATGGCCACCCCTCTGGTTCTGGTTCCCTGTGTGGTATAGGCAATGAGATGATACCCCAACTGTTCCAGTAAGTTTTTCCTCGCTCCCTCACTATGCGTCTCCTGAAAACACAAGTTATCGGCGCATAAGATTTTGAAATCTTCCTTAACTTTGCGTTGTTTCACATAATCATTCAAACCACATATATTTACTATTGCATTTCGGATTTTTATTCATCTTATATTATACAGTTCCAACAAATCCTCCCTCTTTTCTCAAATCCTCAAATTTCCTCATGTACCTGTGTTTTTCCCACCTTGGGTGACCTACACCCCCACCCCAAGACCCATCCCCCCCTCGCCCGCTCCCAAACACCCTTGCACCATACCTACACCCACCACCCACCCACCAACTCCGCGAAACAAGCAGACCAAGAGTGGTCTGGATGATGAAACAGGTGCGCAGGCCCCCCTCCCACCCCACCACTAGGCCAATTTCTTTTCTTAATTAATTAATAATTTTTTATTTATTTTTCAATTAATTTCCTAATGAAACTAATGAAGGCGAAGCTACCAAAAGTGAGCCAATTTCTTTTCTTAATTAAGTTTTAATTTAATTTTCAATTAATTTTTGTATGAAACTTGTTTTTCTAAATTGATTATTCTGTTCCATCAGTGTGAGAGCTCTGCCACAGCCCACATTTGTCAATAGTGTAAGAACAATGTAACACATACATTATGGGACTTACACCACTGACCAGTTGTCAGAAGAAACAGCAAATTCTCGCTTGGTTTCTGAATGGACTGGGGCATGCCCCCTGAATTGCATCTCCCTTACTGATATTCACACTAATGATGCAAACACTTACAGCCTTGCAAAGCACAGTGAAAACGCGTGTGAGCGAACCTATGTTTAATGACTACTAGGTCACTCCAGTGAGCATGTACTACACAGCAAATCATATGGGTGAACTCCTGTATTGTTAGGTGTGAGGCCACCCTAGAGAAGCATCTGATAAGACGCTTTCGGCAACCAATGAGTAATAGGTAGAGAGAATTTATATACTTTCAGGACAACCTTTTGAGCAAACAGTTGACTTTTCCTGAATGAGTGACACAAACAGTGCACAAAACCCACTCTAATGCCACAGGTGGATTGTGCTCAAATAAAGAATATCACTAACATTCTTACCAATCTGCGCCCTACAGTCTTTATTCAGTATGTCATCTATGTCGTGCTAAGAGGGAAGATTGCCTCTTCTTTGTATGAGCTCATGCAAAATGGGAGATAAATACAGCTAACCATGAATAAATGAGAGCATGATATTATTGAGTATATTGCAGAATAAAAATAGTTGTTGCTTGACACAAAGTCTTGCTAAAGGACACATTTCCCAGACAGCGTTCACAACTAGGGTGGCTTCTTAAGCGCCACAGTAGTTTTCCGAAGAGATGCAGACTCTGTGAAGCATGGCAAGCTGTCTTTTGTACCCTTTATTGGAAGTGTGGGACAGAAAGAGGATTCTGGAATATGTTGCTTCCATGACGGCAAGCCTAATCAGTGCCCTAGTCCACTGTGAACCAATCAGTGTGTCTAGCGGGGCTGTATGGTCTAGAGAAGGGATATGGGATAGTCATGCACTGGTTAGTAGATGGAGTACCCTGAAAGCGCATGTGAGAGCAAGACGTAAAAAAGACACAAAGGGCACCTAGAAGAAACGATATCTGAGCTAGGATTGCTCATTAACCATGCTCTACTTTAAGTTCTTTCTGACTACTATTTAACATTAGATTGAGAAAAAATATTAAATGTGCTAGTACAAACATACTGGTACCTGAGCTCCTCCCGTACTTCCATCGCTGAATGGCCAGATATAATGAAGATCTCAGTCATATCATCTGTCAGCATATGGCAAGAGTAACCAATATTCATGGCAGTTTCTGATAAGAAAAATGTATTGATTAAATTCAGTTCATTCCAAAGATTTTTTTTTTTACGTGCCTTAATGATAAAAACACACTACATTGAATCGATTTTCGATTTAAATAACAATTTAGGGTAACAAATGAGACCTACAATAGTTTTAATTTACATTAGGAACAAGTGGAGCGGTGCACTACCCCAGTAGTCTGTTTCAGTAACAACGATTGGTCATTTTCTTTTATGAAAAAGGTTCTTTATTTGGTATTCCAACAGATATGTGCAACAAGCCTCAACCAACGCGTTTCGTTCAAAGACACTGAACTTCGTCAGGGCGTATATATGGTCTGAATGGTTAGAGTAGGTTCCGAAGTAAAAAGGTCTCCTCGTAGGACTCAACCATTATCCAAAGGCGATACGAGGAAGGAGCACAGGTCTTCCACTCCTCCAGACTCATTATTTGGACCCTTATCAAGGAGGCACATTCAGTCTATGGAGTCGCCATCTCATACGTGACCTCTCGTCCATACGAATATGGTTGAGTCCTACAAGGAGACCTTTTTACTTCGGAACCTACTCTAACCATTCAGACCATATATACGCCTGACGAAGTTCAGTGTCTTTGTACGAAACAGCGTTGGCTGAGGCTTGTTGCACATATCTGTTGGAATACCAAATAAAGAACCTTTTCAAAAAAGAAAATGACCAATCGTTGTTACTGAAACAGACTACTGGGGTAGTGCACCGCTCCACTTGTTCCTAATTTTTGTATATCTGCCTGGCAGTTTGCATCTCCCAATGGCAGGTGCAGGAGCAGATTGTGCACACCAATTGTGACCACATCACGAATTACCTATAACGGGAACGCAGCCAAGAGGTGCGGCCACTGGAGTCCGCCCTCCACAATAGTTTTAAATTACATTAACAACAAATC
The DNA here is from genome assembly GCA_963921515.1 of Calotriton arnoldi. Classification (NCBI taxonomy): domain Eukaryota; kingdom Metazoa; phylum Chordata; class Amphibia; order Caudata; family Salamandridae; genus Calotriton; species Calotriton arnoldi. The sequence goes on from CAWUFW010014586.1 coordinate 292,105, forward strand.
CAGTAGTTCCAGTAATAAAGATATTCTACTCTGCATAACAGGGCAGAACTGGAATCAAGTTAGAATTTCGCTTTTAAAGGATCACTTTTAAAGGCTGACAGAACCTTATCTCTATTGTTAAAGGCTGACAGAACCTTATCTCTATAGGTTAAAGTTAATACTGTAATGTAGAAAAGGTCAACGTTTTGGGAAACCTGCGATAGGTAGTACACATCATTAAGTACGATACTGGAACAACTATCTGCCAATGTTTACATGTTCATTACATTTTCATTTGAGTGCATTGCTTTCGACACTGCTTCCTGTTGTTGCCTTCCAGACGATTTTCATAAATGGCTGGGAGTGACAAATATGCATCTGTTATCGAAGTAGACAGGAGCTGCACACTGGCTGTCATGAGTTAGTTTTCAATGGATTGTGGTCTGGCAAGCTAAGTTGGCGGGCTGAATGCTCCCTGGCTCCTGGGCTGAGACCTCATTATCCACACAAAAAAAGCAGGATGCTGGGGTCATCTGCCTCCCCCGACTGGCGCGGAGGACGTGTGAGGCGCCATGCACTGAGTCTACTCTGCCGAAGTTGCTGCTCCAAAGGACGCCGGCGGTGGAGATTAGTGGCCTGCTGCGCTCGAGCGGCGGGCCTAAAGGGGAGGCCCTGAATCATGGCTTTAACACGTGGCCAGCAACACGTATCGCCGCAGGTGAGGGAGGTGGCGGAGGGGGCAGTGCAAGGGCCGCAGAGCAAAAACAGCCAGTTGCCCCTTACGGAGCCCATGAGCTCTCCCTTCCCCCCACAGCCTAAAGTACTGTGGCCTTCCCCGTCCTCTCTGTTTTAGTGACTGTGGAGGAGACATCCAGGGAAATCAGAGAGGTGCATCAAGGCCGCACTCTGCAGCCTCACACCCTCAGCGAGGGAGACACATGAACATCCAGACACTCCTAGCAGCCACTGTAGGCAAAGTGAGCGGTGAGTGGAGGCCAGAGAGCCACAAGATGAGGGTGGCCGCTTGTGCTTATGGAGCCCTTGCGGGGTACAGCTGCTACACCCCTCCCTGCTCCCTTCCGCTCACCAGCCCTGCATACCGGAGCCTTTCTATCTCTCTGCTTGTGTGTGCCCATGGAGAGGGCAACTCAGAGGGGTGGCAGCGGAGGGCGCGCCGTGGCAGCGGTTAAGGCCAGAGAGACGTCGCCCATAACGGAGGGAGCTTAAGATGGCATGTGGATCCAAAATAGCTAAGACTCCATGCGGAAAGACAGTGGAGGGTTGTGAGATGGCCCTCACCTTGTCTGCTGACCCTGGAGCTGCTCACTAGCTTGTGGCAGCAAGCCACCACCTCTTCCTCTGCCCCCAGATTTCTTCTGCCTCTGCCTTGCTACCCTGGCTGCGGTCTGGAGAGTTGTTGTGACTGAACGTGAGCCTTTCGCCAGGGTGCCTATGGATGCCCAGTCACAGCTCTCTGCCACGAAGCCGCCCTACTCGAGGTAGACTCACCTTCTGACCACAGTCCTACCCTGGTGACCAGCTGGGGCCAGGTAGAGGGGTGGCCCTGACCGATCTGCTCCAACAGCCACCGATCCTAACCTTCTGTTTCAAATGCCCTGCTGGGACCCCTTCGCCAAGGTGACAGGACACGTTTTCAGTCTATACCTTTGCATAGGGTTCAGGGCTCTGCATGGACTCGGTCCTAAGCCGCTACAGAAGAAATTGGTTTGGTATACTCCTACCCGGAGCCTCCGATCCTCTTCTGCCTGTCTGGCAAAGGTACCTAGGTTTAACAGGGCCAGACTGGGAGGAAGATCTTTTAGTATTGCGACCGCCAAACTTTGGAATGCACTTCCACTTGAAATTAGACAATGTAGTACCCTGCTCCTGTTTAGGAAAAGGATTAAAACGTGGTTGTTCCCCAGAAACTGATTCTGTCGTTTTTGAGTTATGTTTATTTTAGGTTCTGTCTTTCCGCTCCACAATGGTCTTTGCTCACGTATCTTTAGCGCCAGGGTACCCGTAGGGTGTTTGTCGCGCTCTATAAATGTTATATACAATACAATACCTGGGAATTCTACTGAGCCCCCTCCGCCTCTTGGCTGTCTTTCCTACTTTCGCCTGGGTGAAAGACACTGAGACGCTCCACAATGGGGAGCCTTCGATCCACTGCACCATCCCAGGCATTGCGCACCGTAGCACGCACCATTGGAGAGACGAGAACTGACCTAAACGCAAACTGGATGATCTTCAACCCACATCCGAAGCCACACACAAGACTGTGCAAGCGCTACAAGATCATGTTAAGAAAAAAGGGGGGGGGGTCCTAGCCATCACATTCAAATGCTGCTAAACCAATTTAACAGACTAAAGGCCATCAATTCAATTGATATGGGCTTGAAGCATTTATTTGCTACTTCGTTCTGTACACTTTACTCCACATTTAATCATGGGTCAGGTAAGTTCAGATACGTTTCAGTCAAGAGCAAATTAGAGCAAATTATACATATTAAGGCAACAAATAAAACAAAGACATACAGACTTTGTGATGAAGTAATGTGATGTAACAAACAATACATGAAGCGTGATACATAACAACAATTATTGTTCCTCAGCTGAGCTCAGAGCATGGAGGCAGTCTCCCTCCCTCCAACTGAGACCGCTTATAGGAGACTAGCTTAGTATATGGTGCACACTTATTCAAGTGGTGCACCTAGCACTAATCAAGGAAGACATTATGGTGATTTTAGTGGTCTTTGAGAACCATAGAAAGCTCTCAAAGTGGTAGCTGTAGAGAGCAGCATTCAGGCCTATCTTGAAGGAGTGTTAAGCAGCTTGATTTACCAGTTTAATCTGTAGTTCAAGTTAGATGAAAAGAAATCACACAGTGTTTAGCAGAAATAAGTCTATTTATTACTACACTATACCATTATCACATTGGTATATCTCCTACCCGGAGATATCAACACAATACACAAGAATACTTCAAAAGCAATCAGGTTAGTAGCACAAAATACAGTGGTCTCCAGGGGAGGCCAAACCATATACTAAGAAAGTGGAATGCAAAATGCAAAGGAGAATGGGATTTGCACCAGAAGACCCAGAGGAGCCGGGAACATAAGAACCACCCAAGATAAGTACCCAGGAACCCCCGGAGATTGTGTGCAAAGTGGAAACACAGCCGCATGACCAATGGAAGTCAATGGAGAAGTCACGGTTTAAGTTTTGAAGAAGAAGGACCCTTCCCAGAAGACCCAGAAGAAACCCTTTAGAAAACAGAAGGTTGGGGAGCCACCCCACCTGTGGATGCCCCAGGAACCAGGTTACCTACAGCAGGCAAGCCGGGTGCATAGGAGTGAAGTGACGTCGGAACCTGTCGTAGACAGCAATGGAAGACTTCGAAGAAGATGCCTCTGGAGAAGATGTCGAAGGTGGAATCCAAGGGTGGATTCTGGAAGTGAAGAACCGGGAAGCAGAGGGGACAGAGTCTATGGCACTCTGAGACGACTAGGAGGCACAGAGACACAATGCCCACCAATGTCAGGAGGTTCTGAAGAGTCAACTGTGACCTGTCGCAGCAGTTGTGAGGACCAGGCGAGGCTGAGGAAGACCAGGAGCTGATCACAAGCTGTCCCACGTTGGATATCAGTGACTAGGTGGTCGGTGTCTGCCGGGAGTGCCAAAAAACCTTGGTAGCCGCAATTGACGTGGAAGACAAAAAAGGAGCAACAGGGGGACCAGCAAGGTCCAAGGGACACACCAACAGCAGGAGAGTCAGAGCAGGCACCGAGTAAGGAGGTGACTGAAGCAGGAGAAGACCCTCAGGAGGACCCACAGGCCGGAGGCACAGGAGTCACAAGAGGACCTTGAGCAGCTCACCATAGATGAAGGCCCACGGTGCAGAGGATGCAGTGAGGAAGCTGATCTTGGAGGGAAGAGGTGCTGGAGGCTGGAGCTTCTGTAGCACAAAGATCTCTGGAGTGCAGAGCCAACAAGCCTTTGCAACAGCAAGGGTGTCCTTGATGCCCACAGGTCTGTCGAGGAATCTGGATGAAGCACAGGCACAGATGACAAAGAAGACTCAAAGAACAGCCAGACCAGGAGCAGCAGGAGTCTTTCTTGGTGCAGTCTCAGTTCCATTCAAAGTCCAAAGAAGTCCAAGTGTCCAGCAAGTTTCAGGGTTTAGCCCTTAAGTACCCTAAGGAAAGGGTTGGAACGACTCGGGGTCCCACCCAGAGGAGGGGCTGGACAGTGGGGAGGATATTCCCATGTCCTTTGTCCAGTTTCGCACCAGAGTGGGAGCCAACGGCTCCCTGAACTGGCTCAAACTGGAGTATGCAAGGAGGGCATCAAATGTGCCCTTCAAAGCAGCCTGGTGGTGCTGGCAAGCGCTCCCACATTTGCAACAGCAAGGGTGTCCTTGATGCCCACAGTCTTAGTTCACAAACGGAGCAGCTACTAGGACAACCTTTAGCATCCACATTGTGTAACAAATTCAAGAAGCTGCTACCCACGGGGAAAAGAGACATTAGGCCCAGTAGTGAGACAATTCAAATAACAATTCTACTGGGGGAAACCTAATTAGAAGTGAAAGTCCCCGCATTGTGTAATGCCAGATCATGTTAAGCACTTAGAAGCTCGAGCAGATGATGTGGAGGGTCGCTCGCAGAGAAGCAATCTGCACGTAGTGGCCTTTCTGAGGGGGCAGAGGGGCATGATGCTGTGACCTACATGGAAGACTGGCTACAATCCTTCACATCCACTGATGCTTTATCACCTTTCTTCTCCAACAGAGAGAGCATGCAGAGTACCCACTCCCCGAGCTCCCTCCCACGCCCTGTGGTCCTCAAGCTCCTACATTTCAAGGACAGAGACACCATCCTTTGGGCGGCTCGAGTGGCTGGCCTCTTGATGGTGGACAGTCACCATGTGATGCTATTCTTGAACTACGCATTAGCTTGACAGCGCCAAAGAGCCGCGTTATACCATGTCAAACCTAAGCTGCAGATGCTCATCCTCCAGTACTCTTTGCTCTTCCCCGCCCATTTGCGGGTGATTCTTGATGGGAAATCGTTCTTCTTCACTGAGCTGGAGGTGGCCTGGAATTGGGCAGGGAGACAGGCTGGCAGTCGTACCACTGCCCAATCGCCAGGCTCGGACTGGCCCACTGTGCCTCACAAGTGCCGACACAAGTGTGCCCGCCGCAAGACTTCACAGTGATGACAATTACCCCAACCCCTCGACCTAGAGCAAGTGATCCGTGAGAGGGAGCAGGCCCTGAAGGCCGCGGTGTCCATCCGCACTGCCGACAGGGCCACAGACTGACGCCAGCCTCCAACGATCTTCCAGAAGAGACAAGTGGTTCATCAAGGTCCTGTTCCCCTTTCTGGAACTCCATCACTCCACCAGATGTTACGCCACAGATGGCAGATGACATTCTTTAATCCTCTTGCTTGCTCCCCTTGTTTCCCCTCTCTCTTCTTTCCCCACTGAAGCTCTCTCCCTCTCCTTTTTCTCCCCCCTGTGCTACTAGATGACTCACTCCCTCTGCCCTTCCTATGCCTGGTTACCTGTTTTCATCCACGACCTGGTCCCTCTATGTGCTGCTTGGCCATTACATTCCCGTCGCTGTGCACTACGTGCCCTACTAGGGTAGCCTGATCTCCCACGCTTCCTCTCTCTTCCTCACTGTGCGACTTGTGCTGCACTGTACATGGGGCCCACACCCTCCCGCTTTAGCTGTGACTCCCCATCCGAGCTGCATGGCCCCTGCCGCTTACCCTTTCTGCCTCCGGCAGTCATCCCCTTGTGCCACTGGATGCATGTAGGATTGTTACGAGGTCCTGCCTAGAGGCACTCCATATTGCCTTTACAGCTAGATCTCCCACAATGGAAATGGTGTATAGTTACTTTACGTTTGGATGGGCTGCCGTTTGCGCCCTGCCCGTAGTATTCTTACCCCCATACTCCTGTTCTAGTTTGCACACAAGCCCTCATGCACTGGCATACACACACACCCTTCATCTAGACTGGGATGCCTCTGAGGCGGCCAGCACCAATCCGTGGCACCAACATGATGCATCCTGCACCTGACCTTAACGTGATCATGTGGATTATCAGGGAGATGCAAAACCCCTTCCCGGCGATATTCAATATACCCTTACCAGTGCCTTCACGGCACCAAAATAGCATTTCTCCAGGAAATACACATCACCCGGACACAGTCTGTGCACCTTCTCCAACGCTGGAGAGGCCAGGTATTTACAAGTGAATACTGCTCTTACGCTAGGGGAGGGTTATAATCTGGATCAGAGCGGGGACTCCCTTTAAAACCACCGACTCAGCTATTGACCCCCCAGGGTCGCAACCTCTTCATGGAGGGTACACTAGAGAGACATAATTTGCTCCTTGGAGTGATATACACTACGAATACAGAGCAACCTGCCTTTCTCAATCAGCTCTTGGGGTCCTGGCACATCCCCTGGTTGTTGGGTAGGGAATTCAATAGTGTCCTAGATACAGCATTAGGCAGATCCTGTCCCCCACTCTCCCAGTCCCCCATGTACTCTAATGCCTTGGTGGCACTATTGAGCGCTGGTGGACATATGGGACAGGGTGTACTCATTCTACTCCCACGCCCATGACCGCCATATGCACCTTGACTGCATTGTCTGCTCCACAGAACTGGCTACACTAGTGACACATATGGGCTACTTGAGGAGGATGCAGTTCTGCTGGGACAACACACACACTCCCATCCCAACATTGCGCTACCACCTCGAGGCGATAGAGGGTGTGGCACTTCGCGGAACTCTGAATGTCTCCTGCTTCAAGTACTTTGAAGCAAATGCAGGGACTGCATCATCCCGCCTAGTGGAGTGAGATGTGTTTAAAGTCACCATTATGGGACACTGTATGAGTATGGTTACCGGCATGAGGAAGCAGTTAGACCAGGATATTTTGGGGGTGAAAAGAGACCGTCTCCATTTTGAGACACTAGCTGTCTCCTCGGCTGGGGGCAAGCAGCAGCTTGCCAAAGCGATGCGAGAGCACATGACCCTACTGGAGCGCCTATGTTGTCTCAACTATGCCGCACACTCTGGGTGGACTCATTCTGTAGTGGACAAATCTGGTGCTCTGCTGGCCTGGTTCATTAATCAAAACAGGTCACAACGTTCTATCCTCTCCATCACTCTTCCCCCAGCCACGGAACAACTCATGCAACAGGAGATACATGCAGCCTTTACTCAATTCAATGAGCCGGCAGTGGGGATCACTGACTTGGCTGTTGAGGCGTTCTTGTCTGGCGTGAACTTACTACGGGTCCTACCTAACCTGACACTGGAGCTAAAAGCGGCAATCGCCCTCTTTGAGATTCGCGATGCCATACGCCTTTGAGATGCGAGAGGACAGTCAGTTGCTGGCATCAAGTAGATGTCCAAGCCCAGGCGGACTCCCTTAGGAGTTCTATAAAACATACGCCACGCTGCTAGTCCATCGTCTTCAGGCTCTATATGATTAAGTGTTCTTGTGCTCCTGTCTCCCCCAGCCACTCCGGAAGACACTGATTGTTTCCATACCTAAGCAAAGACGTGACTCATCCAATCTTGGCTCCTACCAACTCTTGGCAATGCTTAACGAGGATAACAACATTCTTGGTAAAATTCAGGTGGACCGATTGGCACCAGTAAATTCCGCACCTGGTCCACAGAGACCAACATGGATTTGTGCCGGGCTGCAGCACGTCCCTGAATCTATGCCACCACTTTCGGATTCTGGAACAGGCACCAGGCCGCTGGCCACAATCCTGCTGTCTGGTGCCAGACCTGGAGAAGGTCTTCAACTCCCTGGAATAGAAATACCTCTTCACCATGCTAGCTAAGTTTGCCTTAGGCCCTTGCATGCTCTGACTTATCAAACTCTTATACACTGCACTACTGGCCCAAGTTAAGACAGGCAGGTACATCTCTGAACCCATATGTATTGGTTGTGGCAAGAGTATTTGGGCCAGCACAACTCCTGCAATCTTGAAGGCACTGCAGAACACTTCTCCCTCCTTTGCAGGAGTCTTTAAGCCCTCTTCCTCAGCTGAGCTCAGAGCATGGAGGCAGTCTCTCTCCCTCCAACTGAGACCGCTTATAGGAGACTAGCTTAGTATATGGTGCACACTTATTCAAGTGGTGCACCTAGCACTAATCAAGGAAGACATTATGGTGATTTTAGTGGTCTTTGAGAACCATAGAAAGCTCTCAAAGTGGTAGCTGTAGAGAGCAGCATTCAGGCCTATCTTGAAGGAGTGTTAAGCAGCTTGATTTACCAGTTTAATCTGTAGTTCAAGTTAGATGAAAAGAAATCACACAGTGTTTAGCAGAAATAAGTCTATTTATTACTACACTATACCATTATCACATTGGTATATCTCCTACCCGGAGATATCAACACAATACACAAGAATACTTCAAAAGCAATCAGGTTAGTAGCACAAAATACAGTGGTCTCCAGGGGAGGCCAAACCATATACTAAGAAAGTGGAATGCAAAATGCAAAGGAGAATGGGATTTGCACCAGAAGACCCAGAGGAGCCGGGAACATAAGAACCACCCAAGATAAGTACCCAGGAACCCCCGGAGATTGTGTGCAAAGTGGAAACACAGCCGCATGACCAATGGAAGTCAATGGAGAAGTCACGGTTTAAGTTTTGAAGAAGAAGGACCCTTCCCAGAAGACCCAGAAGAAACCCTTTAGAAAACAGAAGGTTGGGGAGCCACCCCACCTGTGGATGCCCCAGGAACCAGGTTACCTACAGCAGGCAAGCCGGGTGCATAGGAGTGAAGTGACGTCGGAACCTGCCGTAGACAGCAATGGAAGACTTCGAAGAAGATGCCTCTGGAGAAGATGTCGAAGGTGGAATCCAAGGGTGGATTCTGGAAGTGAAGAACCGGGAAGCAGAGGGGACAGAGTCTATGGCACTCTGAGACGACTAGGAGGCACAGAGACACAATGCCCACCAATGTCAGGAGGTTCTGAAGAGTCAACTGTGACCTGTCGCAGCAGTTGTGAGGACCAGGCGAGGCTGAGGAAGACCAGGAGCTGATCACAAGCTGTCCCACGTTGGATATCAGTGACTAGGTGGTCGGTGTCTGCCGGGAGTGCCAAAAACCTTGGTAGCCGCAATTGACGTGGAAGACAAAAAGGAGCAACAGGGGGACCAGCAAGGTCCAAGGGACACACCAACAGCAGGAGAGTCAGAGCAGGCACCGAGTAAGGAGGTGACTGAAGCAGGAGAAGACCCTCAGGAGGACCCACAGGCCGGAGGCACAGGAGTCACAAGAGGACCTTGAGCAGCTCACCATAGATGAAGGCCCACGGTGCAGAGGATGCAGTGAGGAAGCTGATCTTGGAGGGAAGAGGTGCTGGAGGCTGGAGCTTCTCGTAGCACAAAGATCTCTGGAGTGCAGAGCCAACAAGCCTTTGCAACAGCAAGGGTGTCCTTGATGCCCACAGGTCTGTCGAGGAATCTGGATGAAGCACAGACACAGATGACAAAGAAGACTCAAAGAACAGCCAGACCAGGAGCAGCAGGAGTCTTTCTTGGTGCAGTCTCAGTTCCATTCAAAGTCCAAAGAAGTCCAAGTGTCCAGCAAGTTTCAGGGTTTAGCCCTTAAGTACCCTAAGGAAAGGGTTGGAACGACTCGGGGGTCCCACCCAGAGGAGGGGCTGGACAGTGGGGAGGATATTCCCATGTCCTTTGTCCAGTTTCGCACCAGAGTGGGAGCCAACGGCTCCCTGAACTGGCTCAAACTGGAGTATGCAAGGAGGGCATCAAATGTGCCCTTCAAAGCAGCCTGGTGGTGCTGGCAAGCGCTCCCACATTTGCCCAATACACTAAGTCCTGTCTGGGAGGTGGTCACACCTCCCTGTGACAGGAAACCTATTCTTCTACCTCCCCCTGCTAGAGATTGGCTCAGCAACAAGAGGGCAGAATCATGTCTGTGGTCTGCAGCAGCACTAGCTTGCTGGCAGACCCTGAAAGGCTGTTACAGGGAGTACAGGGGGGTCCCCTAAGAAGCCCCCAGTACATGGGGTCATACTTCCAACACTGGAATTGGTGTTGGGGTATGATTCCAACATGTTTGATACCAAACATGACTGGGTTTGGTGCAGCCACTAAATAGTTAGACATCTCGTAATGACTGATGCCCACTATATGTCAAAAAATAGCTGACCATACTTGCAAAGCCTGGAAAATTGACTCTGGCATTTTTAGGCGTGTTCTGCTCATGCAGGGGCATCCTCATACTCATAACCAAGCACCCTGCCCTCAGGATTGAAGCGCCTGCCATAGGAGTGACTTATAGGTTTAGAGTGTAGTGACCTCAGATATAAGGAAACTTATATCTGTCATGAGAGGTGCAAGCACCAACTCACACAGGCTGCAATGGCAGACCTGTAGTCACAGTTTAAGTGGACTCCTATGGGTGGCATTATACATGAGGCAGCCCCTGGGAGACCCCTGGTGTACCTATGCCCTGAGTACCTTAGTACCATATACTAGGGACTTACAAAGGCAGATCATTAGTCAATTGTGGAGGTACTAAAGTACTTGCCATGTCAATTTAGGGGATTAGCAGGATTCCAGCAGACTAGGTCAAAAACACACTGACACCTAGCAAAAAGTGGGGGTAACCATGAAAGCAGATCCTACTTTCCTACATCGCTCAATGTGGCTGCTGAGTCTAAAATGATGAGACTGGCCTATATGCTTACACTTTGTATCCACAGTGCTCCTCAACACCAAGCATTTGAAAACAAAGCCATATGGAAGCAGGGGTGTGTGTGGCCACGTAGAGCTTGGTCTTCCTAGTCACAGACCTTTTGCCTGGCTATATTTTTGCATCATCTTGCTAGCCAGAAAACTTGAGTCATAGAACTGGGCGAAGCCAACATTTTTCTTTGTCTCCCTCATATAGATATTTGTGTTATAATATTATGTCCTGATTGATTTTTCTTAGTCATCCTAATATGAGACCTACTGACACACAGCGCTAAGATGGAGAGGGATTTTTGTGATTGAGGGATTCAGTTAGGAAGATACTGTAACAGTCAAGTTCGTAACATATATAAAAAGGTGAAGGAAATCAGTTTGCACAGAGGGTGCAAAACAGTTTATTCCAGGTTTGAAAATCCTAGATGTCACCAAGTGCACCTGTTGTAAATTGAGTATATTATATCAGTTTAGTCTTCTACTAGTATTAAAATGTTATTAAATCTGCTCCTTAAATATTTTCCTGCAGACATATTGGTGTACGACTTACAGACTAAGTGCCTGAATTAGAGTTTGATGGACAGAGTACTCTGAAACAAACGTGGCAAATTGCCTTGTCCACCAAACTGACAATCTACCTGCTCTAGCTAGAGTCAGGCAGATTGTCATGTTTCCCCCATCAGTGCCCAGATGGAGAGGCGGAAACCATATACCAACAGTCCGACTGACTTGGGGCCGTCGGTGTGAGTATATCAGACTGTCTGCCCTATTTAGAGCAGATGGTCTGATGTACTTTTTTTTTCCATTGGGACTGCCAGGAAAAGGCTGGTTTTCACAATGAGAAAAAAAGACAAGCATTCGAAATGCAATAGGTCGGGGCATGGACAAGGCAGCCAAGATGGCACTCGAGGAAGATCCAGATGCCCGAGTTATATCCTCCAACATCCTGCCTGACAGCAGCACCCTACCCACTTACACAGAGTTTCTCAGTTGGGGGAGGCTTTGGACACCTCTCTATGCGTGCTGGAGCTGGAACTGTAGGGGGTGTCCTCGATCCATGCCACCGGAGGAGACTGAGGGCCGACCCACAGACAAGATGGCGGCCGCACCGCTGCGGCTCCTTGGTGTCTGAGGGACAGATGTACGTCGACCTGAGCGCGGTCTGCGCTACACGCCGGGGCTAAGGCTGGACACATGAGGGGAAGACCCCAGTTTAGTGAGGTGATGTTGGAGTCGGGCAGCTGCCCGGCTCTCCCACTGGCCCTATGTGCCGTCCCTACTGGCAGTTGAGCCAGAAGTTTCCTGCCGGGCCAGACTCGGTCGACGTACCCATGCACCCCTCGCCCCAGTGCAGGTAGGACCCAATACGCGTGGGAGAGATCCCAGTGGGCCCCGCATTACTTGCCCTGCTGCCCCCCTTGGGGTGCGGCGCAGAGAGTCATTGGTTGCTCCCGCACAATGCTTACATCACTGGGGCCTGCTGAGGGGGCAGCCTACTGGATGGGGCCGGATGCTCTTGAGGCCAGAGGGTGACTGCTGGCACTGGCGCCCGCGCTTATGGATGTTGCGTGGTGTGGGCCGGGGTGGCCTCCCCTCTCCTCTGCCTCCTTGGAGTCTGTGGGCCAGGACCGTTGAGGCCACGTGCTACTCCCTGTTTGCCTCCTTCAAAGCGGACCGGCCTGCGGCAGCCCACTGACAAGATTGTGGCCCCATTACATAGCGAATGAACGATTGACTGAGAGGCCTCCGATTACTTATTGATCTTATTGCTGGACTCTGAAGTGTTTGGGAGACCAGTGCTCAGACGGCCCTGCTCACAGACTGCTTTACTTCCCTGACTCAGTTCTGGTGCTGTTGGTCTTGTGGGACACCCGTCTGACGGGAGATGGACGGGGGCTCCCACTTGGTTAGCCCCCTGGGCTTGTGAGTGACTGCCGAAGAGTTCCATTGCCCCAGGGGCACCTAAATCCAACATGGGCAGGCTGCTCGTGCTCCCATGTGGCAAGCGGGCCTGACCCTTCTTTCTTGATCCCACCAGCTGCTGTGTTTGGACTGAGGCTCCCTGGAGAAGGAGCGCACCAAGCCTCCCCCCCGCATCGACCCAGACTAAGATGGGCCAATATACAAATCCCCCAACAGATGTCAGGGAGAACTCCGGGGCCTCTGCGGCCAGGCCGGGTCCCTCCTGCTGCAGACCTAAGTACAATCCTTAAGGACATCCAGGAATTGCGCAAAGCGGTGGAGTTCAAGGTCGACGACCTCGGAGTGGACCTCTCACTGATGCGCCAAGACGTACACAAAGTAGCCGAAAGGGTGACCAAGGCGGGTACGCGGATTTCTACAAATGAAGACGAGGTGGCCACCCTCAGCAGGTGTCCAAACTACAAACCTCAGTGGCCGCCTTAAACGAAAGGGTAGAAGACGCTGAAAATCGCTCAAGGAACAACAACCTCTGCCTCGTTGGTCTCCCCGAATTCTTGGAGGCCTCAAATCTTGCTGCATCCCTGGAGACTTGGTTCCGGACCTGGATACCGGCAGGAGACCTCTCTGACATATACGTCATTGAAAGGGCGCATCGATCTCTCGCCCCCAAGCCCCACACTGGGGCTCTGCCTCGACCGGTGATATTACCCATACTTAACTTTCAGGACCGGGAAACTATCCTGTGCAAAGGCCGGGTCCAACCAGAACTTAAACACCAGAACTCCAGAGTCCGGATTTTCCCTGACTACACTAAGGCAGTGCAGCAGCATTGTCGCTCCTTCGCGGAGGTGAAGGAGAAGCTCCACGCCATTAACCTCTGCGACATGCTCCTCTTCCCGGTGTGCTGAAGGTCATCTTCCAGTTCTCAACTCATTTCTTTGACACCCCGGAACAGGCATGGGAATGGGTCACGGAGCAGCAGCCTCTCCGGAGAATCAGACAAGACGTTCATCATGATGCAGAATCAGAGGGGTGTTCTCAGCCTCTCCCACACCGAAACCCAAGAGAAGGCATTCTTGCTCCTGGAGGCCCCAAACTACCCAGCAGGAGATGGCCACTTTGCCAGGGCCGTTGCCTTAGGGGGATGACCCAGCATTGGTGGTGCCGGATCAGGGCCTGATAGACACTCCACTGATCTCCCAATCCTTCGACGATGTTCCTGCTTCATCACCATGGCTGCCCTCACTCACCGAACCACAACCACTGAATCTCATTATTGGACGAGGAGGGACTGCTGTGCCGCCACCTACTGACTGATCCACGTTTGATGTGGAGCCTCGCTTGGCCTTCTTGGCGTCTGGGACCACTCGCTTGGACTCGAACACTGTCCTAAGACACCTAGCAACCCTCTATGTTAATATACAGACTGCCTCTGCCCAATTTCTCTTGCGCCACACTTCTTTTTTACATGCCGTCAGGCACATTCTCCTGTTCTATGGGCGCTGATGCAACCGCTGATTTTCATTCTTCACCTGTTTTGATCAGTTAGCATTTTCTTTTGTTCAGGGGCGACAGATGCTTCATGGGAGGAAGTATGGAGGGGGGAGTTGGGAGGGGTTTCTACTGGTTCTTTGCTTTAACCATGTAATTTTCTTTTAGGTGTTCAAACAGCAAGCTCTCCACTGTATTTGAAAGTATATTTTTTGAGTGTATGATGGGTGCCTTGCCCCAACACTTCGTGCCCGAGGCACATCTCTTGCTTGACCCTTTCTCCCTGTAATGCATGTTCCCACCTTGACAGTACTCTCGTGGAACACCAATGGCCTTCTCGACCGGATTAATAGTTGCGCTATATTAAGAGGTACGAACCGGCTATTGTTCTCTTGCAGGAGACCCTTATATTGGTATCGGATGTTCCTTTGCGGGCTGGTTCGTCTACGATATAGTGTTTCACTCCGGCTTTGTATGGGGCTCCCGGGTGGTGGCCCTGATGTTACACAGATCCCTTACGATGATGGTCAGGTCACCAAGGTCCACAAAGACCCACAGGGGAGATATGTTGGGATTGAGGGTCGTATGGCCACTAGACAGTTAAATCTTGTTTCCTGCTATGTTCCTCCTCCGCTACTGCAGCCTGCTTTACAATCACTCTGATCCCTGATCTTGGCTCTTCCGCCGGGGACTACTTTTGTGGTGGGTGGGGACTTCAACAAGGTTCCTATCCTACACTACACACCTCGACCGCGCCCCATTCCGGCCGGCGTACTCGCTCGACTTGCTTATCCACCTGGGCCGACTCCATGGCTTTATGCGACATGTGGCGTTCTTGGCGTCCCATGTTAAGGGCATATACGCATCAGTCTGCGGTTCACAACACAAAGTCACACGTTGACCTGATATGGGTACCAGCTGCAGATCTCCTCCACCTTCAATTCATTCGGATCCTTCTGGGGGCATCTCTGATCATGCCCCCTTACTGATAAAGTGGGGCACTTATCCTCAGTCTCTACGCCCTATGTGGTGCTTCAGTGCCTGGCACTTGAAATATCCTGCATGCATGGAGTTCATTGTAGAGGAGCTCAAAACCTTCTTTAAACTTAATGAGGGTTCGGTGTCTTCTGCGGCTATGCTCTGGGAGTCAGGCATGCCCTCCGTGAGGGGCATTTTGAAGGGCTATGTGTATCATTGTGAGTCTCACCTACATGCACTGGTGACTGACCTCGAGACCCAGATCCAATTGGAAACTCCCTGTTGTCTCTTTGATACAGAAGAGACACTGCGCCTCCTGGCACGCACCGAATTGCGACAGGCCTCTTTGGAGGAGGCCAAAGAATGCTGGAGGGCTTCTACCCAACGGGTTTACGACTTGGGGGATAAATCTGGCAAACTGCTCTACTGGCTGGCAACCCGCGCTATTTCCACTAGGGTAGTGCCCACCATACGTGATCAAACAGGCTGCCTCCTTGAGGACCGACCTAGAAATGCCCAGACCTTTGCCTCATTCTACCAAAATCTTTACACCCTTTGCCCTGCCTCTCAGGCGGAGGCGGAGAACCACATTCTCCAGGACATCTCCCTGCCCCCATCCTACGTCTCTATCTAGGAACTTAGACCAACCGTTGACCTCCAAGCTATATCTGATCTCCAATCGGGGAAGACCACGGGCCCTACCAGGTATCCCATCGAATACTACAAAAAGTTCTGGAATAAATTGACCCCTCAACTCTTGACTTTTTACTATGCAGCAATACAACAGGGTTCGTTCTCCCCGACTTGGACTGTGCCACCATCGTGGTGCTCCCAAACGAGGGCCTCCCCGCAGACCAGTGCTCCTCATACCACCGTATCTCACTTATCAACGCGGATATGAAGATGTATGCTAAGGTCTTAATGACCCAACTGGCCCGCTCTCTTCCGCACCTTATCCAACCGGACCAATGTGGGTTTATACCAGGCAGGAGCACACGTCACTGCATTCGTAGGGTGCAGGCGGCTCTCTCTCAGACGCAGGCCCTAGATGGCACCCTCACATTACTCCTGGTAGATTTTTCCAAGGCCTTTGATACGGTCTCCTGGGACTTCATGGAAGCAGTTCTGAGGCGGGCGGGCCAGGGGGAAGCTTTTAGTGGGATGGTTTGTCTCCTCTATAAGGACCCGTTGGTACGGTTCCGGGTGAATGGTATCTTGTCGGACCCCTTGCGAGTCCAGCGGGGTACACGTCAGGGCTGCTCCCTCTCCACGATACTATTTGCATTAGCCATAGAAGCCCTAGCATGCCTTATTTGCTGTGACGCACAGGTGAGGGGATAGGGAGGTGGACTCGAGGACCACATAGCGCTCTATGCAGATGACATACTCCTGGTCCTTGGTGACCCATGGGCCTCAGGACCCTAAAGTCTGGAAATCCTGCAAGTATATGGCAGGGCCTCCGACATCCGAATCAACCTGAGTAAATCCATCCTGGTGGAGGTGCAGGGGGATGCTGAGGAGCGAGGCTGGTGTTTTGATATTCCTATCGAACTAAATTCTTTTAAGTATCTGGGGATCAATATATCCCATCTACCAGATCTGGTGTGGACTCTTAACTTTCAACACTTAGCCCAAGCCCAATATTGTGACCTACGCAGATGGTCTGGCCTACCTCTGAATTCTATGGGGCACATTGCGCTCTTCAAGATGCTTTGCCTCCCCTGCTACTTATACATTCTGGCGAACTTTCCTCACCCTATTCCCAGGAGGTGGCTCCAGTCCCTTATCTCTAAACTCACTGCATTTATATTGGCCAGCAAACATCGAAGAATGGATATCCACTCAGAGCGCAAGTTGCCCTTTGAGGGAGGTCTTGGCCCATCTGACATCTATGAGGACTAGCTGGTGGCGCAACTGGTGCATATTAACAAATGAGTTACCAGGAGTGGAATGACCTGGCCTATCATCTGGAACTCCACTTCGTTGGCTTCTAGGGACTACTTGGCCTCCTCAATGGCTCTCGGTTGCCTCAAGCGCTGCCACCCTGCACCAGGGTTTCAGTCTTGTGCTGAAGGGCTGCCCTGCATTTTGTTCATTGGGACCGCCACCTATGTCTCCCCTATGGCAGGGTAAGTGGCTCCAACAGCATTTCACCCTTGAGGGCTTCACCCATTGGGATCGTATAGGCATCTCATACCTGGAGGATGTCTACAGGGGAGATAATTTGAAGTCCTTCCAAGACTTAAAAGACCAATATACCCTCACCAACACACAGTTCTACTGATTCCTTCGCTGCAACACGCACTGCGCTCCCACATTCCCATGACCATTCCACTGCCTGAGTATAGCCCGCTTGAGACCAAAATATTTCTTGGGCGCCTGAGGAAGGGAGCCGTCTCCACAATCTAACGGTCCTTGATCATCAATGCCCCAGATAACTTTGATTCCCTCCACCAGACGTGGGTCACTTGGGTGGGTGAGCTGAATGTAACTGACTGGAGGGAGGCCTGCCTTGCACCCCGGGAGCTAATCATTTCCTCTAGTTTGTGCATGGTCCAAGTGAACTATACTCCACGCCACTTACATCACCCCACTCTGCATCCAGCGGATGTCACCCTCAACCCGAGCTGCTTGTGCACAGTGCGCTCTCCCCGCGGCCTACTTCTTTCACATGGCTTGGGATTGTCCCGCACTGCATCCCTTTTGGTGCGGGCTGGGCCGAGAGCTTTCAGCAGTCTTGGGTCGTTCCCTTGAGTTGAACTCCTGTACTGCTCTGCTTGAAATGGTAGAGGAATTGGGGGGCCTTCGCGCTGAGCGGATGCTTGTCAGGGTGGCCTGTCTGGTGGCCAAACGAGATGCGGCCCGATAGTGGAATCAGCCTACTATCACCTCAAACCTGAGGTGGCACAGGAGTGGACTGGTGCGCGCAACAGGAAAAACCCATTTATGCTGCACAAGGATGTCCCCATAAGCACAACAGGGTATGGGGAAAATAGCGTTCCTTCTATGGACTATCGCTGTAATGCTGTGTTTTTCTTCACTGTGATTATGCTGAATTGACAGATCTCCCATTGCACTGCTCTAATTGCTTCTAACAATGTATCTACTTGCTGTAAAACTTCAATAAAGTTGATTATAAAAAAAACAATTGCACAAGGTCAAACATTTGATCGTGTTAGAGCTATTGGCATTGTAAATGACAATGTCTTTGACACGTGTTATGGAGTGTATGTATGTGGTGTGTAGCGGAATTATGTGGGTCAGATTGGAATTGTGTGGTGTTGAGTGGATTGGTGTATTTGAATTCTGTGGCATGATGTGCAATGGAAATATGTGGATAGTAATTATGTGGTATTGAGTGTACTGGAATTATGTGGAGTGGGATTGTGTGTTATGGAGTGTAATTATGTGGAATGGCATTTTGTGTTGTGGAGTGGTATGTAGTGAAATTTAATTATGTGGAGTGCTGTTGGATTTTGTGGTATGATGTGGAATTCTGTGGTGGGGATTGGGTGAATGTGGTGTGTTGTTGAACTGAATTATGTGGTTTGATGCCGAATTATATGGTGAGGTTTGGAACTGTGTGAAACCAACAAATGGTAAGCAATAGGCGGGCTTCAAGCCCCTTGTATACAATATCTCTTGCTCACTGTTTTAGGCAAGACCTGACAAAGTAGATCAATAAAAAATTTGCGAACATTCGTGACAAGAATTTTCAATTCTATTAAGGACACGGAGGCGAGGATTATGCTTCTCATTTCTTTACTAGAAATCTCAGCAGCCAATAAAACACAGTAAACAAAATCACATGACCAACCATAGAGTCCCATGGTATATAAGGTCCCAGCACCACCACAGTGTCCTCTTTCTTTGGAAATCATAACAGTTAAGTCCAAGCACGACCTGCTCTGAAGAACAACCTCAGGCAAGAACTTCTTCAACTAGTAACTTGAAGGCCCAACTGGGCTGCATTTCCGACTGGGACACGGCCCAAGAACCCAAACTCGCGTAGACACGAAGAACTGCAGAATACCCAGCGGTAGATGTATGAATATTCAGGCTTTACTTAGTATCAGCACCTGCAATAATAAGAGAAAATATCCCGTAATAGCAATCCTTCACCAATAGGTGAAACAATAATTATGCCGAAAAAAGGGTGGGAGAAAATCAGACATGTGCAATATACAATAGCATGATTAAACAGACACCGTGTCATATAATGCATCATATTATTTGGGTGGGATAATCCTCGCCTCCGTGTCCTTAATAGAATTGAAAATTCTTGTCACGAATGTTCGCAAATTTTTAATTCTATGTCAGGACCGGAGGCTCCGATTATGCTTGTTCAAACCTTCGCCACCACCACAGAAGCAACATCTACAATAGGCTTGTAATAATATGCCTTAAATGTACTTTCAGTAGACCAGTCAGCTGCATTCATAATATCTGACAAACTGACACCTGCAGAATAGGCTTTAGAAGCCATAGCACCACATGCTGAATGTGCTCCGAACTTGGAAATATCAATACCTGCTTCACCCATGAGCCAGCGCATCCATCGAGATAAAGTAGCTGGAGATACTGGGCGAAAGGGTTTCTGCAGAGCAATCAATAATTGACCTTGCATATTAGTACGAAATTCTGCAGTACTTACCTCGTAATCTTTAACACATTGCACTACACACAGCTTAGGATTATTGGAAAAAGCTGGGTAGGAGACAGAAGCAGTGTTACACTTAGTTCTCCTGGATAATGTGAATGTCACACCCTCAGGGGAAAACCTACGCCCCACTAGATCTAAAGCTCGCACGTCAGAGACCCGCTTACACGAAACTAGACATAGCAGCATAGTCAATTTAGCCGAAAGCTGCTTTCGGGACAAATACTTATTAGAAGGCCACGCTTCCAAAAACCTAAGGACAATTGAGACATCCCATAACTGCGAACACTTGGGACACGGGGGTTTGACCATCCGTATGCCCCTAAGCAGCTTACATACCAACGGAAGCTCCCCAATAGGCTTGCCATCCAAAGGTATATGACCTGCCGAGATGGCGGACTGAAAGTTGTTGACCGTTCTGTATGCTAAACCTGAAGATGCAATAGAGGCCAAAAAATTGACAACTAGAGAGACATGCACCAATAACTCCAACGTTTCCAAGAGGAAGCATATCTTTTATGAGTGTTGGTTGACCAGGCTTCATGGATGAATCTGTCAGCCTCCCGCGAAAGGCCCGGGACTTTCCATCTGTCCCTGAAACCCGCCAGGCCACCATGGGAAGATGGCCCGCTTGCACTAATGGATGAGGATTCATTAGAGGGTCTAGCAATAGGTTCTCTATCCGAGGAAGAAGAATGGGAATCGCACAACACATTCCCAGAAGGACCGGGAACCATGCCTGCGCTCTCCATAACGGAGTGATCAGAATGAGTTCGGCCCGATAAGCTCTGGTTTGTGCTAGAACCCTGGGAATCATCATAAACGGGGGAAACGCATAACATAAGGTTTTCGGCCACTCCTGTAGGAACGCATCCGTGGCGAGAGCCTCCGAATCCGGCCTCCAACTGAAGAATTGGGGAACTTGTCTGTTGAGGCGGGACGCAAACAAGTCGATCTGACAGGGGCCCCAAAGATGAGTCAAGTTTTGAAATATTATGGGCAACAGCATCCAATCGCTGAAATCCTGTAGATGGCGGGAATGCCAGTCCGCTATCTGGTTGTTGTAACCAGGAAGATATTCCGCCACTACCGAGATTCGGTTCTGAAGACAGAAGTGCCAAAAGTCCTTGGCAATCTCTGCTAACATTCGGGACTTCGTACCGCCTAGTTTGTTGACATAACGAACCGCTGAAATGTTGTCCATCCGAAGAAGGATACAACAATCTGTCTTCTGTGGAGACAAGCACCGGATCGCAAAGGAACCAGCTAATAGTTCCAGGCAGTTGATGTGCAAATGCAGCTCTTCCGGCGACCAACGACCACCCGTGGTTAACTGGCCGCATCGGGCTCCCCACCCCCAACGGCTGGCATCTGATTCGATCACCACATCTGGGGCTGATCCGAAGAGCGCTCGGCCATTCCAGGCCTCCATGTGGTTTAACCACCATAGCATCTCCAGCCTCGCCTCCTGCGAGAGGGGGATCTGTTCTGAGTAACTGAGGCCTTTTTGGAGATGGCGGATCTTGAGCCGTTGAAGGGCGCGGTAGTGAAGTGGACCCGGGAAGATCGCCTGAATCGAAGAGGCCAACAAACCCACTATTCGGGCTAATGATCTCAGAGATATTGTTTGCCTGTGAAGAGTGGACCTCAGTTCCCGTTTGATCGCCCTGATCTTTTGCATCGGTAGTAAGAGTTGGCAAGTCAATGAGTTGACCGAAAAACCTAGGAACTCGATTGACTGAGTCGGAGATAGGACTGACTTTACTGGATTCACAATGAACCCCAAGTTCTGCAACAGACCGATAGCCCAATTGAGATGTACTTGTACTAGCTGGGGGGAGGTCGCCATGATGATGATGTCGTCCAGATAGACTATGAGGCGAACCCCTCGGGCTCTGAGAGATTCTATTACCGGCCGCAGGAGCTTCGTGAAGCACCATGGTGCTGATGACAGTCCGAATGGGAGAACCTTGTACTCGTAACAAGTCCCTTTCCAAAGAAACTGTAGAAACCGGCGATGAGGAGGGAAAATGGGAATGGACAAATACGCATCCTTCAGGTCCAGACGGACCATCCAGTCTCCTTCTTGAAGGAGATCGCGCAGGAGATGGATGCCCTCCACCTTGAAATGTCTGTAAACAATCCAGGAGTTGAAATCTCTTAAGTTTAGAACTAACCTGGACCCACCCCCTTTTTTCTCTACCAGGAAGACATTGCTGAGGAAACCCCGAGGGTGGAGAGAGGTGGCGACTATCGCACCTTTCTGCAGTAAGGATTCGATTTCTGTCGAGATAAAGTGCTGATCTCGTTGGGAAAAAGACATTTGAAGTGGGCGCACGCCTTGGAAGGGGGAATCGTACAATTCCAGCTTGTACCCTTGCACTGTTTCCAACACCCATGCATCTTGAGAGATCTCGCGCCAATTGTTGAGAAAGTACCTTACTTGACCCCCCAATATCACTTCGGAACAGGGAATCAGGCTCACCTGAGTTTCCGGAGTCCTGTTGACCACTGGAGTTTCCGCCGAACCGGCCTTTGCGGAATCTGTTCCTGGCTCGTCTAGTGGGGTAGAAGGAGGAAGAATTGGAGCCCGACTCCTGATAACCTCCTCTTTGTTGACCACAGGGGGTGCCTTGACTGTACCCACGGCCGAACGAGCGCCCCCGTAAGCGTCCGGCCCTGCCGAAAACCGGGCGGAACGCCCGTTTGAGAGAACCCTGGGCCTTGTCCAAGCCACTGAAGGTGGCCACGAACTTAGTGAGTTCTTTTAGGAAGGGTTGTCCAAAAAGCATACCTTGGGCCATGGAACCCGATTCAGAGGAAGACAATTCCGCGAGTTTGGGATCTAATTTCAAAAGAATAGAACGTCGGCGTTCTGTCGAGATTGCACAGTTGGCATTGCCAAGTTGGCAAACTGCCCTCTGGGCCCAGCCAATCAAATCGTCAGGGTCGATCGCTAGGTTAGACGCCTTGGCACGAAATCCTAATTCAAGGATCTTGGTCAGGGGACCGGTCATATCCAATAATTTGTCCTGACAGGACCTCCAAGACCTGTCCAGGCCCTTCTTGGGATCCTTCGTATATTTCTTTAGGTAGGTGAGCATGGATGGGTCCACGTCGGGAGTTTCCGTTACCTTTCCGGGCAGGTCTGGTCTGGGGCATTCTGACCGAAGCCTTGCCCGTACCTCCTTATCGAACGCCTGACGAATATGAGAATGTACATAATCTGCTACCTCTTGTGATGGGAGCCAAGCAGAGGAATTCGGGTGTATGATCTCCGAGGGCTCAAAACTGAGGACCTTAGGCGCTGAGAGAGTTTCGGCGTGCCTCTCCTTTCTCGCCTTTTTAGCGGGGTGAGGGGCCTCCTCCTGATCTGTAGAGGGGTCAGAGGAGGTATCCTGATCGGTGTCCTGAGGGATCTCAGTGATGGTAGCTTCCCCGGTAGGGGTGTGGCGTTCCTGATCCACCATGGATTTAGCCAATTTAGCAAAATCCGCTGCGTGGTCGCTCCTTTGCCTCTAGACCTGGGACGGGAGTCTGCAGAAGGAAGCCAGCCTTGTTGCTTGGCGTACGTGCAGAGGTGACGTTTTAGGGGTTCAATATCCCTCACTAGCGCTCTGTTTACGGAGTGTTGCACTCAATGCCTCAACGAGGTCCTGTTCCATTGACCCAGAGGGTTCCTCCTCATAGTAATAATAGTCCTCCTCATAATACTCAGCCATAGTGCACACAGTGTGTGGATTCACGACCCCGGAGAACTGAAAATACAACTATATGAACTCTGTATGTTGCAGGAGGTCAGGGGGAGTGGCAACCCCAGGCAAGCTTAGGCAATCCCAATGAAGGATCTTATAAACCAGTCTTAAGA
Source organism: Calotriton arnoldi (assembly GCA_963921515.1). NCBI lineage: Eukaryota > Metazoa > Chordata > Amphibia > Caudata > Salamandridae > Calotriton > Calotriton arnoldi. Next base: position 315,769 of record CAWUFW010014586.1, read on the forward strand.
TGTGGAGGGAGGAAGCTTGCCAAGAACCACTCTAGGCAGAGCCTATGCTTAATTCTACAGCCCCACCCAGTCTCAAGGTGCAGGGCGTAAGGGGAGCAAAACGAGCGTGATTAACACTATTGTAGTGCAAAAACGGGGTCAGGAGCTCAACAGGCAGCTCCGGCGTTCACTAAAGCCTCCCGAGATAAAACTCAGAGGCAAAGATGGCCGCCGCGCATGCGCGGCCGCACGCTCGTAATAGAAACAGAAATGGGACAGCGCGTCAACAAGACGCGCGTCCCAGCTCCCCAGTGCCTCCCGCTCCACAGGAACCCGTCGGAAGGGCGAAGGACGCTGCTCGAAGGCCACAAAGCTACGTAATGAGCGCGCTCGAACTAATCCAAGACGCGCTGCACTACAAAGCGGAATGGGGAATGAGCGCTGAAGGCGCCCGTAACTTCAAAGCCGAAGCGGCAAGGAGCCGACAGTGCGAATCTCGCAACACAGCCTCTACGAGTAAGTCGAATCCCTGGATTCACACAATTCCACACCAGTAATTACAATTAAGCAATGAAATACGTGGCAAAAAATGCTGTAAAATCCCAATTATTATATAACCCTAAGCAATCAAAATCAGATAAAGGTTAAAGCACTTAACTGGCTGCAGAGCAGCAAAGAAAGAGGACACTGTGGTGGTGCTGGGACCTTATATACCATGGGACTCTATGGTTGGTCATGTGATGTTGTTTACTGTGTTTTATTGGCTGCTGAGATTTCTAGTAAAGAAATGAGAAGCATAATCGGAGCCTCCTTTCCTGACATAGAATTAAATAGACAAGAACTTACAATAAACTCATAGGATGAAACAAGATGTTGAATAGCCAGAAACAGCATCCAGTAAATTAGTTTACTACACTGACCAAATACTTAATGGGTAAACTGTAAACAAATGTAGAGATGAAACGCATTCATGTAAGACTCATGAGGAGCGAGCCATGGCTCAACGATTTACAATTAACTTTTCCTGTAGTTTCGAAATTTCTTTTAAAACTAATAACTGGGAGTAACCTACATGAAGTTTAACATAAAATAACGTGATCAATATGTCAACCAAGATTTAAATGCTTTAGGTATATCACACATACATGTAGTGGACTTAAAAATGGAGGTTGCAGCGAACTACAGAGGGAAGGCAAGGTGGGGCATCTTATGTTGAATTCTCTCAAACGCAAACAAGGCATAGCATCAGAACTCAATTCTTTTGGAATCAGATCATGACGGTAAGACACAGTGATTATTTTCAGAAACCTTCTCACGATGCCCACATTACTGACCCATGTCCAAGACCCCAGTGCATTTCGGACCAAAACGGTCCTTCGCCAGGGGAATGCCTCTGCAAATAAACAAAACATCTATTGTTTCATAAGAAGAAACTAACTTATGAAAATGCACATCAAGAGCAAACGAAATCACAAACTACAAGATTTTTGTGCATGAAAGACTGTGACGCTTATCCAGGAAAATCGGTCTTAGAAAAACCCTGCGCCCACGTGCAAGAGATAAGCAGATCACAAACCCATGGCCACTACAAGAGAAAATCATAAATCTGAAACCACTGGTAAATAACAGTATAGTGAGTCTTATATGAAGCATCCCAGTTTTTGTGCCATCTCGTTCAAAAAACATGCCGCAGAGTCCATCAAATCGTTACCCGAATTAGTGTTTGAAAACATGCAGCAAACTTAAAGTGCGGTAATTTACTTTTCAGTAACTACTCCCTTACTACTTTTCTCCCAAAAATGTGATTATCTATCCAACTGTTTATTTTGAAAACGGATTAACCATTGCCCTCATGCTTCCCGCAGTGTTACTTCCCGGATTGTTTACTGAGCTTTATTTTGTTTGAAATGAGTTCTTGTAGACCTTTGAACATTACCTAAACCTGAAAAAATGTAGCGCTCAGAAAGGTGTCTCAAAAAACTGGCCAAGCAGAAGAATTGTGTGCCTAAATCAAGACTACCTTACTCATGGGAGTTCCAAGCCCCCTCTCCTTGGGTTACATGTAAACTGCTGGCTACCTCTCCCTCCCTCCATCCTCCACAAACTAAGAAAAATCAGTAACTACTAACTGAGTGGTTCTTTTATAAAGGCACTTTATAGACTAGAATAGTAAAAACAAAAAAAAAAAAAAAAAAGAACTGCCACTCAGGACTAGCAGTGCGTGCTTAGGTGTGTCGCACCTGAGAGGTCAGTTGTTGATAGCTCTGAAAAAGAATTTGTAATACTACACCTGCATGATAATGGCTACCTAAAAGGGGCAAGTGGTGGCAGCCTGCTGCAGTTAAATCATTATTCGTCATGTCAAACAAGGGCGGTACCTGCACATGCCCGCAGTGGCACAAAACATGCAATGTTTGGCATGCAAAATACTCTGTGGGGTGACTAGGTCATATACCGGAACCTGGCACTAAACCGATCGGCTGCATTTTCCATTTTCAAAATACTAGCCAGTTGTTCGGTAGACTGACTCAGCTCTGCTAGAGTACGTGCCTCTTGAGTACGTGTTAAACTGTCACTTCTTAGGGCCTAGACAGCGGCAACCGGGCCGAAAGGTGTGTCTCCATTTGTTGGTCAAGTGGATTGGAAGCCCTTGCAACACTAATGGTCGTGGAGGGGGTAAATTTGGATTTGGCACGATCATAAATAATGTTCGCAGCTTTCCAATTTCAGATGTTCCTGATGATTGTACCATGACCAGCAGATCACTCACTGCATCGAACTAGTATCAGGCAGCAGCGCTAGTAGGCAGTGTATGCTCACAGCCACCCAACAGTAGTATTCAGCTACACTGCAAATACACTACACCCCCTACCATGAACCAGGGGAATGTTAGCATGGAGGAACAGCCAAAGACCAGGAACGGGCGCACGCCGCTACAAACCTGGAATGCCGCCATATCTTAGACCACAACATCGCAAAGTCCTCTTACAGGATGTCATCTTCCAACCTAAGCCCTCGCAACGAAACAGATTGTTTGACCCCCTCCTAAAATAACAGGCAATCGTATAGCATCTTTGTATGTGGAAGCCTTGGAAATTAAACTTTTCACGCTCCCCACCTCCTCTTGTCATCCACAGCACAACACTCTGTACCTCACAATGCACCCAGAAGTGTAAAAGACAAGAGAGGCACATAAGAGTAGCGGCAAGCTAAAACCACGATGGAGCATAGAAGTGGATGCCTGCTTTTGCCCAAGGGGGGCAGGTGGGGGGCTACTGAGTGCACTATGATCGGGAGCACTCATGTCGAGCGTGCTCGATCGGAGCGTATGAATGTGTTTTGAAGCACCAAAAATATTCCAATGCGATTTCAAAAGCAACACAGGACACGACTGGAAACAAACTATAAAAGCCTTTTCTAACACACCCGCAAAACAAAGGGAAATGAGTATATTTAGCGACTTTTTAAAAATAGGGGCAGAAACATGTACATCAGAACACGAGCCGAGGAAGGAAACAAAAAAAAAAAAAAGAGTTCTCCAAACAACAGATAAACAATGAAAGCGTGAGGAAACTGTACTTGGCCTGTGCTCTTCAGCTAAGAACGGAAGTGACGTATGGGCTGCGCGAACCAGTCAGGAGGCAGCAAAGAAGAGCGACACTGGAGTCAACCTTTGGCAAGCAGCAGGCAGGATCAAAGTCCTTTTACCGAATTACAGCAGGTCTTGCAGATAGCGCATGCGCGCTGCCTAGGCTCGACCTAAAAAATTACCCCACACCCTATGAGGAAACTCACTTGTTTGTTCTTCGTAGAGTAAATGTGCATATTGGGTCGTAGAAGCATGGATCCGTTCTTAATTTTATGAAAATTTTATTTGCGTGGATCGGATTGTTCAATCACTTGATATGCCGGTCACACATAAGAAAAAACAAATACTTTTGCAGCATTATTCAATAGCGCAAAATGTTGAAAGACCAAAGATGTGCAAATTTGCACTGACATTAGAGATAGCCCGAGGACAGAACCTTTCAATGCATTTTTCACACTAATGTAAATGAACATTTAGTCACTGATTAACTTACACAATGGCTTGTTGACCTGTAGTGGTCTATAAACCACTACAGGTCCACAATGCATACACATGGTTTGCGGTGTGGTGAGGGGGGTTTGCAGCTGTTTAGAACATTACATTTTTTGCTGATTTGTAAAGAATATACACATTAAAGGTAAAATCTTAAATTTACGAACGGTCTGTAAATGTGAAGGGAACTGAAAAATTAAGTTGGCATCCTTAGCGTTATCTGTCGGAGCAGTGCAAGTAAATCAAAGAGAATCTAGTATGGATGATTACTGACTTCAAATGAGACTACTTTGTGCTGACAAAAAGAGAGCATGCATTAGGAGCAAAAATGACAAAAAGCGATTGCTAGAGTCTAGCATTTCTCTTCAACCTTTAGAAAGAAACAAAAAATTTGAAAAACTCCAACCTTCCCATTAAAATGAAAATTCGGATTTTTTTTTAGTTTTTCTGTCTGTGAGTTACATAAAATGTGTTCAAATATGTATATTTATTTCATGCATAGGTGTTTCCATTCATTTGTGTTTTGTTTTGAGGTTTAAATTGTATGGATTGCTTAGCGGTCCGAGCTTCCAGTAGTGATTCATTGGGGTTTCACAGAAGTCAAAACGTTAAGAACTGCTTGTAGGAAGCTGGCTCAGTATATAGTATACCAAAGTAAGGTATGGTGTGCACAGAGTCCAGTGGTATCCCCAGAGGTATAGCAGAGGCTAAATTAGATAATCACTAACAGCTCTATTTGTGGTAGTGTGGTCGAGCAGTTAGGCTTATCAGAGGGTGTGTTAAGCATTTATTGTATTCACTCAAGCAAGAAATGATGGCTTACACTCAGAGATAAAATCCAGACCAATTGGGTAACAATAAAAAAGGTATACTTATGTTTTATTTCTAGAACCAAGCAGGACTTGGTGCAGGTAGATAAAATGTACTTTCATTGCAAGGCTGTACACAGAAATGCAATTGTAGACGAAATTGGCATTGTCACAGGTTTGTATTGCCTATAAAAACAGTTCAAAATACTTTGAAATTACTTTGAATTACTTTTGCATTACTTTTTAGTTACATCAACTACTTGGGGTGATATGCCAAGATATCACACTGTGGGCCTACAATACAGAGGTAAGAAAGACAATTTACTTTTAAAAGCAGTTACTTTTGTTCCATACAAAATGCAGGTCGACAAAACATTTTCAGAGCAAAAACCAAAACATGGGTTCCTATGGAGAAAAAGAATGTTATTGGTTTGCAGGTAAGTAAATGACTTACAAGGCTGAGAGTTTGGGGTTAGAACCAAGGTTCCCCAAGGTTCAAGTTGGCACTCGAGTTGCACCACCAGCGGCACTAGGGTGGCCAGGCACAGAGTGCAGAGGACTAATGCTAGCCAATGGGGCTAGGGTTGCCTCCGGTTGGGGGCTACTCATGAGCAGGCCACTCGGTTGTGAGAGCAAAGCTCCTGGGGTTAAGATCAGAACTGCAGGGGTCGACAATCAGCACAGGAGTGGCACCACCAGCGGCACGGGGCGGCCTGATGCAGGGTGCCAAGGAGACGTATGAAGCCCTGTTGTTTCCAACGGAGATCTCTGGTTCAGAAGAAAGGCTGCAGGCTCAGACAAGTGGGTTTCCTGAGGGCTACCGCCGGCAAGAGAGGTAAGTTGGATTGTTGGGGGATGCCTGGACACTGTCAGTTGGGACACCCAAGGGCGTGGGGCATCAGATGCAGGTGTATATTTAGGCGTCGGATTTTCTTACCAGATGCGGTCGGGGTGGGGACCCCTGAGATCGAGGCTGCAGGTGTCTGGTAGATGATCGAGGCAGCTCGTGGGTCACTAGATCCCAGGTCAGGATTGCTGGGGGGACCTCCTCAGGCCGTTGGGCCACTCGAACTCTGGCCACGGGCGTCGGGTTCAGAGTGGTGCAGAACCGTGAATCCGGCTGGATCCGGGGTCTGTGTTGGAGTCTTTAGTTGAGCAAATCCGGTGCTCACGGGAGGCAGAGTCTTTTTGGTGAAGGCAGGACAGGTCCTCCGGGCTCTGGATGGCTGCTGGACACACCGGGATGTCGCTGGTTGCAGGTCGAAGTCAGGACAGGCCGGTAGGGCTGGGGCCAAAGCAGTTGTTGTCCTCTTCTTTGTCGTTCAGCGCGGCTCTTCGGTCCCTCTTCTTTCTTCCTCAAATGTGAGGATGCAAGGTTCAGGGTGGCCTCTAAATACTGGATTTATGGGTGTTAGCAGGGGTGTGCGGGTCGGGACCACTGGGACCCTCCCTTGGGGTGAGTAAACCCCATATTATGCCACCCTCAAGTGGACTTGATAAAGTTGAGCCATAGATTATCGTCGACGTTTCAACCCTGACAGGAGCGTTATTAAACACGTGTCATGGCGGGTCTTCATCAGGACAAGGAAGAGTGACAGCCCAGCATGGGGGTGAATTCCCTTAAGCGTCCCTCGTTGAGTGAAGGCTGCCAGTGATCTGCACGTGTCAGTAAAGCTCTAGAATACGGATGCGCTTCATGTGATGTAGTCTTAGAAATCTAAGTTAATGCGGTCGTAAATGGGCTGTTAGAACAGTAGTCAGCCGGTGGTGGAGGTAAGATCAATTCCCAGAGGTTAGCCAGTCATCAATCCTGGCTGCACTCGTCTTATCCGCAGCAGTCTGAGTCAAGTCTCTTGGTCCAAAACAATAAGCAATTGTGCTATTCACCAGAGATATTGTTTTTCCTTTTTATTCTGACCACCTTCAGCTTTAATTTCCTCGATTTCACCTTGTGTATATATATGCACTGCACCACCATCACTGAGCACTCAATGTCACTACAATATATGTCACTTCATGATTTCGTTTATATTGACAGCCTTTTAATTATTTGTAAATATACATGAACGCTCTAACTTACATAAAAATAATACTTTTGCAAGCACTTACTTGCCCTTGTTTTTGTGTTCCAACTGCATTGAATATGCGTGCTAATCCTTGATTTAATCATTACTTGTAAGGCAATTGATGTTATTCCTTGATTGATTTATTACTTGTAAAGCAATTGATTCTTCCCGACAGAACCATTGTAGCTTCTCATCCTGGGGAAGGAGGCATGACACCTCCGCCCAGGATGGCCTTTGTTTCTGGACCCAGAGAGCGGAGGCCCTCTGCCCATGGGTCCAGAAACCTGTCTGGTGGTGACAAATGGCAGGTAGCCATTCAGGATCCACACAAGGGCTGGTCGTTTTTCAGAGGGCATCTCTAAGATGCCATCTGAGTGCATTTTACATTTAATCCCACAATGGCATCAGTGTGGGGTTAATGTGCTGAGAAGTTTGCTACCAAACTTTCCAGGTTTCAGTAAAGACATTATGGAGTTGTGGATTTCATAATGACCAACTCCTAGACCATATACTCTTTATGACTTTACTGCACTTACAATGTCTAAGATTGGACTTTGACACTGTAGGGGTACAGTGCTCATGCAACTGTACCCTCACCTGTGGTCTAGTGCACCCTGCAAGAGGGGTGACTTACCTAGGCCATAGGCAGTGGTTGCCGTCAGGGCACACAGAGATGTGTGCATTCGCGAATCTTCACTTTTCTCTGCACCAAAACAAGGAGCCTGCAATGGCAGTGTGTGGGTGTTAAGGTGCAGGGTCTCCAAAGGTTGGCACAATAGGTGCTGCAGCCCTGAGAGATCTTCCCTGATCCCAGTGCCCTTGGTACCCAAGGTACCTTTTACCAGGAACTTACCTGTGGCCAGAGATGTGCCAACTGTGGGTACAAAGGTACAGTTTTGGGAAAGAACACAGGCCCTGGGAACCTGATTGGCAGGGACCCAGGGCAAGTCAAGTCAAAGTGCATAAAGTGTCAGGCAAAAAGTGGGGGGTAACCATGCAAAAAAAGGGCATTTTCCTACACGGCTGAATTACATTGTTAAAGGGCAAAATGGTTCATCCGTTTAAATTCTGCCTATAAAGCTGCATATTTTCACTGTTTTTAAACTATAATAGAGAACAGAATATCAAGTACCCAATGCCTGTCTATTTCTGTATTAACGTATCTGCATTTAAAGTGGAGTTAACTTTGTCTAAACCTGGCTAACGCAGGCCCCTACAGCCCAGCAGTGCAGGAGAGCCCCAAACTTTCCGGAGGGGGGAATGGGGGGCAGGCTTCCAGGGGGCTATTAACTCGCTGTTCTTTGTCTTCGTCTGTCAGATGCCTTCTGACAGTGATGAGTTTTTGGATACCGAGGCAATAGCCTCATTACTCCACATTCATTTTGAGTTTTTTAGTTGCTGTTTCGGTTTTCTTATCGATGTGTGACACTTTGTCACAGTTGAGGTGGGTTCACAAGGTCAGCGCTGTGATGGGGGGCTATTAACCCTTCAAAGACAACGCCTTATAATCCGAAGGGCGATGAACATTTCTAACATATAGGAGAATCAGGGGACGTTCATCACATTATGCAGGGGCCCCCACCATTTTGTGTTATGCCACTGCCTGGCTATAAAACAAAATCAAGGACACAGTGTAAAGAGTAGGAACTTAAAGTGAGATAGCCTGTCACAAACACACACTGATAATCAGTGCTGTTGAATAGCGGTTATACTTGCCTGCCAGCTAGATGCTCGGGTCTAGGTCGCGCTATATAACTCAGGCCGCTTATCCTCTTTCCTTCTTGCCGAGTAGCACTATCTCCCAATCAATGTATCGACCCGGAAGGAGGCCTTAAGGGTTGCTACATATCTACATGCAGCTTAATGTTGAATAAAATTAGATTTTCAAAGGCAATAATCGTTATTAGAAAATGACAAAAGCGCCATGAATTTACATACACGGAGAACGGAGGAGCTGGGTTGGATTCCTCACCTACACTACATTCAGAGTGTTCATTTCAAATTAAATGATTCACAAACGATCCCAAAAGCAAATCATAACAGATCTTTCCTGCCCCATTAATAAGGTGAGATAAATCCGCCACAAACCTGTTTAAAAAAGTATTTACGTAACTCAGTACTGTATCTTTTAATTGTCTAAAATAATTGTGATTAAACTCAGCTGAGTTATAAGTATTTCCAGTGGCGAAACAAAAAATTAGGGGGCCCTGCACGATACAGTGAGGGCCCCCATATTCAATCACCCTGCCACTCCATACATTCAATTTCCTCACCACCTTACTTCAGTAGTGGAAGGTAAAGTGATGCAATTCGTCTCACAAATTAAAACGTGCCTTGCTGTCCTAGGTATAGCAGGTAATACCAACATATGATTTTAAAAAGGACTAAAAAAAGCTGCCTTGCACAATACATAGCCTCGCAACATGCTGGAGAGGCGAGTATGCTCTGTCTAGCATAGGTTTTCCATTGGATGCATACGGTTGCAGTACACATTCCTATGTCCAGACAAACTCAACGGGATCTCGTACATTGGATGTGTGCTGTGCATTTCAGCACACATGCAGTGCATGTTTTTTTGATAAATGACCACACATTTCCACTTGCTAAAGTCTTCACCACTTCCTCACGTTAGCCAACAGCTTTTAAAAACAAGCATTTGCAATGCAATCGGTCTCGCCTTTGGGAGCTTAAAAGTGTTTAGCCATGCTGTATATTATCCCACATTACTGCAATGGACTGTGTGGCAGTGATTATAAGTGTGGCAGTAGATTTGGCAATGAAGGTGGTATTTGAGCTCTTAGAAGTGGTCTGAAGATGAATACATTAAATTATTGATAAACGTTCATTACATTTATTAAAAGTGGAACCTACAAAGAGGTTTATGTACCTTTGTGTAAATTAACATGCATGCCCTGCAGCATTTGAGGTGCACAGAGGAAGAGAAAGGCAGACATTGTTAGAGCAGGGGGGCGTTATCTGGGGGACAGGTGTGTAATAGGAGAGAGGAGGGGGTGAAAGACAGGAGGAGAAATACAAGAGAAAGAGTGGGGCAATTAAAGTGAGAGAAAAGACAGCATATGATTGGGGAGAAGTGATGTTTCTTATTGTAGAAAGGGCAGCGCCCACTGCGAGGTCGTTTAGTGCAAGGAACCCAGTGCTAGTACAGTGCAGCTAGGGCAGTTCTCACTTTGATGTCGCTGAAATCAGGACCGGTAGCAGTGCAGCTCTCAGAGTGTTGGCAGTGTCCACTGTTTACCCTGAGCTAGCACGAAGAGCAGATAGGTAGGAGGCAGCAGGGCCTAAAAACCTGTCTGATGACAATGAAATCTGAAATCAATGGGCTATGACATCTGCTGGATTTGTTTTGGACCACCGTAGGTAAAAGATGATAGGAAAGGTGTGGGAGAAGGCGACACGAAGCACAAGCCGCACCAGCGCATAGGCTGGCGCCTATGCTCACCGTGGCCCTCTGCCTTTCTTTCAGTGCCACCTGGGACTCTAATGATTGCCATTATAGCATCTAAAGGGAAGCTTTTCCCATTTACAAGTGGCTTTCAGCTCTAAAAGGGCTGGCACACAGTACTGGTCTTACTAATGCTTTTTGTATAGCGCTTAGAGCACAAATGACTGCTTCAAAGCATGTAAAAATGTTATGTGCTGTTATTAACATGTATAACCTAGGAATTTCCAACAGCACGCACAACAGTGCAATGTGTTGTGGGGTTCAGAAAAGCCTGGCAAGCGGCGTACTGAAAAGTGAATTTTGTCTAAAAAAGCAAACAACGAGCCAGAAGAACGAGTGAAATCAAAAGCACGGAATAGGTTGAAGATGAGAAAGACAAAACAAAGGGGTCTAAAAGCAGGTGAAAAATACAGGATAAAGCAGCCCAGGAAAGAGTAAAAAAGAGAACAAACAGACAATCAAAGAACACAGAGAAACTCGGAGGGTGGGGGAGAGAGAAGCAAAAAGACGGAAAGACTGTAAGAGAAGAAAAGAGCATCAAAAAATGCGAGAGAGGAGAAGGAGGAAAGGGGGAAGTGGAACGCAAAAGCATAGTGCCGATATCAGAGCCCCATCCCGCTTAGCAGTAATTAGTCCCGCTGCGCAAAATAAACAGTCCACACAAGGAAGGAAGCAGAAAGACACAGTTCTCAACGCCACAAGGGTCTTGCAAACCAGCATCCTCTAAGTCCATGTTCAAAACTACAGCTCAGACCATAGTGCCTTCTTCCACACTTTCCAGAAAGTCATGGACGTGGCATGGCTTCAGATTTTATTACTTAAGACTTTATTGGAGGACAAAGTGATAAACATCTCTAGAAGTGGAATTCCTACATGAGGAAACGGATGGGTGTTTTAATTATGTATGGCTATAGACTTCGAAAGGCGACTTTCCTGGTTAACACTTCTTCGTCACGTCTCTATGTAAGTTTTGTAGAAGATGTTAAAAAGGTGAGAGAATGTAGTATCATAACTGCAAATAGACCCGATTTCGGCAGGAGGCTCCCAATTTTTACGCTAAAAGTGGATTTATTTGGGCTGTCTCCCGCCTGAAATCGTCTCTGCTTCAGTAGAAATCATCTGGGGAAATACATTCTCTCCATTATTTTTTTTTAAACTCCCACTTTCCTCTTCTAAAATGTTGGCATGAATGTGGCATTATGGCAAGAGCTGCTGACTTTGGAACTGAGGAACCAGGATCTAGTCTCAGCGTCAGCTCAACATCCTGTGATCCTGGGCAAATCACTTACCTCCCGTGCCTACAAAAATTAATGGGCCTTTGTGTAATGTAACTGGTGCACTTAAGAAAAGCGATCCAATACCTTCGGATCGAGTTCGCTCCATATAAACCAGATAAAAAAGGTTGTAGACGTAAAAGTCGATGTGAAATCTGCAGCTTAATGCTGATAATGTCACTTGTGATTTAAAATCATTTATTACACATAGAAGCATTGCTTATCAATTCATGAGAAGAGTCCCTAAAGCCAAGCCGTGGCTGGCCGCTCTGTGTTTTCCAGATTGGGTCTCATCACTTGAATATATATATGAATATACCACACTAGGCACTCTGCACAGACAGAGCGGGTCGAAAGTGGCGAGCAGTAATCTCTGCAACAGGGCAGCAGCAGGTAAAACTGGAGGGGTCGGGTGAGCTTTACTGTCCGAGGCAAGCCTGCGTGGTGCGAGCGGTGGCGTGCTAACACCTCAGCTGCCCCGGATCTTTTCTATTAATCATCTGCTCCTGCTGCCTCTTGTGACGGATCCGTCCAGTGAACGCCGGTGTGCGGCGGGGGCACCAAAATAATGATTGCGGCGCGGCGGGCAGCTGCAAAGTAATGAAAGTAAAGAAACAAAACTGCTGCTCGCCCTGCCGCGCACTCAGCGAGAGTTACGGATAGAGTATTTGTTGCAATCACGTGACCTCACCATGTCACGTGAATGCAGTGGGTATCCCCGGCCGGCCACAGAATCTGGGCTAATAATGAATGCTCTTTGCTGCAGCCAGCGCAGCAATGAGCCACCAGGTCGGCGCGACGCTCCTGACCTGCCATTAACGAATACACTTTGCACACTACTACAGTCAAACACTCTGCCAAACCAGCACGTGGTCTGCGCTGCATGTTCATCGGGAGTGTTTGGCCAGGGCATCGACTTCCTTTTGCACCGACGGTGGTGTCAAGGAGGCAATAAAGTCTGTGACTTTACCTACCTTATAAACCTTACTGGTGTCCACCTCTGCCGACCTCGCTTTTTCACCATTTCAGTTTTAACAAGAAAGGCACGCAGAAGTAGATGCCTGCTTGTGCCCCTGGGGGAACATAGACTGCATGCTAGTACAGGTGCACTGTAGTTGGTCCCTGCTTGTGCCCCCGGGGCACTGTAAAGGGCATGCTATAATACAGCAATGCCGAAGACACGCACTGCCTGGAAATTGAAAGGCAGGGATTGCGTGCGCATGGCTGCTAGTTCCCGAGCGACGAGGCATGAAGGGGGGGAGGGGTAGGGGGGGTCGGCCAGCAAGAAGGCATCGGACTGCGGGAGGGGGGAGGGGGGCACAGGAAGAAAGTAGTCTGTGCAGTGAAGGAGCCAGTAGCCATGGAAGGATACAAATGACTGACATGGCTGTCATGGGGAGGGACTAACAAGCATAAAACCAATCGGAAGGCAGCATTTATAACCTAAGCCAATGAAGAAGATGGGCCAGAGAGTGGGCGGAGCTTCCACGAAGCTTCCACACTATAGTGTATACTGCATGCCTCGCAAAGCGATGGCAGCGCAGTCGCGCTGCAACGCTAGGCGAGACCTAATGAATCTGCAAGGCTTATTTAAAGCTGATAGCCGTGCAAAATCACTTGACTGTCAGCACAGACCCCTCCATCAAAGAAAACATCGTCAAGCAAACCATGACAGCTTGGAATGAACCTACTGAATGAAATAACACTTTCCTGTCTTTCTGTGTAATGCCAATTTAAAACAAGCATTTGCAATGAAATAGGTCTCGCATTTACGCGAGTTTAAGCTATTGGCATTGTAAATGACAATGCCTTATATTTATGTTTCAAAAAGGAAAACAAAAATAAAAGGCATTGTCATTTGCAATGTCAATAGCTCAAACTCGCGTACATGTGAGACCTATTGCATTGCAAATGCTTGTTTAAGTACATGCATGCTTCAAAACAGGGAATTAACTCGATTTAGACATCATTATGGAGATAAACAGACTCCCAAAACAAGCATTTGCAATGCAATAGGTCTTGCATTACCGAGAGTTTAAGCTATTGGCTATGCAATAGCTAAAACTCTCGCAAATGCGAGACCTATTGCATTGCAAATATTTGTTTTTTTACTAGCGCCCATGCGGTGCTTTCACATTCATGAAGGCCGTGCCCCTTTCTTTAGACAAGCCGCGTCTAAAGAAAGGGGCGTGTCCGACATTGAAGTGAAACCATGGCATCGGGGCTTTGACAAAAGAAGCATCTGTTTGTCAAGTTGACAAACAGATATTTTTTGGGGTAAAAGTGCCCATGCCGCGCTTTCACTTTAATGTCGGCTGCATACCTTTCTGTAGATGCTGTTTGTGTAAAGAAAGGGGTGCGGCCTCTATGAATGTGAAAGCGCCGCATGGGCGCTAGAAAACAAAATAAATTAATAAATAAGCGTGGTTGCTAAAAGCGTACCGCGCTGCGAAAATAAATAAATAAAAAAAACAGTTCACAGAATAATAGGTATGGCAGTAGATTATGTGTCAATACATAGCATTACAATATATAGTATACTGTATTTGCTGTTTTAGGCCAGCACTAAAGTAGTGGGTTGATTACCATCAGATTCATATTCCAAACACACAAATTAAACTGCGTTAGCAAAAACAAAAATATCTCCATGTTCTACATAAAGATTATCCTCATTTCTTTCTATCTAAAAGGATGAGGTTTGGAAGCACAGCATTGTGTTCTTTACACAATCCCTGAAAGACACCCACAACCAAACATAACCAATACCACAAAGAAACACTCACATTAGCACTCTGCTCTTAAACTAAAGGTGTTATTGGCCAACGTGGTGGTCCTCACTGAACATATCCAAGAAGAATGAAACACTGATTCAAGCATGCATGGCACTCAAATCTCTTCAAATGAGTTAGTTTGCCATCTTAGAAAAATGTTAAAGGTAGGGGGCGTGGCTTGGCGCCCACGGAGCATGGCGGCGTTCACGTGAAGCTCCCCGGGGCGGCTCGGCGGTTCCGCGCTGTCCGGTTGTCCTCATCGAGGCGAAGACGGGCAAAAGATGTCGGAAGGTTCACTGATGGGGATGTGACCTTCGCAGAGCCCATGCACAGCAGGAAGGCAGCTTTTATAGCAAACGTGAGTCCCTTCTAGCGGAGAGCGATATTGCGGCCGCCATTTTGTGCTTCACATCAGACGGCGCTTTTTACAAGGGTGAAGCTGCGGATCTGCTAAGATTAGAAGGCTTTCTATTCCCCTTACTGCTTAAATAAGCTCAAGAGATGGAATTACACTGTCAGGTGCTCACTCTCCCAGGAGGGAGGGCAGTTTTTCTTCTTTTTGGCTATTGGCATTGCGTCTTTTGATTTGAAGTGAAGGCTATAATTGTGGCAGCCATTTTGTGAGTTTTCATCGCATTGGAAATAACTGCTGTTTTTTACGACTGGTATGCTTGCTGGATTCATCGCCAGGAGTTCTATGGCAAAAAACTTCTATTTTCAGTTCCTGACTATATATTGTTGAATTTACTGGCCTGTCTTCTATTCGGAGTGAGAGCAATTATTTGAGGCTTTCCCACACGCTCGTTCTCGACTTATGTGTGGAGCTGAGAACATTACTTATCTTGCGGTGGGGTATGTGGAAGTAGTTTTGCCTGGCATATGCTCTCATTTTGTGAACCTTTTTAATATATGGGAAGATTAAAGAGCATGCTCTCTATGCAATCAAAACCTAAACGTATCTTTGTAAAAAACTCTAAGCTTTTTTCTGCTTATTCCAAGTTGGAAGACTCTTTATTGTCTGTACCTCAGGAACTTGGCGCAACTATGGATTCCTCGCTTGTACCTTCAGGGAAGTCTGTTACCAAACGCCAAAAACAAAACCCTCCTTCTCCTCCTAAATCAACCTCACCTGTTTCCATGGAGATGTTGCTAGAGGAGATTAGAGCTCTCCGACCCTTTATGGAGGAAACCAATACCAAGTTACAAATTCTCACTGACAATTGGTCTCAGCTCGACACAAGAGTCACTGCGGTTGAACAGAGCATGTCCTCCTTTAGAGACACAAATGCAAACGTCTCTCATCTCCAATCTCAAGTAAATGTGCTCCAACGGCAGATTGAGGACCTCGAAAACCGCAATAGAAGGAATAATTTACGTATTTACGGTTTGGCAGAGGGAACAGAGGGGTCAGACCCTCTCACCTTCTTTAAATCATTCCTTCCCAAGATACTCCATATGACAGAAGGTACAGTACTCAATATTCAACGAGCACACAGATTGGGTCGGCCTGCCTCGAGTTCCTCAACTTCACAACGGCCGAGAGGTGTTATCTTATACTTTTTGGAGTATACGGATTTGTTAAAGGTCTTGTCAGCAGTTAAGTCCTCTCAACGAATTACCTGGTCAGGCTCAACTTTGTTCTTTGCACAGGATTACGCAAGGGTCACTGCAAACAGACGTAAAGCTTTCCTTAACATGAGATCTGCTCTACGATCAATGGGTGCTCGTTATGGTCTCTTTCACCCTTGTCTCTTCAAAGTTACTTACAACAACAGAACAACGTCATATGAAGACCTATTGCAATTGCAAAGTTTCATTAATTCTTGCCAGCCAAGTGCTATGGACTCTTCAGGTCCTTCTTCTTCAAACGCTGGTTAATCTTTTGTATTGGTTTATAATAAGTATTTGGTGTTCGGATATGAACAAATTTTTAGGTCTTGAATTTGGAATATAATATTTTACTGTTTCCTTTAATGTTGGTTTCACTATTTAACGTACCGCTTGTTCTTCTTCGCTTCCACAGATATACTAGCGGTTCGGCGTGTGTTCCCCCTAGTCCTTCGTGTGGTTGATCCTGGATGTCCTGTTTGCTGCATGTGGCTCCACCTCCCCTCCCCTCTATTCTCCCGATTCTCCTGTTTGTAGGTATGTCATGTTTTTACATCTCCCTCGTATTGCTTTTCCTATCCCTTTTTCTGTCTACTCTTGTTTTTTCTTTTTCTGATCTCTACTCAGGTGTCATTGATATCTTGTTCTCTTGTTCTTCTCATTTTGTCTTACACAGGTTTGTTTTCCGTCATACATCAACTGTTTCTTGTTCTCGATTCATGTTCTTGAAGATTCTTGCTGTCATTTACTGGATATCTCCTATATTTCTCCTTGTTTTATTTTCGCTATATATTTTCTCTTATTTGATTCAATTATATCACGTTCCTCAGTTGCCTAAATTTCAGTGCTCATTTTCTCTCTCTTGTCCACTTCCATTCTCTCGATACATAATCTATATAGCCATACAGTTGATCTTTTCTTTCTTTGTCTTTTGTTGGTATTATGATGGATTGGATTATTATTTTTCCTTTCTTTTTGCACTTTACATTGTTGTTGCAATGAATTAGACTCTTGTTTCATTTCTCTAAATCATTCTGTCTTTAATATCTTATGTCATTAAAATTGATTACATGGAACGTCAGGGCGTTAAACTCTCCTATTAAGAGGCAGAGAATTCTGACCCACTTAGCTAAATTAGAAGCTGATATTGTATTCTTGCAAGAAACACACCTATCAGAGGTCGAATCATTAAAATTAAAAAAGGGTTGGGTGGGTGAAGTATTTTCCTCTCCGGGCGATGGTAAATGTAATGGAGTAATGATCCTCTGCCGGAAATCTCTTCCTTACTCGCTCATGACTCAAGAATCGGATGGAGATGGAAGATGGTTAAACGTCAGATTGTCATTAAAGGGTGTTCCAGTCTCTCTTCTGAATGTTTACGCCCCTACATGCGGTGACCCACTTTTTTGGTCCGCATTAGCTAAACAAATTACCCATTGCATGGAGGACAATTTCATTTTAGCAGGCGACTGTAATCAGACTTTTGATCCCTTTATCGATAGAAACTCCAGAGTCTCTTTTGTTCCTAACAAACCCCACAAGTCTTTTGTTCATACTATCACTCAACATAAACTCCTGGATGCCTGGCGTTTATGCAATCCGACTACTAGAGAGTACACTTTTTACTCTCCCTCCCATCAAACTCAATCACGAATTGACTATATATTTGTTTCCCATAATATTTCACAAACTCTTACACATGCAGAGATTGGTCCCATCCTATTATCTGACCATGCCCCTGTTTCAATTGGCCTAGACATTTTACCTAAAGCTACAGGTCCTCGAAGATGGCGTTTTAATAATGCTCTTCTCCTAGATCCAAAATTTACTGCATCCTTTAGCACCTTTTTTGATGAGTTTTTTTAGACTAATCAAACACATTTCATGCCTTTCTCAACTTTATGGGATGCTTTCAAGGCCTCAGCGAGGGCTTTTATAATCGACTTTGTTGCCAAAAAACGAAAAAGTGCTCGTAAATTTACTATGGATCTCATTCAAGACATTAAGAGACTGGAGCACTCTTATTATACCTCACGCTCACGGACTTATTTAACAGCTCTCGTGAATGTCAAAATGCAATTTAATAAGATGTCAACGGAAGATGCCTCATTATATATGTTAAAATCTAGTGCAAAATTTTATGGGGGTAAAAATAAAGCGGGGAAAATACTGGCTAATTATTTAAAGGTTAGGCACAACAAATTAAATATTGAATCTATTTATGATGAACAATTAGAGTTGAAATTTAAGGATGCTGAAATTTTGAATGTTTTCTCCCTCTTTTATAAATCACTATACGATTCTGAAGCACAGCCTACCGATCATGCTGTGTCACACTTTTTCTCTAATATCCAAAGGCCTCAACAAACTCGTCCAGACTTATCATCTCTGGAGTTAGATTTAACGCAGCAAGAACTATTAACAGCCCTCCAACATCTTAAAAAAGACAAGGCACCGGGATCGGATGGTTTCACTGTCGAATTTTATCTCCATTTCTCTAAAATAGTAATGCCTAAAATTTACTCCTTGATAAATTTCTTTAGCTCATCAGGGAGCTCCTCAGGTTCTTTTTCAGAAGCGCATATTTGCCTCATTCCCAAAGACGGCAAAGATTCTAAATTTTGTAAAAATTATAGGCCCATATCCCTGGTTAATATTGATTACAAAATCTTTTCCAAGGCTTTAGCCTTGCGTTTAGATTCATATTTGCCAGATCTGTTGGGGAAAGAACAATCTGGGTTTGTAAAGGGCCGATTCATAACTGATAATACGCGACTCCTTTTCAACGTTTTATCTAAATCCTCCCACTTAAAGCAATCACTTGCGGCGATAGCACTAGATGCCGAAAAGGCATTTGATAGAGTCGAGTGGACTTATTTGTTTTATGCCCTCAAATGGTTTGGTTTTGGCCCTAAATTTACATCCTTAATCTCTCTTCTCTATTCTAATCCCCGAGCGGCAGTCTATGCTAATGGTTTGATTTCTCCATTTTTTGATTTGAGGAGAGGAGTGCGTCAGGGTTGTCCCTTATCACCTTTCCTTTTTAATTTGGCTTTGGAACCCTTTCTTTCTAAATTACGGCAAAACCCCAAATTACGCGGTTTTCAGACACCTAACTCCCACATTAAACTTGCGGCATACGCGGATGACATCTTGCTTTTTATGTCAACACCAAATAATTAAATCCCAGCCTTTTTGGCAGAAGTGCAAGCATATTCCAATATCTCTGGCTACAAACTAAATAATGATAAATGCGAGATTTTACCCCTTACCAAGTATACTTTTTTTGTTTTTTAACAACAAATTTTATTTGGTCATTTTTCAATACAGCGGGCGACAGCCCCGCTATAGCACGTTGAATCTTTCGAACAATATGTGCAGCTATAACCATTTCCATAAAAATATACAATCCCAGCCAAACATGCCGGGAAAATAATAAACAATACAAAATGCAGACAGTGGTCGAAATTCGAGGCAGAGCACATAGTGCAGCAGGTGCAGGTATACAACTCAGTGAGAGAATATAACAGTCAAGCATTAAGAACTTGGGGGACACATGGCAGGGAACGGGGAGTGCTACTCATTAGTCTTCCTCGGGTAGAGGGGCAAGTCAACACCGCGGTATGTCGCCCACCGCGACCATATCCTGCGATGTTTCCGTGCGCAGCCCCTAGCCTTAAAGACAGCAATCTCGGCTCCCATACACCTATCCAATTCGGTTTTCCATTTGCCTATGGTTGGGGAGAGGGTGCCTTCCATCCCTGTGCTATGTCTCGTTTGGCGATAGTGAGGGCGAGGAACAACAGATGTTGTTTATAACAATTCCCCCAATGTCGTCAGTCGAATGCAACAGAAACAGTTGGGGGTCCAGTGGGAGCACCCACCCCAGCACCTCATTAAGACATATCCGAACTCTATTCCAAAAGGGCTGTAAGGCCGTGCAGGTCCAAATCGTATGGAAGAAGGACCCTTCCTCTCTGCCACACCGCAGACACACTGGGGATTGAATGGCCCCCATTCGCCACAATCGTACTCTCGTGTAGTAGACCCTATGCAGGTATTTGAATTGGATGAGCCTGTAACGGGTGGAGACTGCCACACCCCGCGGGCTAGCAATCGCCTCAGCCCAATCATCATCGGTCAGTTCAGGAATATCCGCCTGCCAGGCGAGTCGGGTCTTGTCCAGAGTGGTGGAAGTGTATGTCGTCAGGGTTTGGTATATCTGCCTAATTTTGTGAAGTCCCAGGTCACTCATCAACAGGCAGCCCTCCAAAGGCTGGAACTCTGGGAGAGTCTCCGTATGTCGGATCTGAGGTGACAGTGCATGTCGGAGCTGTAAAAATTTATAAAATTGAGATTTATGGAGGTCGAAGTCAGTCTGTAGTTGCTGGAAGGATTTTAGGGTATCGCCCCTCATCACATCACCAAGGGTCGAAATCCCCACCAAGTCCCATCCCCGGAACCCGCTCAGAGTGTTTACCGAGCCAAGGTATGTGCCATGCCACAGGGGGGTCTGCTGGGTGAGCCGCCCTTTCCATCCCATTTGTCTGGTCGTTGCCCTCCATAACTGTATGACTTGCCTGCCAGCTGGTGGTAAATGGTCTAGCCTTGTGTAGCTATATAGTAAATGTAGTAGGGGGACTTGTTCCATCGCGTCATGTTCGATAGCGTATGCCGGATCGGTGGGAGAGTTGTACCATAATTCATTAATTTCAAGGATGTGGGACGCCATGTAATATGAGTAAATGTCAGAAGCCGCGATCCCCCCACAATACGTGGATTGTGTGCAGGTGCGGAGCGCCACACGAACAGCTCCGCCACCCCAGAGGAACTTATTTTGTATTGCGTTTACCTGAGCAAACCATGCGAGAGGGACTGGGTAAGGGAAATTTTGGAGGCGATATATGACTCGAGGCAAGGAAACCATCTTAAAGATGGCCGAGCGCCCATAGAGGGAGAGAGGGAGAGCGGACCATATTGTTGTTTCGTTTTTGAGGCGAGTCATCAATGGGGCGATATTGTGCGTCCATGATATCTTAGGGCACGGGGAAATGAAGATCCCCATGTATATGAAACCATCTGTGGCCCGGGACAGCTGCGCGGCCCACGATTCACGGCCTTGATGCCCACATACAGGGAAGAGGATGGATTTAGTAGGGTTTGCGTGGAGGCCAGAGGTATCCCCGAATACCCTAAGGATTTGTAATATACGCGGTCCTGAATACCACGGTTCTGTCATAAAAAAAGGACATCATCCGCATACAGTGCTATGCGGTCCGATCTCGAGCGGGACCAATCGAACCCCCGGAGCACCGGGTCACTTCTGACCCAGGCCGCCAGAGGCTCAACCGCCAGGCCAAACAACAATGGAGACAGTGGGCAACCCTGGCGGGTACCCCTCTGGATCGGGAAGGGGCGTGAGCGGTGTCCCGCAATTCGAACGGATGCCGACAGCTCTGTGTATAGCAGGCGTATATACGCCAAGAAACGTGGACCGAAGTTGATGGCCTCGAGCAGTTGGAAAAGGTAGACCCAGCTTAGGGAGTCGAATGCTTTGTCGATGTCTGCTAACAAAAGGGCAGCTGGACGGCCTAAAGCGGGGGCCGCAGCAATGGCATTATGGACTCTCCTGATGTTATGCCTGGTGGCCCTCTGTGGCATGAAGCCCGACTGATCAGGATGGATCAAATCAGTAATGCACCCTCTAAGGCGGTCGGCCAAGACTTTCCCTAATGATTTGGGTTCAAAATTTATGAGAGAAATGGGGCGATAGGAGGATGGGTCTTCAGGGGGTCGGCCAGGTTTGAGAAAGAGCACTATCTCCGCGTGACGCCAGTCACAGGGCAGCCTTGCCTGGTCAGCAGCATCGACAATGGTTGCCAGTAGATGAGCCCCAGGGGAGGCATGTAGGAGCGGAGAAATTCCATGGGGAACCCGTTGGGGCCCGGGGCGCGACCCGGCCGGATCGCATTGAGGGCGTCAGTCAGTTCTTCCAGGGTTATTGGAGTCTCCAGGCGCTCACGAACGGAGTCAGAGAGTCTGCGGGGTGGGGTGTAGACAAGGAACTCTGCTATAAGATCGGCAGAGATCTGCTCATGCTGGGCGTATAGGGACGTAAAGTGTTTTGCGAATTCTTCCGCGACCCCTACTGGCGACGCGTGCAAGGACCCGTCGGAGCCACGAATAGTGGGTGTGACGGCCGGGGCTCCATCCGCTTGGCACAATCTGTGGAGCATTGTACTGGATTTATCCCCCCACTGATATATCCGGTGTTGCGATGCCGCCCAGATCTCTTTGGCTTCGCCCAACAGATATTGACGTAATTCTTGCTGAGCGAGGACTAATTGGCGACAGAGGATGGGGCAGGGGTTGGCGCTTAGTTGGGAAGATAAGGACACCTGGCGCGTTTCTAGGGCATCGAGCTGTTCGCGGCGCTTGCGTTTCTCTTGTGTACGGTAGCTAATTTCGGAGCCCCGGACAGTCGGCTTGAGGGCTTCCCAAAGATCTGCGTTCGAAGGAGCAGAGGGACCGTTATCGGCTAAATAGTTGGTGATCGCTGTATTGAGCATATCGCGATAGGCCAGACTGCGGAGATGCCAAGGGGACATTCTCCAGCGGAATGGGGGCCTGCGACCAAGTATACTTTTAAGACAGATTTTAGTGCTTCCAACTTTTCATGGAAACCTAATCATATTAAGTATCTAGGACTGCATATTACTCCTTCAATTTCGGACACAGTAGCATTATGCATGAATAAATGTACTCAAAAGATCTCAGATCTATCCACCAAATGGCACCCCCTCTATTTATCCTGGTGGGGTCGTTTGGACACTATTAAAATGATGCTGTCACCTATAATTCTATACACCATTTCCAATAGCCCAGTCCCTATTCCCGCTAAATTCTTTAAGAAGATTAATACCGTCCTTTCTTCCTTCCTATGGAATCATAAGAAGCCTAGAATGTCTCTAGTCAAGTTAGTTCGTCCTAAAATAGAGGGTGGAGTTAATTTTCCCGATTTTCAGATGTATCAGAAAGCATTCCTCTTACGTCAAACCTCTTTTTGGCTGCTGGATCCCACAAAAGAATGTCCTCTGTGGACTACAATTGAGCGTCATTTCTTATCTCCCTTTTCTTTTTCTGAATACCTTTCCTTCACACATAAACCGCAGACCTTATCCACTCCTATACTCAAACTAACCTCTAGACTTTTGGAATCAATATCCTCCCCCACTCATACTACTATAGATTCCTTCCTTAATTCCACAATTTGGCATAACAAAAACCTGCTCATCCGAAATAAACCATTCTATTGGAAGACTTGGCGTCATAGAGGATTAATATGAGTCCATCAGTTACTCTCACAATTGGATTTTCTACCTTTTGCCTCACTTAGGCAATCATTCAATTTACCTGCCTCATCTATTCATAAATACAATTTACTTAAACAAGCTGTGATGGATGCATATAATCATTTATCTGCTATCCCTGCTGGTTCTACCATTTCGAGTCCTCCCTCACAATTGCACGCTTTGTTAAAAACTACACCAAAGCTTCCACAATATACAGTCATCTACAAGGTAAAGATTGTATTAGACAAAAATCCAAAATAGAAGAGACTTGGGAATGTGATTTTCAGTCATCCTGGCCAGTGTCTTTATGGAACAGCCTATGGACCAAGATCCGTAAATCGTCTAGAGCAGCTAACACGACTCAAACATTGTTCTTTGTTTATAATAGACTTTTATTAACACCGAACACTTTAAGTAAAAGATTCACGACTGTATCTGATGTGTGTTGGACGTGCTCCTCCTCAAATGCGGATTTATTTCATGTGATTTTCTCCTGTCCAATTGTACATAATTTCTGGAAACAAGTGTGGTCCCAGGTTAATCTGATTTTTGGAACTAAGTTTTCTTTTTCTTATACTGCTGTTTTCTTAGGTAGCCTTTCACCTTGTTGGAAGAATGTTATGCTTAATGTTAAAATTGTTGATTTGTTATTAGCGGTCGCATTTCAGCAAATTACTGCAATTTGGAAAGACTTCACAAAAATCTCCCATAAGGCATGGTGGTATGCTGTATGTCATAACCACAGGTTAGACACCGCTTTTGTGTATCCCATTCACATGGCAATGAAACGTCTGGATTTATGGTCACCTGTCACAGCATACCTAGATGTAAATGCCAGGCGATGCTCCCAGCTAAATCCATCCCGGCAGGAAGTACTGAAACCCCCTTAGATCCCCTGAATGTTCCTAAAATATTTGATACTTTAATGTTATTCATGATTCCTTTTCTGTCGTTTCACTCCTCTATTTTTTATTTATGAGTCTGATTCTTATTTTTTTTTCTCAATGTAACAGATTCTAATGTAATGACATGACTAACATTTTGATTTGTGTATTGACACCTGTATTGACACCTTTGTTTCAATTAATAAAACATTTTCTGAACTGAAAAAGAAAAATGTTAATGGTAATAGTGTAAAATATGTTGATGACGGAGAGCATAAGAAATGCCATGCTTAAGCAATTTGAATGTGAAGGTTTTATTTTAAATACTACTGCTTCCTAACAATACTACAGTTTCTTCACAAAACCCATCTTAGTGCTCGAGTAGCTCACTTTTTACTTTATCTAAATAGAATATACATGCAACACAATGTTTGGTTACATTATGTGTTTGTTGACTTTAACTGGAGGCAGAAATAATTTAAAGATTCAGGTTCTGTTTGCAAAAATCCAGGTGGGGCACATCTAGGGAAGCAACCAAATCAGACCAGCGCCAACGGTAATAAACACAACAAAGAGGATCGCTGATGCACATTAAAGAGCGGATAGCTGAGCCATACAAAAACACTTTACACATCACAGCGGGAAACATATGTGATTCGCAACATGTTCGACTGCTGACCACAGCATACGGGGGCAAGCTGTAGAAATATCTTTCAGCTAAACCACCAGGCATAACTCTTCTCTGACTTTACATCTGAGCAATGGTACAAAAACACAAGGATACGAAAACCGCACAAATCCAGAAGACTGGGTGTAGAATCATGCATCATTCAACGCCCTGCTCTTTCGTGTGTGTACCCTGCTTCAGCCTCCTACTGGAAATGATCTCGGTCCCACCCCCAACACGACAGCATGAGCAGCAGATAGGAGCCTGAGAAATGCCTCCCAGAGGACAACATCTGCAGCCAGAAGAAAGGCAGCCCTGTAGCTCTCTTGGAGATCTCTACACGGGAACAAATGTCCTCATGTTACAGAAGAGATGCTCATCTTCACGACAGCCAGGCACAGGCCTGGGGCCGAGGATCGACAGGAGGGCCAGTGGATGCCGGACATTCTTCGCCTCAGGAGCAGCAGTAGTTGGGCCTTTGTGCAGATGTGACTACTCGCGCTGCTTTTCATCTATATGGGTGGGGCGCGGGTATCTAACTAATATGCACATGTCCATCATGAATACGGTGTTAAATGTGTGGAGGTAGCCAAGGAACAAGGACCTATACGATACACCTGCGATCACGGATAATTTTGGGACCAGCCATTGTACAAAAGCAGGGAGCGGGAAATTAATTGGATTGCCATTCCAAGTAAAAAGAAAACAAGTAAGATCGGTCACATGTTTATGATGCCAGAAGAAAGCAGCAGTTTGTCACTTAACGCTACTTACCGTCAATAATCCCAATGATAGCTTCACCTTTTAGTTTAGACCGTAAAGAAGCACGAGCCCTGCAGGAAAAAGCGTGCCACACAGTTTCTCGGTAAAGAAATTCAGACGCACAAAACCCCTTTAAATATTGTAATCACAAGATAATTAAATGCCGAGTCATCTTGAATAATGCTTTTTAATTATTCCCCTTAGTCGCTCACCTTTCAGTGTATTTGCAATCCAACAGCGTGGGCTTATTGATTTCAGTCGTTAAGTGGTGCACAAGACATTTTCCGAACCCAGTGCACAGAAAATAAGTAGCACGACACGATAATAAAAGTTAAACATCAAGCGTGGCAGAAGGTGTGGCTGCCATACTTACAGAGAAAGCACTGGGTCGCACGAGAATGAAAGTGAAACATCATGCACAGGACATTTTCCATATCTAGTGCAGACAAAACAAGAATGAAAGTTAAACATCAAGCGTGGCGAAAGGTGCAGCTGCCATAATTACAGTTAAAGAGCTGCGTGACACAAAACTAAAAGTAAAACATCAAGCACAGGACATTTTCCATATCTAGTGCAGACAAAACAAGAATGAAAGTAAAACATCATGCACAGGACATTTTCCATATCTAGTGCAGACAAAACAAGAATGAAAGTGAAGCACAAGTTACTAACTTGTGTAACGATATATCTGTAAGAGACAGTAGTTAGTGACAGATTCCTTACCTTAGAATATCCCCAGGCGTCAGGCTGGATCCGGAAAGTTTTTGCGTAGCAGTACCCTTGCGCGTCGGTAGGTGGCGTCGTGCGGCTCCGCGTCCGTCATCAGGATTGCCGGGATGACGTCGCGGGCAGTACTTAGATGCCGCCCCTGCGCGCTGACGTCAGTTCTGTACACGACTTTCCACGCCAGGAACGCAGAGCCATGCAAGAAGCTGACATAGGTGTCTGAAAAATACTAGGGCCCTGAAAGGGATGACCTTAACCCTAGAAATCAGTTCGCAGAACTGGGAGGATGGGTGGGGCGGTAAGGAATCTGTCACTAACTACTGTCTCTTACAGATATATCGTTACACAAGTTAGTAACTTGTGCATCTGAAAGATACACGTTAGTGACAGATTCCTTACCTTAGAATAGATACCCCAGCAATACCAACCCCGGTGGTGGGTCTGCGAACAGATTCAGACAAGGAAGTCCCGGAGGACAGAACGGCCAAAGAAGCCGTCCCTCCGGACCTGGCTGTCAAGGCAGTAATGTTTGGTAAACGTGTGCAGCGAGGCCCACGTAGCTGCCTGACATATATCCTGCAACGGAACACCGCGGCCTAAAGCCGTGGTAGCAGCCGTAGCCCTGGTGGAATGGGCACGCAGCCCAAAAGGAGGCTCCTTCTTAGCCAAAGAATAACAGGCCTTGATACAGAAGATGACCCAGCGGGATATGGTCCTCTTGTGTACCGCCCGACCTTTTTTGGCGCCCACGTAGCCAACAAAGAGCTGGTCATCCACCCGGAACTGTTGTGTGCGGTTGAGGTAGAAGGAAAGCGCACGTTTTGGGTCCAGACGGTGGAGCCTCTCTTCCTCTGGAAGGATGCGGAGGCGGAAAGAAGGTGGGCAAAGTGATGGTCTGCCCAATGTGGAAGGCAGTAACCACCTTTGGCAAGAAGGACGGACGCGTCCGAAGAACAACCTTGTCTGGATGAACAGACAGAAAGGGGGGTTTGCATGAAAGAGCCTGGAGCTCACTCACCCGCCGAGCAAAGGTGATGGCCACCAGAATGGCTGTCTTCAGAGTCAGAAGACGAAGAGGACAGTTATGCAGAGGCTCAAAAGGAGCGCACATTAAGAAGGTAAGAACCAAATTTAAGTCCCACTGAGGCATTATAAACGGAACAGGAGGAAAGAGGTGCGTAATGCCTTTAAGAAACCTGTTAACAACAGGGGACTTAAAAAGAGAGGGCTGATCAGGAAGCCTGAGGAAGGCCGAGATTGCACAAAGATAGCCCTTGATGGTACCCAGGGCAGAACCCTGTTGGGCCAGAGAAAGAAGGAACAGAAGAACCTCAGAAAGAGGGGCAGAAAGGGGATCCACAGCCTTTGCTGTGCACCATGCCACAAACTTGTTCCACCTGCAGGCGTATACCACTTTAGTGGAGGGACGCCTGGCTGCCAGAATCACATCACAAACTTCGGGAGGCAAGTCGAAAGGAATCAACTGCCGCCGCTCAATCTCCACGCAAGCAGGTGTAGACTGGACAGGTTCGGGTGGAGGACCGTCCCCTGCTGCTGCGACAGAAGATCCTCCCGAAGAGGCAGACGGATCGGGGGATCTACGCTCATACTGAGTAGCTCGGGATACCAAACTCTTCGAGCCCAGTCCGGAGCCACAAGAAAGACTTGGGCCCGGTCGCGCCGAATCTTCTTCAACACTCTGGGTAGAAGTGGTATAGGCGGAAAGGCGTACAACAGACCGCAACTCCACTCGCGACGAAAAGCGTCGCCGAGCGAGTGCCGCCTTGGAAATTCCAACGCGCAGAACTGCTGACATTGCACGTTCTCTTCGGTGGCGAACAGATCTAACCAAGGTTCTCCCCACTGCTGAAAGAGACCTTGCGCCACCTCCGAGTGAAGACGCCATTCGTGATCCATCATGCACCTGCGGCTGAGGTTCGTCCGCCCTGGCGTTCAGGGAACCTGCCAGGTGTTGAACCATCAGGAATATGCCCTGATGTTCCAGCCATGTCCAGAGGCGCAGAGCCTCCTGACATAGGGTCCACGACCCCACCCCGCCCTGTTTGTTGCAGTACCACAAGGCGGTGGTGTTGTCTGTGAACACCTGCACTACCTTCCCTTTGACAGAGGGAAGGAATGCCTTGAGTGCAAGTCGGATCGCCCGGAGCTCCAGAATGTTGATATGGAGCCGGGACTCCGCCGGAGACCAGAGGCCTCTGATCTCCGCCTCTCCCATGTGACCGCCCCATCCCAGAAGGGACGCATCCGTCACAACTGTGTGCTCTGGCTGGGGAAGGGAGAGGGATCTGCCCATGACCCATTGCTGGTTCGAGAGTCACCACTGCAACTGGTTTGCAGTCCCCTCCGAGATCGGAGGGGACTGGTGCCCTGGTGCTGCGCCCACTGGAACTTCAGGTCCCACTGCAGAGCCCGCATATGCCATCTGGCATGATCGACCAGCAGGATGCAGGAGGCCATGAGGCCCAGCAGCCTCAGGGTCATCCGTACCGAAACCCAGGATAAAGGCCGAAAGATCGGAATCATAGCCTGAATATCCCAGACTCGCCGTTTGGGAGGATAAACCCGAAACTGCGTCGTGTCCAGAACTGCTCAGATGAAAAGTAGCTGTGGAGAGGGAATCAGGTGCGACTTCGGCACGTTGATGGAGAACCCCAGCGAGTGCAGGAGTTCGGCCGTAGTCTGGAGGTGGGAGACGACTGCCTGGGACGAGCCCGCCTTCAGCAGCCAGTCGTCGAGGTAGGGGAAGACTGGAACCCCTGACCGGCGCAGATGAGCTGCGACCACCGTCATCACTTTCGTGAACACCCGAGGGGCGCTGGTAAGGCCAAAAGGGAGCACGGTGAACTGAAAATGCTCGAGGCCTACCGTGAACCGCAGGTAACGCCGGTGGGCCGGCAGGACGGGGATGTGGAAATATGCGTCCTGCAAGTCCAACGCTACCATCCAGTCTCCAGGGTCGAGTGCAGTCAAGACCTGAGCTAGGGTGAGCATCTTGAACTTCTCCTTCCGGAGGAAGCGATTGACGTTCCGGAGGTCCAAGATAGGACGCATGTCCTCCTTGTCCTTTTTGGCACCAGAAAGTAGTGGGAGTAGCAACCACGTCCTACTTCTGGGGTCGGAACGCGCTCGATGGCCCTCTTGGCCAAGAGGGCCGCAACTTCCTTTTGAAGAAGCACTAAGTGATCCCCTGACATGCGGTGGAATTGAGGTGGCATGGCTGGGGGGGTGGTCTCGAAGGGGAGGGAGTAGCCCCTTCGGACAATGTCCAAGACCCACCTGTCCGAGGTGATGGTACGCCAGAGGTGAAGGTGATGGCGGACCCTGCCCCCTACTGCCGTGCTGTGCACCTGAAAAGAAGGACTAGGAGGGCTTGGAGGCCGCAGATGGGCGGAGTTGGTGGCCTGACTTGCACGCTGGTTGCCTGACCCGCCACGGCGGGAGCCACGATCTCGGCCACGCGAAGACGTTTGCTGCGCGGGCCGGTGGCTGGGCAGCGGACGTGACTGGGCGCCCCTTCCGTGGCCACGAAAGGGGCGAAAAGCAGACGGTTGCGGAGGGCGTACAGCAGAAAGGCCCAGGGACTTGGCCATAGCCCACGAGTCCTTAAAGCGCTCCAGCGCATGGTCTGCCTTGTTCCCAAAAAGACCGATCCCATCAAAGGGCATGTCCATAAGGGTGTTTTGGACATCACCCGAGAAACCAGTGGTTCTCAGCCAGGCGTGACGGCGCAGCGCCACTGTCGTCGCAAGCGATCTGCCTAGCGAGTCGGCGGTATCAAGGCCATATCTGATGGTGTACTTTGCCGCATCTCTTCCCTCCGCAATGGTGCAGGTAAGCAGTGTCTGGACCTCCTCAGGACACTGGGGCAAAACCTGCGCCACCGAATCCCACAAGGAGTGGGAATATCGGCCCAAGAGGCAAGTGGTATTGACGGACCGCAAGCCAGCACTGGAGGAAGAAAAGACCTTCTTCCCAAATTGATCCAGGCGTTTTGATTCCCTATCCGGGGGAGCGGTAGGCAAGGCGCTTTGGAAAGCAGAGGCTTGGACCACCAAGCTCTCAGGGGTGGGGTGTTGGGAGAGGAACAGGGGGTCGCCCGGAGCAGGGCGATGGCGTCGGGCCACGTTCCTATCCACAGGAGCCCCTGTGGTGGGCTTGGACCAGGTCCCCAAAAGAACGTCTGAAAGCGCCTCGTTAAACGGCAGCAGTGGCTCCGAGGAGGTAGCCGCCGGCTGAAGCACTTCCGTCAGGATGTTAGTCCTGACAGCCACGGTAGGCAACTGGAGGTGTAAGGCCCCAGCTGCTCTACGCAACACCGTTGCAAAGTTTGCTCCCTCCTCCGTTGCCACAGAAGGAGGAGACCGCATGCCAGAGTCAGGGGAGGTGTCCAGACCACTGGCATCCCCAAGCTCCTCAGCCCAGTTCTGATCAAACTCCCACTGCTGTGTGAGAGGGTCATCAGACCCCTCCCAGTTCTCCTCGTCCTCCAATTCTGGTTCAAAATAAGGAGGAGGGACATGCGGGACCCAAGGTCTCATCGGCGTCGGAGCCGGCGTCGAGCGACGCCGGTCCGGCGCCGTGTCCGGATCCGGAGAGAACCGGGGAACGACGCCGCCCGGAGCTCCGGGCGGCGTCGGGAACGGCGCCGGAGAGATCGGCGCCGGTGGAGGTGTCATCAGGTCAACCGGCGTCGATCGGGGTTGTGGCAGCACCGGAGTCGGGGCCGGGACCGAGGCTGGTGTGACAGGCGGCGCCGGGACCGGCGCTGGAGAAACCCCCTCAGGGCCCACGGGGCCCGAAGGCGCACCGGGGGGACCTTGAGGCCCGAAGAGGCGGGCCATGGCCGACAGGAACTCCTGCATCTCGGCCGGGGTCGCCCCCGAATCCGGGAAGGACGGGTAATGCGGGGGCGGCTCCGCAGGCACTCCCGGAGCCGCGGGGACGGTGCCGACAGGACCTTCAGCCGAGTCGCGAGACCGGCGAGGGGAAGTCGTCGAGCGATGACGCTTCTTCGACTTCTTATGCTTCGACTTACCAGAGGAGTGCGAAGACTTGGACCCCGACGACCGATGAGGACTCCGCGACCGGCCCCTCGCGTGACCGGTGCTTGGCGTGGCGCGGAGCCGACTGCCGGACCTCGAGGAGCTTTCGAGACCGCTCTCGCAAAGCCTTCGGATGCAAGGCCCGGCAGTCGGGGCACGACTTCGTGTCGTGGTCGCGGCCGAGGCAGTAGAGACATTCCTGATTCGGGTCTGTGATCAACATCATTCGACCACAGGCGTCACATGGCTTGAAGCCGGGCATCCCTACCGACACCTTCGGAGTCGAGAGACTCGAGAAACAGTGAAAAAATCACCCAAAAACATAGTCAAAAAATGACTAGGGCACTGTTCTTCCCGGATCTGCGCTTACTGGCGCGGAAAAATAAAGAACTGACGTCAGCGCGCAGGGGCGGCGTCTAAGTACTGCCCGCGACGTCATCCCGGCATTCCCGACGCCGACGACGGACGCGGAGCCGCACGACGCCGCCTACCGACGCGCAATGGTACTGCTACGCAAAAACTTTCCGGATCCAGCCTGACGCCTGGGGATATTCTAAGGTAAGGAATCTGTCACTAACGTGTCTCTTTCAGATACATCATGCACAGGACATTTTCCATATCTAGTGCAGACAAAACAAGAATGAAAGTTAAACATCAAGCGTGCCGAAAGGTGCAGCTGCCATAATTACAGTTAAAGCGCTGCGTGACACAAAACTAAAAGTAAAACATCGCGCACAGGACATTTTCCATATCCAGTGCAGAAAACAAGGAACATAACACAAGAATAAAAGTTTGTTTGTCCACATGTGCCCTTAAGGTGCAAAGACTTGCCGTACACCTTGTCACAACCCTGGGCGCGGCAGTGGTGCCGCTTGGCGGGAGTGCTCGGGAGCGCGGTGCCGTGAAGGGGCATACCGGAAGCTGGGGTTGGCGGCCTTTCAGACAGGGTGGCGCAGCCCCTGTCCAGGTTGCCGGCCAAGGAGGCTGCACTGTAATAAAATATTAACACGGCACGCCTCAACTAAACAACAAGCCCTGAAACATTAGGCACACAGTAAATAATTAAAGAAAAACACAATCGAGTCTCACTGAAAGGCAGCCCAAAAAAAAAAAAGCCATGAGGAGTACTAACGAAGACGGTGCAGCTCGGAGCGGCAAGGTGGGAGGGAACCAAGCGGTGTTTACAGCTGCAATGCCCATACAGGAGGAGGAAGGAGGGGCCATCACACGCTGAACAGAGTGATGGCCAAAACAAACCTTCTCTGAGTGAAATCGCCAGCCAGGGAGCTAAGCCCACAAAGGAGGGACATTTAAACAAATGCATCAATAACAGGCCAGCATTTGTAAATGACACACATAACAGCCAATGGCAATTGGTTGGTTTGCCAGAGCCCCTAGAGGAGATACAACAGGTCGATCATGCTCGACCTAAAAAGTGCAGTTTCCTTTTTAGTAAATGAAAAATAGCAAAGCAATGCAAATAACCCCGACGAAAGTGTGATTGATGTTTACGAGACTAATGCAGGCTAGCGGGTTGGTATGAGGTTTCAAATAATACCATACAATGGGTATATTGGTGTAACAACGCATCTACAGGAAGGAAATGTGAAGTGTATAATTTTGATAGGTATATCTGTAGACGGTTCTGCTGAAAACTACAACGTAGCTTTAGCAATGCTTCAAGTAGTCCTCAAATAACAAAATAACACCTACTAGTGTAAGGGCAGTGAAATTGGCCGGTGCTCCTCGCGTGAAAAAACAGAAATGATGTAGCGCTAACTAATAAGGAGCATGGAAACCAAAACCGAGGCATGAATTAACCAAGTAGAAGAAGCATGCCAGAAAACCAGAGATTGCACTCCGTAGAGTGATTACTGCAGGTCTTGCAGACAGCGTATGCGCTCTGATGCTCAACCTAAACAGTCCAACCATTAGTTTTCACTTACCTGAATGGAAGCTACGCGCTGCTTAATAGTCTCCAGACACCACAATGACTCATATGAAAGGCATCGTGCACACTTCAGCATGTCTCCTTAAGTACCCGAAGAAGTTCAACCCCATTTCTCCAACAGTGCGATAACTACACTGTCTCTCGCTCCAAGTCCTCCTGCATATCTCGCTGAGAAATTAATCACTTCAAGTGAACAACACCGTACCAGAAGTGAGGAGATTGTCTGACAGGAAACTAAGTAAGAAAACTAGAAGGCTACCCTGCTCCATCTATGCACCCAGGTTCTTGAAAAACATCCTCTTTTTAGCATAGGAACAACCCTCACCGTCCTAAATTTCAGGTAGGAACTTAAGACATATCACTTCAGAGACCACTATCTCCCTAAATGATTAGAACCACATATTCTGTATCATTGTAAAAGGTAATGTATCTTACTGAGAATCTATGCCCCATGTTCAGCATTACAGTGCTTTCCAGCTTTTTGATCTGTACACTCATGTATACAAAACCTACCAAAGATGTAGTGGGCAACAGTGCTTGCTTTTTGCTGTAAAAGGTGCATTTGCAATGCATCAATACAGCCTGTGACAGAATCCTGCCAATACTCTAATTCCTCACTTGCATCTTTTTGAGTCTGCCTCTCATCTGCCTTCAAGAAAAGGAAAAAAAGAAGTCCTGTTAACCAGTCCACTTGACTTGGTATGGAACAGTTCTCTAGTACCAGCTCTTTGTAACTAGTTTAACCAGAATGACAGTAGTAAAAGCTAAGAATAGTGTGTATTCCTCTTGAAACTCAAGGTGTGAAGAAGCCAAGTAATGTCAATAAGTATATGCTCTATCCATTTATATATTGACCTTTGTTATTAATTCGCCACCCATTAAATACTCCGCTGTCAACATTGATGCGGTCCACGCTATATTAAAGTTCAAATGAATAAAACAACTGTTTCATTAGCAGCATTTTCTCCGCCCAATAAATCTGATACTCTCTCTTTCTGTCACCATCTCTACTTTTCAACATATTGCTTTTGAGTTGCCTCTCACCTGACACAGCACATGAAGCAAGTAGCAGTGCAAGACTCCTTCACAAAACACAAATAGCAATGGCAATAGCTACACAGAGGCAGGTTGACTATTTACACATTTGGGTGAATGCCAGGAGGGTAGGGTTATGTTAAAGACACTGGGACCACTCCATGCTGGTTTGGACCTGCTCCCTTCCTGGCTCAGAACCACTACAGACCAAGTACTCACATTCCCTCTTAGTAGCTAAAGAGAAAAACGCTACTCCTAAAGCTGCACTAGCTAGGCACTTGTTTCGTGTAGTGCCTTCCCCTAATCATCTTGTAAGTTGACCCTTGGCACCTCTTCATATTTCACACCTTGAAGGGACTTCCGTTTACGGCCACTTGAGGGATATCCAGCCCAAGCAGTTTGAAAGAAACCTAGCCCAAAATACCTTGAGGGACAACCAATCCAGGCAGCTTGATGCTTCTCACTCGACCCATAGGTCTCCCTCTTTAATGCATTTAGAGTATAATAGCAGCAAAGTAAGCCTACCTAGCAAAATAGGTACAGCATGGGTAGCAAGTGGCACAATGCCATGTGTGCCTCCTCCAGTCTGTTGTGGATTTTTATGCTTATTTGGCATTTGTGTCCCTCTCATGCTATCCAAAAGCACTCTACCAGCAGGTATTTCTAAACACAAACTTAGTAATGTAAAAACAAAGATACAAGTCCAAAAATGCATATTGAAAAGCTACAAGAGCTATGTTTCTGTCTATATCAAGATTGAATAGGTTCTTTTTAAAGATCTTTTATATTTAATTTGTTTTATTGAAGTTTCCATTTCACATCATAGTGCAAGCTGGGGCAAAGCTGGTATATTAGCCAGGACATTTTAAAACAAGCTTTGGTAATGCATCGGTTAAGCCTATGTAATGATTAAAGAGTTATTTTCATCGATCATCCTCTGGGAGAAGGAACGAGCTCCCTGAGAGATAACACGGGAGTGGAGAGGATGTGGTGCAGCAGCCAGAGCTGCTGACTGGAGAGCTGGGGATCCCGATTCGAATCTCGGGTTCGAATCTCGCAGTGCCACCAACATCCTGTGATTCTATGCAAATTAATATCTCTCTGGGTGATACATTGTTATATAAATATGCTGCAAGAGTTAAAGGCAAAACTTTATGAAAATATAGTTCCACCAGAGCAGATGTTAACAGTATTTCAGCAGCGGGAAACTGAGAAGAGAAGCAGATGAGAAACAAGCATTGGTAAATGCAGGAAAATATGCTACAGCCAATAGAAACTGAGGAAAGGTAAGTGGCACACACAGGAACCAATGAGAAGCCAGGAAAGAGAGGAGGCAGGATGTAAGTTTATATTAAAAACAATAGATTCCTCAAGCACAGCACAAGTGAAACCTATAAAGGCTGTTACTGCTCTCCCCACAGACCCGGGGTTAGCTTGTGCTAAGAATGCACTCCTGTCCCCTCATATACTACGACAGATTGTGAGCAAAACACACTATTGTTCCTGCAGAGACTGGAACCGATTGTGAACACACTTGTATTTAGAGATGAAAGTGGGGTACTGGATGTGGGAAAGAACGCAAGGGAATGGAAGAGTGTGATAAAGGGACATAGACTGAGTTTGGCATTGAGGGCCAGATCAACAAAGCATTTTTCTGGTTGCAAACGGCCCGATTTGCAGAATCGAGCTGTTTGCGACTGGAAAAATGCTTTTTCAAATGTGCAAAATACAATTCGGTAGTTTGTTACCGTATCGCATTTTACCTTTGCGATTCGGTATTTGGAAGAGGCGTGTTTAGCTTGTCCCTTCCAAATACTGAATGGGTATGTTATCTATTACTGTTTTGCAACCGAATCGCAAAACAGTAATACTTTACCACCAGTTTAATACCCCTTTGAGAATGTAAATAATATTTTTTAAGAGCAGGCACTGGTCCGGTCCCATGGACCCCTGCCTACTCTTGAAAAATGAAACTTCAAGGTTTCATTTTTTTCTTTTTAAACGCATCCCATTTTCCTTTAGGGAAAAAGGGCTGCATTAAAAAAAAATATTGCTTTATTAACAAGCATTGGTAAATGCATTAGGTTTCGCCTATGTGATTAATAATATTTTTGTTTTTGTTTTACGTTTTAGCTTGGTGAGCAGTTGTGCAATGTAAGTTACTGAAGCTCCCGAAAAAAGTGTTATGACTTGTTTATTGAGAAAGCCAATATGTTGTGCAGTAACTGGTGGTAATATAATGCGGGGAGATTAGGTAAAGGGCGGAGAACAAAGTAAAACAAGCTCACGCTCTTCACAAAACACCAGGCAGTTTGACAGGCAAATGAGACAATAACTGAGGCAGGTGGGTCTAAAGATGCATTTCAAATGTGTCACCGCGTGTTCTGCATGGACTGCTGGGATGGATATCGAGGAAATTGTGCAGCCACACTGGACAATACATAAAGTCAGCGGAGGGGCATCACTACCCAAATGTGTGTCTGGAGAGCAGCCTGGAAGACATTTGAAATGTAAATGTATTGAATCAGTGCACTGTCTCCACAAAGTCCTTCTTGGGATCATTTGGGTTGAGCAGGACAATGCTGCACAAACTCAAGCCACAATAACAACTTTAAATCTTAGCTCCATCCTGTTTTGTGTAACAATTCGTATAGTAACAGTCACTACTTGGCTAAAAACATAACATAGTAATAATCACACGAACTTGTTACCTGAGAGTCAAACACACGCAACAGGAACCCTTGATCACATTTCTACATCACTAAATACAAAAAAGTAATTTGGTTTGGGTATCACCGCACATGAATGCTTTTCAAAGCGATATGAAATTTTAGAAGTAAACAGAACTTGAATTTAAGTGCAATGTGATATATGAACAAACTGAACTCTCAATCAAATAGTCTTGTCAAAGTCCTTAGAAGCTTTTTTTCTCAGTGGAAGACCCTAACTGGATAAACGATTCTGACAAAGTTCGGGGCAGCGGGTACTTGAGACAGCAGCAGCCTTCACAAAAGGTATGCTCATGTGCACAGCCAAGAGGCAACACAAGTATAATTAGAGTGAAACTGTACTGGCCAATGGGGCAGTGCAATAGGAAATCAAGAGTTAATGTGGATATAATGAGTAATAGTACAGAGGTAGCAACATAATGGCTATGAAATGAAGAACTAACCGTAATCAATTGAGATTGACTTGAAAAACGGCACATGGAATCCAATTAGGGCACTTACATGGCCAGAGGAATGAGGAGAGGGGCCCACAACGATAAAAAGTGGTCCCAGCCAGGTGAAGAACCTGTGAACAATGGTCAAGAATTAACAGGGGAGGGGAGTAGCAGGGGGGCGACTGGGCCAGAAAGAGACTCAGCATGCAACAAGGTGAACAAGCATACCTGTTTGCTGGCAGGGTTCATGCTCAACACAGGTAAGTATAGTGCAATGGCGATACCATCAATAATTGCTCAGGCCGCGCGCTGCAATATGGTCAGGGACTACCGCCAATCCCCCTCCCTGTCCTGCGCATTACCACCGTTAAACAATTAAAGCAATTGGACATGAGAGGAGTTTTCTTTGGAAGGCGGGGGGTCTCGCGACCCCCCGGCCGTATTTATTAAAACATGAAAACAAATTAAAATTTGAAATAAACAATATTTACACAAGCATTTTTATGCAGAAAATTAGACATTAGGTACAATCAATGTAGACAGGTATCAATGGCTAACCTTAACAAATGTCTAATACAGCGTGTTTCCTAACCGAATCTAACATCCTTATTACTTTTCTGCATATCCTAGTTTTGGGCCTACGGCAAGGTCGCTAACCGGTGTCAAATCCTTATTAACCAGCTACGCCCTCACGTATGAGTGCGCATGCGCAGAGGGCCCGTTTACCGAGAGGGTACTTCCCCCCTCCCGGTTACCCCGTACGCTCCATGAACTCCATTACCCAAAGGGGGGCCCTTGCACTCTGAGCCGTTTAATGACGTCATCGTGCACGTGCGGGGTGGCTAACCAGCCCAGAGAAGCGTGACTCCCCCTCCCCGCACCCATCCAACCAAGCGGATGTACCGCCCCTGGAGTTCTGGGAGAGACCACTTGCCCCTCCCCTGGGCGACCCCATTCCAGAATGGTGACGCCCCCTAAGGACCTTAAATTGACTGCTCACCGATCATGACCTTACCGCCTGACCAAGGAATATCAATAAATACGACAATTATGTTACCTGCAAACGGGAAAAAGGCCTAAGGACAAAGTTTACACAAAACCTTACTGTGCAACCATAGCTTGATACTTGAGCCTGTAAACGGGAAAAAGGCCTAAGGAAAACCCACACCAACTCACAAACTACAGTGAAAACGACCTAAAATGATACAATCAACATACAAACGCAAGAATCTGCTTCAGGGGCTGGTGGGTGGGAAAGATTATTCTGCGCCTTTGCGAGGCGCGGTGCAAGCCTGGGGAGTGCGGGAACAGAGGGCGCCTCCCGCGCTCCCGGCCTTTAACCCCTCTGGTGCAGACCAGTTCCAACTGGTCCGCCCCTCTGGCTCCACTCCTTTGCCCGGAAGCAATTAAATTGCTTCCGGGTCAAGCAGGAGCCAGCACCAATCGGCGGTGGGCGCGCCCGCCGCGTCATCAAGACGCGGCGGAGCGGCACGCCCCACCACCGAGAGTGCAGGGGAGGAGGGGGCCGGCGCCCCGCCATACGTGCGGGGGGCCGAGCGGCCCCCCTTTTCTTATGGTCAGGGACTACCGCCAATCCCCCTCCCTGTCCTGCGCATTACCACCGTTAAACAATTAAAGCAATTGGACATGAGAGGAGTTTTCTTTGGAAGGCGGGGTCTCGCGACCCCCGGCCGTATTTATTAAAACATGAAAACAAATTAAAATTTGAAATAAACAATATTTACACAAGCATTTTTATGCAGAAAATTAGACATTAGGTACAATCAATGTAGACAGGTATCAATGGCTAACCTTAACAAATGTCTAATACAGCGTGTTTCCTAACCGAATCTAACATCCTTATTACTTTTCTGCATATCCTAGTTTTGGGCCTACGGCAAGGTCGCTAACCGGTGTCAAATCCTTATTAACCAGCTACGCCCTCATGTATGAGTGCGCATGCGCAGAGGGCCCGTTTACCGAGAGGGTACTTCCCCCCCTCCCGGTTACCCCTGTACGCTCCATGAACTCCATTACCCAAAAGGGGGGGCCCTTGCACTCTGCGCCGTTTAATGACGTCATCGTGCACGTGCGGGGTGGCTAACCAGCCCAGAGAAAGCGTGACTCCCCCCTCCCCCGCACCCATCCAACCAAGCGGATGTACCGCCCCTGGAGTTCTGGGAGAGACCACTTGCCCCTCCCCTGGGCGACCCCATTCCAGAATGGTGACGCCCCCTAAGGACCTTAAATTGACTGCTCACCGATCATGACCTTACCGCCACAGGCCAGCATAGTTGACCGACTATCTGGCCCCCCCTATCCTCCTCTTCAGAAAGGTCATGTCTACTTAGAACCTCCCAGCCCTGCCAAAATGTTCTCCAGAAAAAGTTGGTTACCTGCCCCAGTCAGATGGACCCCGTCTTGCAAGAAGAACTGTTCCCCCAGATACACCCATGTGGTATATTCTGAAGTTGAGGTGACCGAAATAATTTCTCTATCTTGCTGTTGATCCTCTTTACCGAGTGATTCAACGCCCTGACCGAGTCCCCCCTCCATTTGAGCCTGGGAATCATCTGAGACCACACTATGGTGCAGCCTTGGCATGTTTTAGCTAGCCAGTTTACTTCCGATATTATCTCCTCCATCAGGACCCTCCTGCCCAATTTCACCAGATCGTTGCCCCCCAAGTGTAGGATAACTACTGCAGGCGGCGGGGTGTGTCTATTGAGCAACTCCGTAAAGAACCCCCTAAACTGACTGAGGCATAGGCCCCCCCTACCATGAAAGGAAACTTCGAAACCTCCTTGTTCCGCCCTCTGTCTATAGCTACCTGAAAAGAAAACAGATTTAACGCGCTTTACAAATGAGTGACCAACCACCCATACAACTTTCGTCTCCTTCCTCCGGTCCTGTGACCGCCGAGCTGAAGGTACTTGCTGTTGGTGACCCGGCAACAGTTTCCGCCCTGCGTGACAGGCTCGAGAAACTGAAATAGAAGCAAACAACAAGACAGGCGTCAGCGTAACTTACTTGTCACCTCAGAGCATGTGCATCCGCACATAACGTTTGTAACAGTTGGAAGACCATCTCCCAATCCTTTTTACGCTGCTCGCATGCAATCCTCTAGCAGTCGCCTCGGTGGCCGCACCTATCCTAAAGGAATGCGTCCCAAAATCCTTTGGATTGAAACCAGCCCTGTCCATTGCCATTGACAGTACTCGTTGGAATTGGAACCTGGTCAGTGGGGTACCGTCTGCATGCATTAACAATGCTCCCTCCTTCGCGCCCGCTCGCTGTTTGATAAAGGCTTCTACGTGGAACACTGGGCAGCAAGGATTACCCCGTGCCCGATGGAGTACCAGCTCGTCCCCCGGGCCTCCTGGTCAGTTTTGATTTACGTATGGTAATCAACAGCACCTCACCCAATATTTTTGTGTGTTCCAGTCGAATACCCCCAGCATGTCCTGCTTGCTGCTAGCCACCAGTTCCCCGACCCGGAAAGCCCCATAAAAGGCCAAAGTAAGGCGGCTCTGAACAAGAGTACTTCCCCATCCGAACTGCAGGTGTCAGACAAGGCATTCAATAATGATGCCAGCCGGTCTAAACCTATTGGTTGCCTGGAATCTGCGGTGGTTGCTTGCAGGCGCCGCCACCCCTTTAGTGCCTTCCGCACGACGAAACTATTCGTGGGATCTCTGCCCCCTGAGTTGCGCCATGAAAGACACGGCCGCCCTGTGTCTGCTAGCTGTCGCCGCTGAGCGCCCCTCCTTATGTAATGCATCTAGGTACTTAGCGAAACTCTCCTCATGCTCCCATTTCTCTGCCCAGTCCCGTCCCAAAAAGGAGCAATAAGACAAAACGCCCCTTCAGTAGCTGTCCTGGTCCTGGGCGCTAGGCTAGCTGCCACGAGGTTCTGTAGCTGGGGGCACCAATTTGCCAGAGTGTTGCTGGGAAGTGTGCAGGCTTCGCCTCTGCGGATGGTAGGTGTTCCCTGAATACCTGCATCTTGAAGCGAGAGAGTGCATCGGCTGCATTATTCAACACCCCTGGGACATGTTTGGCCCTAAACTGTACATTGAGTTTCATGCAAACCAACACAATCTCCTTAAGTAGGCGGAGTATAAACTTACATCGTGCCGCCTGCTGGTTGATACATTCGACTACCGTCATGTTATCTGACCAGAAGATTACAGATCGATTACACAACTGATCAGGCCAAACTGTTAATGCAACCCATATTGGAAATAGCTCCAAGAAACCGATATTAGCTGTCAGGCCGCTCGCATCCCACCAAACCGGCCACCGTTGGGCCACCCACTTGTTTCCCAGTATGGCACCAAAACCCACACTGCCTGCAGCATCCGTCCATAGACCTAACTCTGCAGACGTAGTAGGGGACCGCACCACACCACTCTGCCGTTGAAGCCCTCCAGAAATGCGATCCAAATGCGTATGTCCTGGCGGACCTCAGCCAGCAATCTAGTGTGATGGTGTTTCTCTGCAGGCCCGTCATGGCCTGCGAGATTGAGCGAGAGAAGGGCGTGCCATGGGTATGACTCTTAATGCAAAATTCAGCTGTCCCACAATCTGTTGTAGCTGCTGGAGCGTCACTCTATCTTTGACCAAACCTTGCTGGAGAGCTGCTCTAAATTTCGTGATTTTGTCTTTTGGCAACCTGAAACAGCCCTCCACTGAGTCCAATTCTATGCCTAAGAATTCCAATGTGGT
This sequence comes from Calotriton arnoldi, assembly GCA_963921515.1. NCBI lineage: Eukaryota > Metazoa > Chordata > Amphibia > Caudata > Salamandridae > Calotriton > Calotriton arnoldi. Next base: position 358,151 of record CAWUFW010014586.1, read on the forward strand.
TGCCGGGCCCACCGTCTTTCCGGGTGCCAGCGGGACCCCAAAAGCCCGCATGAGCACGCAAAATTCCTGCAATGCCCACCCACACTCCCGTGAGCCCGCCGACCCCAGAAAGAGAAAATCATCCAGGTAATGCATGACATGGTGGTGCCCTGACGTTTGCCTAAAAGCCCATTCCAAAAAGGAACTAAATTTCTCAAAGTAGGCGCATGAAACCGAACAACCCAATGGCATGCACATATCCATATAGAATTTGTTCTGAAAAGAGAAACCTAGCAGATGCTGATCTAGGGGATGCACTGGCAGTAGCCGAAAAGCCGATTCTATATCCGACTTGGCCATCAAGGCTCCCGGTCCGAGAGCCCTCAACATCTCCACCGCTTGGTCAAAAGACGCATACTTAACACTACAAATGTCTTCATTTATGGTGTCGTTTAATGAAGTGCCCCTGGGTGCAGATAGGTTATGAATGAGCCTGTACTCGCCCTCCTCCTTTTTAGGGACCACGCCGAGGGGCGAGCAAACAAAATTCGGTACAGGGATGTCATTAAACGGCCCCGCTATCCTACCTAGGCGCAGCTCTTTAGCTATTTTTGACGCCACCACATCTGGGTTGTGCTTAACTGAAAGTTGATTCCTACATTCTGGCGTTCCGGTATATCCCACCGCTGGGATCCTAAAGCCCTGACAAAATCCTTCCTGTAACATCGCCGCCGAGGCATGGTCGGGGTACCTGTTCAGCCAAGGAGTCATAGCCAGAATGTCAATGGGGGAATGAGCTACCAGACGGCCTCCTCCCCTACTCCTGCTTTTTTCTTCCCCTGTTTCCCGAGGCATTACCTTTATTGCGGCAGACTGTTTCTGGGTGGGAAGGATGGTTACAAATGGAACATGCGTGCCTGAACTTGCAAGTGCCCTGTGTCCTGGTGCATGTACGCTTGTTAAAATCCCAGCACACCCCTTTTCGCCCACCATTGCTCCCCGTCTTAGTGGCTGTCCCCCCCCCTGAGGTGACCGAAAGGGCTGCTGGTGATTGGAGTGGTAGCTTTTGCTCCAGCTTGGCCCCGCACCCCCTGCCGTAAACTGGCCATACCATGAAATTGAATCCACTCTATCCCATGATAATGCGTGGTCAAACTCCTTAGCCTTCCTGAAAGTAGTGTCGTACTCCTTCCACCCGTCCCCTCCATACTTCTCGCTCAAAGTTGTGATCCTACTCTGGTAACAAGCCATTTCGGCCTGCAAATTCGGGAAGCGCTCGGCTGTAATTGCCATAAACACAGAAAAGGCTCTAATCCAGTTGATCAATGTCTCCTCCACCCTGAATCTCGCCATTTCACCCCGCCATTCACTAGGCAACATCCAGTCTTTCTGTTTCCTAGCATACTCCATTTCCTGTTATCAACTAGCAAGGAAAACATATTGACATATTTTCCCGCCCAGATCAAATCCTTCACTTTTTGTGTCACATGTTGAGCCAGATTTTCCCTCCTGGAGGGTATTGTCCCTTCCCCCAGCACTGGTAATGCCACCTCCTTACCACTTTCTGCGGGTCGCGTTGGTTCACCAATCTTGTCCCTTCCAGAGTCGCTGCCCGAACCTGTTGCTTGTGGAGTAACGGGCGCGCTTGGCCCCCCCCCGCCACCCTGTGCAATCATGATCTTTGCCACCATTTTCTGAGCCTCCGCTGAGGGGTCCTCTCCCACCTCCCTGGCACCCACTGAAGGAGGTAACATCCCACCTATCCCTAGCCAAGGTAGTACAGCCGCTATCTGCGCTGCCAGCTCTGGCGGTACCCGACCAACCACTGGGGGTGCTGTAACTGGCATGGGGATCCCGAGCCGAGTGCCGGAATCGGCGCGGGTACCACCGGGACTACCGCGGGGACCACCTGAGGCACTATGCTTGGTATTGGCGCCGGAGAGGCCGGAGCCGGTGTCACCGGTAGATTTGTCGGGATTATGGGAGCGGGCACAGGAGCTACAGGCGGACCGAGCCCTTCCTCAGGGACCACCCCAGAAGGCCCCCCTCCTCGTGTGGCTTGGGGACCCGACCGCTACCCTTCTTGGCCCTGACCCGCTTGGGCAACGCATCCAAATCCCCCCTTGGCTGCGGGGGCACAATTATTCGCTTGGGTCTCCCGGATGGCTCAACCTGTTCGTCAAACCTTTGCCTGAGCTCTGCCACGCTCTTGCCTATCTGGTCAACCTTCCCCCATCTCCTGTCCATAGCTGTCATCTTGCACATCATGCCCTCCAGCATATGCTCCATGCGGGAGCGCCTCGCCCCACGACCACTAGCCATCCCCGCAACAGGTATACCACCTGCACTTACCCCCTACACTGCAAGCCCTGCTGTGTCTCAGTGCCCACTCACGCCTATCTGGTGTTTACCTGCTCCGAGCTGGAGGCACACAGACTGGCCGTAAGCACCACGCAACTGTGACCGCCACACACCAGCTAACCTGGGTGTTGGGCGAGCGCACTCTAGCCCGGCGGCCCAACAGAAGCAGTGAAATGCAGGCCTGCCTGTGTCCCCGAATCGCGTCGTCCCCGCGCCCCTCTCCTTTGGCTCAGTCGCGCTACCGAGATCCTAGGGTAAAAATTAGTTAGGGTACGGCACTGCCAAAAACTTTCAAACAAGGCCTATTTTGTGTGCAGCTGGTCCAACCACACCCCCGTTAAATACCTTGCCCTCCCAAAACAGTGCCACCACCCTTCACATCTCCTGCCAATCACCACCAACAAAATATATATATATGTTTTTTTTGTTTTTTTTTTAAATTTGAAACACCGAAGTTATGGCCCTTGAACCCTTGTCAAAAACCCTCACCATCCAGCTACTTAGCTAAACATTGCTCCCTGCAATTATTCTTTAAAAACAGCCTATTTGCCCATGTGGTCTCCCATCCATGTGCTGCCCCTGCCTTCCCTGCTTCGCCCCCTGTTACCGACTGTGTCTTTTCAGCTACAAGCAGACTCTGTGCGGCGGGTCAGCAGGGAGCACGATCCGCTCCTCGATGCTCGCCTAGCCGACGGACCACCTCCTCTCCCTGCAATCTGCCAGTATTCTCCTGCCCCTCAGCGGCGCTCCGCGACCACGCACGCCTCTGATTCTCCCGCGATGCAATCCCCCTCGCCGCTGCCTGTAGAGGGGAAAACACGAAAGATTATTCTGCGCCTTTGCGAGGCGCGGTGCAAGCCTGGGGAGTGCGGGAACAAGAGGGTGCCTCCCGCGCTCCCCCGGCCTTTTAACCCCTCTGGTGCAGACCAGTTCCAACTGGTCCGCCCCCTCTGGCTCCACTCCTTTGACCCGGAAGCAATTAAATTGCTTCCGGGTCAGCAGGAGCCAGCACCAATCGGCGGTGGGCGCGCCCGCCGCGTCATCAAGACGCGGCGGAGCGGCACGCCCCACCACCGAGAGTGCAGGGGGAGGAGGGGCCGGCGCCCCGCCATACGTGCGGGGGGGCCGAGCGGCCCCCTTTCCTGGTAACGTGGCTGGGGAAAGAAAGGGGGGGAGAGAATCAGTGAGAATGGAGACCGGTCGGTTGGACAGAGCGCTTCGGAGGCAAAGGAGAAGAAGGCACTCACCGCGAAGCCGCAGTGAGTGCAATATCTTTACTAAGCGTCATCCTGAAAGTGTTTTTCATAGTTCGTTAATTGAAATTAAGATTCTTTAAAGTGAGTTCTCATTCATAGAAGTATTCTTCATTTTCACAATGCATAGACAAATATATACATGTGTGTATATATACACACATGTGTCCGTTTCTGCCAAGATGAAGCAAGACACTGGTAAATGAGGGCGGAGGAATAGAAGCAAAACTGCATGCGTGTTAAGAATGAGAGCGTGCAGCATATGAAGCGTGCCGACAGCCAAAACGGGGGAAGAAAGCGGCCGTCATACTGGAGTGGGACTGCAATGGACCTGAAACGCCCAGAGGGGTTGAGGGTCGAATGTAAAAATTGGTGTTATAAAGAAAAAAGGCCCAACACATAGGGGACATTTAAGGGAAATAAGGAAATATATGCGGACGAAACTAAAGGAGCCGCATATACTCGGTGCAGTCTGCACATGTGTGCTAACAAGGGGAGCACAGTGGTCATAATGACGACTCTGCATGAGCAATCGAGAAAATTCGGCCATACAGCGAGGAAAAGTAAATCCTGATGGCAAAGGAAGACTGGTGGGTATACATGAGGTAGAAACTATGGGAAAGGAAGTTCAGCACACAATGAGACTGATGTAAAACCACAGAAACAAATATGTGATGTAAAGCACAATGAGTGCAGGCCAGTGACAGAAAATAGTCCCACAAAACGGATGAAAACAGTACTTGGGCCATGGGAGACTGATAAGAGCAAACATGTGGAACAGGAAATAGTACGTAAAAGCCAATAAAAACGGAGGAAAAGTAAGTTGCAAGCACACAAACCAATAAAAAGCAAGTGTAAAGCTTCTTTTAAGATTTATATTAAACACAATAGATTTCACAAGCATAGTGCAAGCGCTGTGCAGGCGAAACCTAAAAAGCAATCACAGTCATGGTGATCTGCTAATCTCAGCAGGCCGCCATGCCTGTGATGGCTGCGCTACTTAATGGGTCGCAAACTGCGACCTATCTAATTATAATTCATGGGACAAGCTGATTTGCAACCCACAAGGAATCCCTAAATGAAACTCAACAAGACAGGACGGGTCAAAGGGAGTGATAGAAATGGAATTCCTGGTTGGCTGAGGTATGCACCCAAGTCAGGCAGAAAACACCACTCTAGTCAGGGCAAGCTAAGTACACACTTAAAGATAGCTTGTGTTCACCCTCTGGTATCTTGGCACAGAGCAGTCAGGCTTATCTAAAGAGGCAATGAGTAAAGTATTTGTGCAACTCCCACAGTAAAACAATGCATACACCACAAAAAGACTCCACACTGGTTTAGAAAAATAGATATTTGTATTAGGTTCAGGAGTGTAGAATGACTATAGCCCAACTCCCAGGACATATTGTTTGGGGTCAAGAACACGTTTTCAGGCTTATTTTGTCCTTGGGACAAGTAGGCCCAAGTCCCTGCAGAACAAATCTTCTGGCTGCCAGTTACAGTACCACATTATAGAGCAGGGAATGGAATAATCTGCAGTTGAGATAATGTGTGTGTCCATATACTAATGCTTTTTAATTCAAACTTGTATTTATGGTTATTTAGTGCAAAGCCTTTATTATTAGGGTGAGTGTTCAAATTAAATTTAAGATCGGACTGCACTACTGACAATGGTTCCAGTAAAAATATGTGTTTACATGTTTGCAAAGTTTAACAATTTGGGGTTGCGTAAAATGTTCTCTGATCAGATGCAAATATTTGCAATAGCTTGAAAGCAAGATTGATGATTCTTTGCTTTCAAAAAATAATGTTCACATAAATTGCAACTAGGAAAAAAAAGTTTGGCTAAACTACTGTGAAATTTTGGGTACCATTTATTTGAAGCATCATTTAGTAAAATGTGTTGTGTGCTATTTTTCCCCAAATAAACTCGTAATATAAAGTCAGTGTAACCAGTTTCAACAAGATTATGGGGAACATGAAAATAAACAAGCATTGGCAAAGCCAATAGGTCGGACATTGGTGGTCAGCCTTTGGTTTTGTCAATGCGTGTCTTGTTTTGACATGGCTTTTATAAAACATTATTGTTGTGGGAGATGCTGGGAACTCACTGTTTAACAAACATTGCCAGAACTAATTAGGGGACCAATTCTTAGAGAAAGTCACATAACTGCATGCATGGTATAGGTCTTAGCACTTGTGCAGGTTTATGTATTTGATGTGTTCACAAGAATTTACAGGAGTAGAGCAGGAAATTGCACTCCTAGAAAATAATTGTGAATTTTAGCAAGAGCAAATCTGCATGTGTAGATTTGCTCATGCGAAAATCTGTTGAGCGTTCACAAGTTCACTTTCCCTCCAACCACTATTTTCCCAACCCTGGAAGAAGTTTTACTTCTAACCCTTGTCAGGAGTAAATTTCAAACCTTTCTCAGTATGGGAAAAGATTAGAGAAGAGCTGATGAAAACCCCTAAAACATGCAAGTTAGTAGTTTTGCAAAGACTCAAAAGGGCATTCCAACAAAGGAACTATTGCTTAACACTGCCTCCAGCTCCAGTATGCAGATTGGCCGAAAGCTGGGCAAATAAAGAAATTCCAAATATTCAAGCCCTACTGTAGTACTAGCTGTGGCATCATCAGAGAGGCTATTATCAGAGCTCTTATATAATGAGATCGCTGCCATAATTTGTCGCCACACTACATGGCACGAAAGGGACAAGTAGATTTTTTTACAGGACTTGATTTATGAAGCAACCTGTCCTATCGACAAGCAGATATTTCATTAAATTCCACAACCCCGTAGGTTCAAAACAGGATGAGAACGATAAAAATGATTTGATACCTTTCACGTTATACACTTTTCAAAGATAGTACTCTTGATACTACAGGAAACCAGATCAAAACTATAGCGATTCAATCAGCAGTTCTCTGGTGATATTGATTCAAAAGATAGGGAGCAAAAATCACAGTGTTTGAAGTACACTTGTTTCCATTAGGCAAATTATGGTAAAGTTCACGGAGAGTGCTGCCAAGATACACTCGGGACTACTGCCTTCAATGCGGTCTCACCAGACCAAAGTGAATAATTAAGGACCCCGGCAGGTACTTGCTCCATACCCTATGGTCGCCAAATCCCCCAATGAGGAGTTGGCCATGGGTACCTCGGAACTGGTGTGCAGTTACGTGGGTATGCACAATCCAGGAAAGGGTGAATGCAGAGGGGCCACCGCGCGGGCCGTACAATCTCAGCTGACCTCGCCGGCACAGTACCTTTCGTAGTCGGAGTGGTCCTTTTGTCACTGGGGACCGCCATGTCGAGCAAGGCGTGCAGCGCAGTTGCGTCAAGGGAAAGATTGGTTGCTACGGCAACGTGTCCAGAGGGCTTCCCTCAGTTCTGATGCATTGTCTTGGGTTCGGTGTCAGTGATTGAATTCAGCACGTGATGCTGAAGTTTGCATGTCACAGGAGTGGAGAGAGAGCCAGGTGCGAACAACAAAGTGCTGCGCTCGATCTCTGGAGACAAAGTCCTTCCCTTCTGTAGAGCCCTGACTCACAAATTGTGGCATGCTTCATCATCGGGCTTGCTAACAATCTCCCAACGCCTGTGATGGAGCATAGGGGTGGGGAAGACAATACAAACAAATAATGAGCGGGATCAAAGAAGTGCAGAAATTAAACATAAAACTGACTCCTACACTAATCACAAACATGTTTAGGGCAGAGGTATATGCACTTTAGCACTCGTTAGCAGTGGTAAAGTGCTCAGACTCCTGATGCCAACAAAAAGAGAATCAGAAAAACAGGAGGTAGAAGGCAAAAGGTCTGGGGAAAGATCATCCTAAGAATGCTAGGTCTAACAGAGTGGAACATAAAAAAAGAAGGATTAGAGAGAGGGAGCAGAGAGAAGGACTGAGAGAGGAACACAAAGGGATAGGTAGACCTGCTTCACGAAACCCAGTCCAGCTTCAGACCAAATTTTAGCACTGAATCCGCTCTTTTATTAGCTTCTGAGTCTCTGCGACTAATGGCCAATGAAGGCAAGACAGATGCCCTTGTCATGTTGGATCTAAGCGCGGCCTTTGACACCATACCCTATGGTCTGTTATTAGAACGGCTATGGAAGCAAGGTGTCGGGGTCATGCCCTCGACTGGCTTGCAGATTTTCTTCAAAATCACACCTTCCAGGTTTTCCAGCAGCCTTGTATCTCTGAAGTCCAATCTCTGCAGCAGGGAGTGCCACAGGGTTCGGCTTTGAGCATCACCCTGTTCAATTTGTACATGCACCCCTTGGCGGATGTGAATGAGCGCCATGGCGTTAAGATTGTGTCTTACTCTGAGGACACTCAGCTGATCATCACGTTGGAGCAGGATGAAGGCAGAGAAGCGGTCAATTTTAAAGCATGCTTAGCGGACCTGGCCAAATAGATGGACTCTAGCTGCCTGAGACTTAATGGAGGAAAAACTGATGCTTTGGTAGTAGGGAAACAGCCCTCAATATGGTACACTGCGTGGTGGCCTAGTGAACTGGGCCCCACACCTGTCCGTAAATAAAAAGTAAAAAACCTCGGCTTCTGGTTTGATTCCACTCAGTCTTATGACTGAGTGATTTCTTCTGTTGCTGAAACTGTATCGGGGTACTAAATATGCTCCGTATAATCTTGGGGCTCCTTCCTGACTCATCAACAAAGACTGTAGTCCAGGCTTTTCTGGTGTCCTGATTAGACTACTGTAATGTACATTATGTGGGGGTCTCTAAGGGCAGGCTGAAAACGCTTCAAAGGGTGCAAAATGCTGCTGCTCGGATACTACTGAATATTCCTAGACCACCTTCCAATGGCACAGATCTTTATCAGCTTCACTGGCTCCCCATTAAGGACAGAGTATCCTCCAAAGCACTCTGTTTTTGTCACAAAATTCTCAGTCACAAAGGCCTGCGCTACCTTTTTCTTCTGATCAGATCTTATCATCCTAACAGGCATCTCAGATCTTCAGGGACCGCTTTGATGGTCGTCCCTAGGGTTAATAGAGTACGCTTAGGAGGTGGTTCCTTCAGCTTCCTGACCACTGGGCTCTGGAACTCAATGCTTTGGACTTGATAAAGGAGCCTACTGAAGTCCTGTTTTCAGAAAAAACTGAAGACTTGGTTCTCTTTTATTATAAGCTGAGCTTATGGCAGAGCCATGTGGCTCTAACATAGGAATCCAGCGCGGGATACTCTGAATGGAGTAACGAGGAGCTTTATAAACTTTTAACATAACTTTAACATAACATATGTGTACATGGAGATGGAATAAGAGAAAATAGCAGAATAACAGGTATATATAGTGCACTATAGATAGACTGATAGGATAGATTTAAGATATAATAGATGAATCATATTGTTGTTCTAATGTCTTTTGCAGTGTACATTCATGCTCCAAAGTAAAAGGCAGACACAGACACTGCTCACATTAACAGTGTCATGGGAGTGCAAAGGTAAAAACCAATCACCATGCAGGTACAGTCAAATGTTGATTGGCCATTTTTCAGGCCTTCTGCTGTCAACCACATTGATAGCATGTATACAAGACCTGTCATGTGCTAAGCAAGAGACCTCAGAGAGAAGGAGCTCCTTCTTCACAGAGCGGATGGAGGTTTACGAGAAAAGGTCGCAGTTGCTATGGGAGTTGGAGTGTGCTTGCTTAATTGCATGTCTGTGTACATGCACAACTCTGTGTGAGCATGGCCTTTCTCTCACAGTTAGACCACTCTTGAGGATTATACACATCGTTAGCACAAAGGTAGATACAAAGGTTTGTGATAGCCCAGTGTATACTAGCTAGACACATGCTGTACCGGTAGCTAGAATACCTAAATTGAGAGCACACTATAGCTGGGCACGTTTTGCAGAACCATGTTGTCAAAAACAACATTATGCCATGTTCACACATGTATGCCCATGTACAAGCCGTTTGCAACCATGGTGTGCCTGTGAACATGCAGATAGCAGGTTCAGTGTCTTTCTTCATACATGAACCTACTGTTTGTCTTGGATTCAAACCCATCAGAAACACTGCACACCCATACTCCATGGAGGCACAGTTGAGGCCTGCCTCCCATGTCCCCTAACCCTCCGAGACTGCATAAATGCTGAGGAGCAGCTTTCCTTCCACAAGAAAAGTGAAGAGTGCCCTCTTTACAAAAATAATCCACTTAACAGTGCAAAGATTAAGACTTCATGCCCAACAGTGGCGTAGCTACGGGGGTGTTTGGGTGTTGCACCACCCCCCACCATCCCCCCAAAGATATATTCTCTAGTGATAGTTGGGTACAAGTGCTTTCAGTCGGGTTTGGTGGGGTGTCTGTATGTTTGTGAAAATCCAAGGTAAAACCCGACGGACAAAAACACACACACACACTCGCTCTCTTGTCTCTGTTTTGAAGATCTCAAAAAATGTTGGTTAGTTTGAAAGATATTGTGTTTTAAGTTCTTTAACGAACTGCCTCTTAAGAGCCCCTTAATATAGGAGGCTGGCTCAGTATATGTTAAACACTTATTTAGGTGAAGCACCTTGCACTAATCCAGACAACCCTTATGGTGATTTTAGTGGTCTTAGACAACCATAGAAAGCTCTCTAAGTGGTAGCTGTGGAGAGCCGCCTTGAGGCTTAGTCCAGAAGGAGTGTTAGGCAGCTTATTTTACCAGTACTAATCAATTATTGGAGGTTAAACAAAAAAGAGCCTCTGAGTGTAGGTATAAAAATAGTTATATACGTATTATACACATTCACTAACACATTGGTATATCTCCTACCCGGAGATATCAACACAATACACAGAATATTTCAAATGGAAACAGGTAAGTAAGCACAAATACACAGTGGTCTCCAGGGGGAGACCAAACCATATACTAAAGAAGTGGAATGCGAACTGCGACCGAAGTCGAGACTTGGACCAGAAAACTTAAAAGAGCCTGGGACCCTAGGAACTACCTGAGGTAAGTACCCAGGAACCCCACGGAGGCTGTGTGCAGTGTGGAAACACAGCTGTGTACTCAATGCAAGTCAATGTGAAAGTCACGGTTGCACTTTTGAAGTAGAAGGACCCTTCCCAGTGGACTCTGAAGAAACCCTGTGGAACATGGAAGGTTGGAGAGTCACCCTACCTGTGGATACTCCAGGAACCAGGATACCCACACCAGGGAAGCCGGGTCCATAGGTACAAAGTGACATCGGAAACCGCCGTAGACCACAATAGAGAACCTCAATAAAGATGCCGCTGGCGAAAAAGGTTAAAGAGTCCGGTGGAACCCAAGGGTGGATTCTTGAAGAGAAGTACCTGCAAGCAGAGGGGACAGAGTGGAGTGACCAGGAGGCACGGAAGGCCAATGACCACCGATGACGGAAGATGCAGGATAGTTGACGGAGACCTTGTTGCTGCAGCTGTGAAGACCAGGAGCCATTCACGAGCTGTCTTATGTCGGTAGTTGAGAACCAGGGGGTTGGTGTCCAGCGGGAGCACCAACAAGCCTTGGCAGCAGCAACAGATGTGGCAGACGAAAAAGGTGCAACGTGGGGACCAGCAAGGTCCAAGGGACTCCCCAAGAAAAGGAGAGTCAGAGCAGGCCCCGAGCAAGCCGGAGAGCCCACTGAAGCCAAAGAAGACCCTCAAGAGGACCCACAGACCGAAAGCACAGGAGTCGCACGAGGACCTCGAGCAGCTCACCAAAGATGCAGGCCCACTGTGCAGAGGATGTGGTGAGGACAAAGATCTTGGCAGGAAGAGATGCTGGAGGCTGGAGCTTCTTGTAGCCCAAAGATCTCTGGAGGACAGAGTCAATAAGCCTTGGCAACGGCAAGTTGATGCGGTGCACATGGGTTCTGTTCCAGCGGTTCTGATGAGGGATACTGGCCACAAACTTGCTGAGAAAACAGTGCAGGCCTCGAGGGAGCTGCAGAACCACCACCTGTGTTGCTGAGCGTTTGAGTTCATGGGACCTCAGGAGCAGCAGACCGGTCAGCTTCGTTGTGTGCCTGCAGGTGCAGGGGAGTGACTCCTTCACTCTAAGGGAGATTACTTCGGGTGTCTTTGATACCCACCGGCCTGGGGAAGAACCTGGATGAAGCACAGGCACATACGATGCAGAAGACTGGCAGGACGACAAGACCAGGAGCAGCAGGAGTCTTCCTTGATGCAGTCTTGGCTCCAGACAAAGTCCAACGGAGTCGAAGGTGCCCAGACGGTTGAAGTGGTTTCGGATCTGAATCTTGTCCCACGATGAATTGGAAGAGCCACCCACAGGTAAGCCCTTAAGTACCCTAGGGAAAGTGTTGGGACGATTCAGGGACCCCTCCCAGAGGAGGGGCTGGACAGAGGAGAGGATACTCCCATGCCCTTTGTCCAGTTTCATGCCAGAGCAGGAGCCAATGGCTCTCTGAACTGGCTCAAACTGGAGTTGCGCAGGAACTGCACCAATATCCATGACTTTGATATACATGCGGACATCCTTAAAACCAAACTTTTAGCCCGAGGATATCCCAAAAGATTGGTCCCGGATTCCTATAAGAGAGCGAAATATTTCGATAGAGACTCTATGTTTGTACCTAAACCTGATTCCACGGACAAGAAATTAGTCTGTGTGACTTGCCACTCTAACCTGAATCACAAAATACAACAAGCCATCTATTCTGAGTGGCACTTCCTCAATCTTCGAGAGGACATTCCGAAACTTCCCAAACCCATTTTTGCCTTCCGACGAAATAAGAACCTTCGTAATTACTTAGTAAGGGCTAAACCTGATCAAGCTGACTCGTTTCTACAAAAGTCTATTACAGGAGATACCCCTATCAAAGGCAACCACAGATGTGGCAGGTGCCAGGCGTGCGATAATGCCATTGTTGCCGACCATATCAACATCAGGAACAAATCAATCCAATTAAACCAAATGACCAACTGCAGGACCACGAATGTGGTTTACTGCATTACCTGCCCATGCAATCTTTCGTATGTGGGCGAAACGAGCAGAGAGATCAGAACGTGGATTGGAGAGCATAAATCCAACATCCGTACCTCCAAAACATCCGCCCCTCTGGTCCACCATTGGCTTCAAATGGGACATACGGAAACGGATCTTAAATGGACAGTGTTAGAGAAGATCGCCTCTATGAAAGGTCGGGACGATAACAAATTTTGCAAGACCAGGGAAGTGTTTTGGATCTTCTTTCTTAATTCCGAGAAGCAAGGATTGAATGAACACACCCCTTGGGAGCAAGCCATCTGAACCCTATTGTTCCTTTGACCTACTTGCCTTCAGCCTTTTATTTTGGACTTCGGTGGCCTTTTGCCGGAGGGCAGGATTGTTTACGCCCTTCATCCTTACCCTCTTTAAGACTCTTGGTCTGTTATAGGGAATTCCCTTCTTCTTCTGGCTCTTCCTATTTTTATCCAGTATCCCCAAAGACCTCGTTCAGTCTTGTGCACTGCCTCGTGCTGTCCTTCCTTTTCCATTACTTAGATTGAGAGCTGGGTGGCACCCACTTTGGTAGACTTATGTTGGCTGGTTATCCGGCCATCCACTTAGGTTGGGCCCAACCTAGGTGACCCTGTGCCACCTTGTCTCTCTGCTATTCGTTCTTCATACCATTCTTTGTATTCCCCCTTCTGTTCTGACCCTTTCGGAGATCAACTTTGATCCCCGTGTTATCTTTTATTCTTACGAGGACCAGCTCTACATAACAGCATTAACCCCCAAGATGGCAGCGAAGTCGGGCAGTCCGCCCTTTCTTTCTCCTATTACTTTAGTTTAACTTGACCCTGGACATAGCGGCACCGCTCAGGAGTCCGCCCTTTATCTTTAGCGTGCCCTGCTCTCGTCAGAATGCACCGCCCCCTGTGAACCTTGGCTCCGATCGGCTACGGGCCAATAAATAGCAGGGAGACGTCCACAGCCAATCACCTCCCACCTTGGAATTCCGGCCAAGACGGACTCCATCACTGCCTTTGAAGCCCGGGACGCCTGAATCCTGCCGCCGCTCCGGGATGAGAACCCGGTGTTCCTTCCGCTCTTTGGGTTCCTTCCGTTGTTCCTAACCCGGTCGGACTATCGCCCACGCTGGTATGGCAACGCGAACCTCCTCTTCTTTTGAGGTAAGACCCATGGCCCCTCGTTTTATTCTCTATAGTTAGCTCTTGAGGACCTGCCTCTTTGGCTATAGGCATACTAACCACGGGGATTTCAAACCCTTATTGGTCCATCAGATCAGAACGTACCTGTCTTTCTCATTTGCATTTCGTTTATGTGTTAAGCCCTCCCGGTATTTTGATCAGATTCTGACGCTGTTTTGCCGGCTCTGATCACTTCTTTCGACGAGTGTCCGTTTGTGTCGAAAGGCAGCTTTAATTTTAGCTTCATTTTTGGTATTGGAGTCGCAATTTACCTAGTTCTTTTCATTCTTTCACAGAATTTTGATCCCCGATACGCTGATTAAGGGTGCGACCATAAGAGAGTGTGCGCTGCCATTTATCCTTCCCACATCCGGATCCTCATTTTTCAGAGAGATTTGTCTTTCCAGGTAAAGCGCCTGAGTTATTGTTGTATGAGTATTACTGGTACCCATTCGAAGACCAGTGGCCATTTATGTCGTTCTGACCACTTTTTCCTTCTACCCGGTCTCTTCACAGCCCTTTGTGCTGCTTGGTCTCCGTTCTTGCAGATCCCTGTGACTCAGACTGTTTGACCCTGGACTTAAACGCTTTTCATCAGTGCGTGATCAATTTCAGTTTTACCCTTTGACTAAAGAGCATCCTTCGAACATCACTGCATTCTTAGTAAGTCAGCTGGTACCCATGCTGCACTCTCACCTCGAACATCCATTTTTCTACTTATGAGCACTTTGGTTATTTTTGGATCTTGGTTTGACTTCACTTTATCTATTTTTTATTTTCTTGTCAACTACGCATGCCCTCGGATCTAGCCCATACGGATTTTTCCCATACCTGTCTGGCTCCATCTAGGGGCATTTTCTGGTTTCTTCCCTCTAGTAGTTCGGGATCTATCAGCACGAGCTCCTTTTCTATGCACATTTCTTTTCAGGTGAAGTTTCTTTGGAAACCGTATCTTTATATTTATATTTATCAGCTCCTAGGGGGATTGTTTCTAATTGTGCTTTATTTTTGCTTTATAGCTATTTCGGAGCTGCTGTACTTGACAAGTGTTTATTTTGGATCCAGGCTGCATCTGTAAATTTATGCCCTATTGCCTGGCCCTCCCCACCCCAGTGCTCTTTTTAGACATTCAAGTCACAAGTGCCCTGAGGAAGGTGATGGCTACTCGCTAGCCCAGCACCGAAACGCGCGTCGGCACCGTGCAAGACAGAAACCATTGGGCAACTAACCATTGAGAGCACTTATTATACGCATTATTGCCCTATATTCTCCTTGGGTTTCTGCCTCTTTTACATATGGCTTGTCTTTTGTTTATAATTTGCTTCATTTGACGTGTGTGAGAATGTGGAGTGTATGAATGGTAAGACTGTTTGAAATATATGTGTATGTTTTTGCCTTTTAGGTTCATCTCATTTTGTAGAGCTCTTCCCTGGGGTTATAAGAGAACTTATCTATGAATATAATTATTTTTATCAGCCCAGAATTTTTTGACTATTTTGATTTTTGTTGTTGTATATGTTCACCGTATATATGCTTTGTGTATATGGTCTTCTCACTTGCTCCGCGATGCATCAATTGAAAACTAAATAATATGTATGTACAATACCTTTAAATAAACATGTTTTTGTATTGCATCCTTGTTTAGATTGAATTTGCTGTGCAATATATGTCTCTTGGATCTAAGCCAATCTCCCTTTTGCTATCAATTGGAGGCGTAGTTACGCTCCACTATTATTCTGTGGCAGGTGACACCTTCCTCCCTTGTTCTTGAGGGTGGACATATCTTCAAACTGGAGTATGCAAGGAGGGCACCAAATGTGCCCTTCAAAGCAGTCTGGTGGCGCTGGCAAGCGCCCCCACCCCAGCTCAATACACTAAGTCCTATCTGGGAGGTGGTCACACCTCCCTGTGACAGGAAACCTATTGTTCTACCTTCCCTTGCTCGAACTCAGTTCAGCAGCAAGAGGGAAGAATCATGTCTGTGGTCGGCAGCAGCACTAGCTTGCTGTTAGACCCTGGAATGCTGGTACTAGGAAATACAGGGGGGGCACCCTAGGGGATCCCCCCCAGTACATGGGATCTTACATCCAACACTGGAATCGGTGTTTTGGTAGGATTTCAACATGTTTGATACCAAACATGACCGGTTTCAGTGCAGCCATTATATAGATAGACATCTCCTAATTGACTTGATGTCCACTATATGTATTAAATGGATGACCCCACTTACAAAGTGTAGAGAATAGACTCTGGGGTTTGTAGTGGGTGTCCTGCTCATGCAGGGCACCCTCACACTTATAACCTAGCACCCTGCCTTCAGGATTGAAAGGCCTGCCTTAGGGGGGAGACTTATAGTTTTTAAGTGCAGTGACCTCAGATATAAGGAAACCTATACCTGTTGTGAGCGGTGCTATCACCAGCTCACACAGGCTGCAATGGCAGGCCAGTAGTCACAGCTTGAGTGGTCTCTCATGGGTGTCATAATACATGCTGCAGCCCGTGGGAGGCCCCGGGTGTACCTATGCCCTGGGTACCTTAGTACCATATACTAGGGAATTAGCAAGGTACGCCAGTAGCCAATTGGGAAGGTACCAAAATACTTACTATAGTCAAATTTAGGGAGGAAGCACAGTGACTGGGGTCCTGATTAGCAGGATCTCAGCCAGACTAGTCAGAAACAGAATAACACACGCAGAAAGTGGGGGTAACCAATAAAGCAGATCCTACTTTCCTACAGTTAAGTTCACACCCTCTTAATCTTACTGACCAAGCTACACCCCAGACCCTATGGCACAACAGATTACATACCCATCCCACTGTCCTCTGACATCCAGTAAGCAAACACACAGACATTTGCATCCCCGCATAGTTGTTTAACCAAAAACGTTTAGCACTATGAATACCTACAATGACTTCAAAATAGTCCTAAAGTAAACCGAGGGTGCTATTTTTAGGCAAATGTGTACATGATAAAGGCCTGTAAGTCCTCACTTAAGAATCTCTCTGACAACCTACAAAGTCATTAATGCAAACGAAACAGAATAGTTTTGATTTTTCCTCCCACAAAGTGGACCTTGGGTTATTCTTTTACACCCGGAGTAGAAACGTAACCTAAAGGACAGTGTGACATTAAAGGAGAGAATGTGTAAGGAGAAGTATGGACTTTCTACAACCTTCATAATCATAGTTATACCGCTCACCAGTTGTAGTGTGGATTGTGGCCTCATTGTCGACATTGCTAAGTTAGCTTAGGCCTAGCTGCCATGATGCCTCTTTTGCACGTTACTTCGTGACTTTGTTTTTCCAGACTCTGCTTGTGCCTATGTTCATGAGACCTGTCTACATTTCTGCCTTTCACGTTTTCTGCTGTTCTCTGTGGTTTTCGTCTGCACACGATGTACAAGGTCGAAAAACCCAACGTCCCTTGGTATTCTGTTCTGGTCAGCCCCACGCACTTAGACATAACACGAAGCACAGCTGCACTGCTGAAATTAGAGTGCTTTTAATATTGCAAGATACCCGTTAGAGGCACTTGGAGAAAAACCTTTCCAGGGAGAAGAGCTGAGCTTGTCCGATGAGGTAAAACTTGCATCTAGTTCTTGAGGTATGGGGGTCCCCCTGACAAAGCCCAGAGGTCTTCTATTTTTATAATAAACTAGTTACTAGCACGGGGAGGGTGGCAAGGCATTATAGTCCTTTATCCACTGTCTTTATAAAATGCTGTCCCCGTTTGTATTCTATGGAATTGTAACGATGCTTACTATTTTGTCTTTATGCATTATGCTGCTAGTACTGGCACGTGTACTGTGTCTTAGAGCACGTTAGTTGAAATAAACATTTTAAACTATACTGTGTCTCTTAATACGCACGTTGTGGACAAGTATGAGTGAGTAATGAAAGAGTGTTCTTGCTCCCGCGATTCCTGAAAAAGTCCGTGTTCTGGGTCGTCTAATCATTGGTAGCTCCGCTGTAGTACGGAGAACGAATGAGACACTATAGCTAGTCGGATTAGGATTTTGGGCACTAAGGTGGATGGTTGGTACACCACCATACAACGAGGTCCTGTTTACCTGCGCATAGTTCTGTATATGTGCAGAATCCCCGCAACATGGCACCCACAACGTTTGGTCTGGTTCTTATCTGCGAGACGCTTGAGTAGTGCTTGTGCTTGTCCACAATTCCCTCACCTCTGTTTCCGGAAACGGATGTGAGGGTGTAACCTCCTATATTGATGTTTTTATAGGTTTTTTCAAGCTTGAAGTTATTAAAAGATTAAAAGGTATTCTCTTTGTTAACCCTATATTGCGCTGCCACGCACTAGGTTGTTATTACTTCTTGGTCTTAATGGCTGTGAATATAAATATCTCGGCACATAGCCGCGCTGCGCTCCGAGCTCATTTGACAGCGTATGGAGTGCCTGACGTGGGTGTCGCTCTAATCTTTGTGGTGCAAGCTGATCCGGCTTACCACTTTGAGGTGTTTTATTCATGGGTCACTCTTCCGGCGGTGGATGGAGCTGATAATTTGTTCCATGTGTACACTGCCACGGCCCTTCCTAATGCTTATCGGCCTTATCAGGCTCTTGAAGTTCCGCTCACGGCATGGCAACATCGGATTTGGTTTAATGGCACCCTCCCACACCCGGTCCCCCCGATTCGTTTAGGCCCTT
This sequence comes from Calotriton arnoldi, assembly GCA_963921515.1. NCBI lineage: Eukaryota > Metazoa > Chordata > Amphibia > Caudata > Salamandridae > Calotriton > Calotriton arnoldi. The sequence continues at coordinate 376,557 of CAWUFW010014586.1, forward strand.
TATCGATAGATGGGGCCGCTTGGCCTGTTTTGGCCGGGTACACCACGCATCCACGTTATTTAGCGGTTCCGGTAGATGAACTGCGCGTGATGCATTCGTCTTTGGTACGTGTGCACAGAGCTTTAGTACAATATGTCACACACAACGTCCAGATGGCCCCTCCTGGAGTTGCAGCGCAACCAGCTGGGCCAGGCGGTGTAACTATAAGTCCCGTCATGGTTAATTCGGTGATGGGCAAGCGCCCACAGAATAAGGATGATTTACCTTATTGGCTTGCTGAGAAATTTGACCAGCTGGAGGCGGTGTTTCCGAATACCTCTGCTGTGGAAAAACACTGGATTTTGACTATAAGTTTGCCCAAAGACTTAATTCCCGAGTTAACAGAATGCAACAACTGGGGTAAGGTATTTGCGGCAGTGTATGCGAAGTGTTTCGGCACTCCCTCGATGACAGTCCTCCCCGCCGTTATTAAGCGTGTTCAAGACGAACATGGCCCTGAAGCGGCTGTAGAATTGGGGATGCGACTAGTGGGAGTGTTCGATGTAGTGGCTGATCTAATCCTTGCAAATGTCAAGGGTGATGCAGTTAACTTTCAAGTAGCTAACGCTTTGGCTTTGGTCCCAGAGCTGGACAAGCCTCGCGAATTACCGAAAATGATTGCACAGGCTTATAAAACAATTGGCCGCAATAGTTTGGGAGTTAAGCCTTTTGCTAAAACGCAAACTCAGACACAAACACAACAAGAATCTCAGTCTGATAAAGACGAGAAACCGTTCTTTTCTAAAAAAAGAACTGGAAACTAAAGAAGCAGGGGAAGCAACAACCGCAACAGGGGTCACGTGCTGCGTCACCGGCTTCCGAGTCTACTGAACGCACTTATGATTTGCGCGACCGAGCGAGAATTAAGTCTCCTGACAGGTTTCAGGTCCCTGAACAGCGTTCTCCTCGTTCTGCACAGGCACCATCGGGCTCACACGCTGGTGGAGGAGATCGCCAGGATCGAGGCAAGGGTCGAGACGCCCCCCAAGGACGGGACCAGCCTCGTCAGACTGGAGGCAAAGGGAAACAAGACGAATTTCCACGTTCTCGTCCTCAGTTTCAGAAGAAAAAGGTTGCACAGCGAGATATGCCACAGACGGTGAGAACGAGACTCCTGAATTGGACGTGGGCAGTGACGCTGCTAGACAGCGCAGCGGAAGTTACCATAGTGCGGGAGGCACTACGTCCTCATGTGGAGGCGACAGCAACTGACACTTTCATTACTGTCGAGACAGCGGACACACGAGTGGCACCCCCTGACAGACTATATAATATGGTCCTTCTAATTGAAGGTGACATTGAGCGTGTTATTAAAGGGATTTTTGTGAAAAATCTGACCTCTTCTTACGACATATTGTTGGCAGAGGCAGATTGGCCACCACCATTTGTTCTCTCTGCTCCGAGAGGGGAGGAAGTAATACTTCCAAGTTTTTCACGTTATGTCCCCAAGGAGCATGCAGAGGCTTTCGCAGCAGAATGGGCTGTGGCCCTAGCCCCGGCACTGTACCGTAATCACGTGGGCTGGGATAAAGATTCTCCCCCCCCATCAAATACCTTTGCAGTCTATGCCACAGGCTCAACCCCAATATCCCCTCCGGCGGGAAGCCCCATTTCAGACATTCTGACACAGTTAGAGTATCAAGGAGTGATTGTGACATGCGTGTCACCAATGAATAACCCCCTTTTCGCGGTTTCTAAACCCGATGGGTCGTACCGCTTAGTTTTAGATTACCGGCATTTGAACTCTCATTGTCGAACCTTTGCGGTACAGAATACCCATAGTTCTGCTCTATTAGACAGTCTTGTTCGTAAAAAATATAAAACGACACTTGACCTATCCAATGGATTTTACACACACAATTTGTCCCCTGAATGCAGTCATTGGACTGCGTTCACTTCCGGTGGTAAACAAATAAAACTCCGGCGTTTGCCAATGGGCTACAAGAACAGCCCGGGGGTCTTCGCCGCCCGTGTTGTCTCTTTGTTGGACAGCATAGACCCAGATGCGTATTCGTACGTGGATGATATTTATCTGACAGACGACGAACTATGGCCGCATCTTTCCCGAGTCGACCGCATTATTCTTGAATTTGCGGACTACGGTTATAAATTTAATTTTGCCAAATCACACATCGCAGAATACGCGGTGTTGTTTTTGGGCTATGAGCTCAACAATGAAGGTAGGGGCTTAGCTCCCCACTTCCTGGAGAAGTGCGCACTTCTGCGCCCTCCAACAACCCTGAAAATACTTCAGTCTTTGGTGGGATTTTTCGAACTTTGGGCGTTCTTACATTCCCGAGTATGCCCAGCGTATCAAGCCTCTACGCCTTGATACAACCAACCTTTTCAAAGTCGTGCTGGCTTCCGGAACATTAAGCTGTTCTACAATCTTTGCAGTCTGATCTACTTGAATCTAAGTTCTTGTTGACTCGTGATAACCACACGAACCTGGTGATCAGAATCGTGCCAGGCGCAGTGGGTTTCACTTACTTGACGTTTACCGAAGGTGACACGTTACCTATTGCATACAAGTCGCATCTTTACACTTCTGCCGAGTTGCGCTTTTCAACTGTGGAAAAAAAGTTTTGACTGCAGTGCAAATGGCGATTAAGGAACGCGCACTGGCGCAGGGAAAACGCATTTTGGTGGTAACACCATATCCTGCCCTTGAGGCAGTGACAAAGGCAAGTGTACCGAACTCTAAGGCTTTGCACCCCCGTTGGATACAATGGGCTACTTCTTTGACGTCTCCGGATGTCACCTTTATCTTTGATTCCTCTCTACAGACACAGGAGTTCTTGCAGTATGAATTTGTTCATCCTCCTCCTCTGTCTTTACTGCCGCTTGAGGAGTACAAATGTATCATTTACACCGATGGTTCGGCGCAACCGGTCACGGGTTCTAAGCATGCTTATTCAGCAGCATGTGCTATTGTGGCGGGTACCATGGTGAACGGTGAATTCAAGTCGAGTGTTGTGCACACGCAGGCACTGGGAGACAGTACCGCCCAATTGGCCGAGCTGTGTGCTTTGGTGCTGGCACTTGAGTTTGCAGACCCGGATGTGACTACTCTCATTGTATGCGATTCTTACTACTGTGTTCAGTCTTTTAATGACAACTTATTCTTTTGGACTCAGAACGACTATCGAGATTCTAAGGGCAGCACAATTAAGCATAAACTGCTTTGGGTTCGAGTAGCAGATCTTAAACGACGTCTGCCTCTCACACAGGTGATTCACACTCTTGGCCACCAGCGTGTGGGCGCACACGCGGTCGGTAACAGTTTGGCGGACGAAGCTGCCAAATCAGCAGTAGCCACGTGTTCAGTAGCAGCCGTTACAAGATCCATGACAAAAATAGATAATGAGATTTTGGCAGCTATTGCTGCTACTAAGGAAGGTTCTAATTACCCACAGTGTTTCCCTTCCAAGTACTCTTATCACTTAAGTCCCGACCAGGTTCCCTATGTAAGAATTCCAGACGTTGGTGATCGGCTGATTCCCAACGCGGACCGCAGAAATTCTTTGATAACAGCCGCACATGAAGGCTTGGCTTCGGCCCATGCTGGCGTGTCTGCAACTGTTTCAATTTTGCAGCAGTGTTATTGGTGGCGTGGTTTATATAAACAGACCCGTAATTATGTCCTTTCTTGTGACATCTGTCAGCAAATTAAGCCCTCTACGGTTACACGTCCGCCACAAACACAGCTCTGCATTTCTAATAAACCTTTTGGTTGTGTATATCTTGATCACTGTGGTCCATTTTATTCTGATACTGCATATAAATACATCTTAGTTGCAGTTGATTCGTGCACACGTTTCAACTGGGTTTGGCCACAACGCGGTGCTGACGCTCGAAATGTCATCAGGGATTTGCGCGTCTTTGTGGGAATTTTTGCCTGTGGCACCTTCCATTCCGTTCAAGGTCCAGCGTTCGCCTCTAAGGCGTACAAGGATGCGATAAGGTCTATGGGGGTGCTGGTGCAATTTTCGTCTCCATACAGGCCTGAGGGCAACTCAATTGTGGAGTGAATGAACCGTGACTTAAAGCAATCCTTGACAGCTAGAGTCTTAGGTACTGGCAGGAACTGGCTGGCCCACTTGTATGGCGTGCAACGTGCACTCAATAATCTCCCTAGAAGATCTCTGGGTGGGCGGACCCCATACGAAATGCTCTTTGGCATACAGATGTTTGCGCCAGACCTTGATGGTCTAGACATGGCGGCAGCTGCCGCAACCTTTGACGTAGATAATCATTCTACTATGTTACAGGACTTACAAGAGACCCGTGACAGACTTGCAAGTGAACACTTAGCCTCAGCCACTAACGCTGCGCTGCAGATTCCGGTTGCCGGCTGGCTTCCGAAGATTGGAGATATGGTCCGTGAGACGGTGGAAAACAAAAAAAAATTTGGCCCCTCTTATCGTGCACCGGTTCCTGTCCTTGGCTTGAAGGGTACTCGTACAGTCATCTTACCACCGCTTCCTGGTCGCAAAGACAACAGATACATCTCAGTGGACAATGTCAAGCTACAACATCTGGCCGATTCTGAATAGTGTAACACCTGCTGTATCATGTCCAGCAATTTCCAGGAATCCTGCTAGTGGCCCTCCGGTCACCACGTGTAACGATGTCGCCATTGGGATGGTCTCTCAACCAGATCGCCTGCTCGTCCCACCAGCTTCCACCTGCAACGAGGAAACTGAATATGCTTATCCCACAAGTGAGTCATTGACTGGTTTGCCTACAACACCACTGAACCAGTCCCGTTTTTTTTTTACTCAAGTTCCACTTCATCATTTGTCCCAACCAAATTCAGTGTTTTTGTATCCTAGTTTAGAGAATTTTTTGGTCCCTCCTTGGACTTACATCTGGTTGGTACTATTCTTGATTTTCCTGTTCATGTCCCTTGGCTTTGTGACAGTTTTTTTCTTACTCAATGGTCACTACTTGCCAGAGCGCTGTACGGTGAACTCAGTTGCTGGAACTTTGGCTCCGCACTCTTCTTCACACATCATGAAGCGTGACCAGACATTTGTGAACATTTCCACCTTTCCAGTCGCAGATGGCATCGTATGGGATGCAGTGAATTTCCAAATTCACGGACCGACAGAAATCATCAATGTACCAAATGTACTTCATGTTTCCATGGGTGATGTGGTAAAAAGAAACATACGTTCAGATGATTGGGATGTTCATGCAATTCAATCCTTGTTTTCCGATTTGAAATATTATGCTGCTTTTAATGCTGAGGATTTGTATTTAAATTCTGCTACTTATGCCGATTTGTATTGTTACCAGCATTATGGTAACCATTTCCTGCATAAACCTAGTACACTTCGAGATAGTTTTAATTATACCCAGTGGGAACATTGCCCCACCCCTCGGCAAGGGAGCTCCCTAACTCTGATAAATAAGTTTACTTATTTTACAGACTTTGATAGGTCAAACCCAGGGTCCTATTATTTTAAATGAAACATTTCTTCCAATCCAATTTCTTCCAAGCTGCTTCCCGTATACGGGAAATAGACCAAGCAGATTTAGAAAAAGTACTTGCTGTTGTTGACAATAGTATTAACACGCTGTCTTCCCGCATTTACACATTAGATAATATTGTTTCTTCTGTTGTTGATATTGTACAAGATGAAGTGTCTGTGTTATATCATGGTCAGGATCAATTGCGTTCAGTGATGCAGTTTGCGTGGACTTTGCAAACTCTGAAAATGGGGAAGGTACCATGGGATTACTTAAACGCTTCTGCATTGTTTTTGCCGTTTAATTTGACTGAGAAACAGCACTTCATGTCCATGAAAGATGCAACATACACTCTTCTGCATATCGAAAAAAATAGATCCTTTACCTTTCTCTGTGGCGGAAACTGACTCTGCAGTTTGGCTCATACACGGGGTTATCTCTTTGCCTTTCTCTTTGTTTGAATTCAGTTCCTGTATGAAACATTACCTTTTAGGCCGTTTTGAGCCTTTGGGCAGTACCTTTCTGCATGAAGTGTGGTCCTTGCCTTTCACATACAGATGCCTTAGGGATGACAAAGAGGTGTACCTTACAGGGGAGTCTTGCGATTCTACAGTAGGTCATTCCCTTGTTTGTAAAAACATTAAATTGCACGGGGCTTGTAATGTTTCCGCCCCGAATCTTGCATGTGTTTTAAAGGGTATTCCTGTTCCAGCTATATCACCTACTTTCACTATGCTTGCTAACGTAGCTATTTGCTTCTGAATAATCAAGATCGATGTGGGTTGCGAGCTGGCATACCCTACATTGTAACAGTTTCGCAACGCGTAGTATGCTGCAGAAATGTGCTTTTTCCACCCCCTTGTGGGAAGTTACATAGTTCCATTTGGCCTTACATACCGACTTTGAAGGCAGATTTCAATAAATTGAGCAGAATAAGGGCTCTATTATTAAACCAGGAGGTTATGCTAACTTCCGCACGGGAGACCTTCGTCCTCCAGGTGGCCAGTGCCCACAGTGAAATACAGGCCCTTTTAAATACTAAGCAAACACAAGGAGATGATGGACGGAGTGCTGAAACTTTTCAGACACTCACCCCCAGTCACAGATCTGGGTTGAATCCATCATCGTTCTTTAGCTCACTTCACCACCCCAGTTCAGCACAGCCATATGCAAAACAGTCTTGACCCTGTGCCTCCTGGGAACAGTCCAGCCGGAACTGCCAGTGGCAAAGTGAGCAAGGGACCCACGTCTGGGCATACCCTGCCAACTTAGGGCGAACAAATACTAACCTCCCCCAACATTTCGGTGAACTGATTCACCGTATATTTAATGCATCTAATACCAACGGCCTTGTACACTTTTTTAAAGTTGTGGGCTCTGGCCTTCTGACGTCCTTTCAGATGATATTTGGTGTAATACCAGCTTTTATTCATTCCATGTTTTCTAGCGTCTTTGGTGGCTTCCCATTGATCCTAGCCTTAGCTGCTGGAATATTGCTTTTGCTTTGCCTGCTGCACAATGGCTGCACTTCTTGTGGGCCTACACAGCCTAGGCCGACTGCGGATGCTCCGTGACCGTATGCATGTAAGCTTCGGTACACTGCCACTAGCAACACTCAGCGTGGCTTATGGATTATTTTTTCGCTTTGCGTATTTCACTTGCGTGCGACCTGTGCTGTCCTGTTTACGATGTCCGTTTTCATGGTCCTGGGATGTTTGCCTCTCCAATACGTCTTGTTCGGACCCAGATTTCGACCAGTTGATGAGCCCCATAATGGCTCATGAACGGGAATGTTCCGGTGATGGATTAATGGCGCGTGCGGCTGCACTTGGAGTCTTGCCACAATGGGATATCTGTGCGGCTGCTCAGAATCTCCTACAATGAAGTTATATTGAATATCACGCAAGTTGTCCCGCAATGCTGATCGTGGCTCCCTATTATGAGGACCATGAATGCAGTTTTGATTTGTTGAACTGGATGGCATCTCTTTTTTCAAGCGATGACAATGATGTCTTTTTGGAAGGTGTTGCAGTCTTCTGCCCATACACTCTGATGGATTAGTTTAGTTGGCTCTCAACAAACTGCATATCCGGATTTCTTATTCTCTTTGAGTGGCCATTTTTTTTTCATTTGGCCCCATTTAGAAAAAAAAAATCTAATTTTTTCCAAAACATTTTTCCCACCTATAGACGTTGGCATTTCTGCTCCATCTATTTGAACTCTGTACTGTGTCTTAGAGCACGTTAGTTGAAATAAACATTTTAAACTATACTGTGTCTCTTAATACGCACGTTGTGGACAAGTATGAGTGAGTAATGAAAGAGTGTTCTTGCTCCCGCGATTCCTGAAAGAGTCCGTGTTCTGGGATGTCTAATAATTGGTAGCTCCGCTGTAGTACGGAGAACGAATGAGACACTATAGCTAGTCAGATTGGGATTTTGGGCACTAAGGTGGATGGTTGGTACACCACCATACACTGAGGTCCTGTTTTCCTGTGCATAGTTCTGTATATGTGCAGAATCCCCGCAACACAGTAACCCATTGCAAAACACAGTCCGGATGTCCCTTGGCATTTACATGCTGGTTTGAGTCTCACTAAACTCAGAGATACAACTTTTGTTTTATTCACCTCTGTCCTGCAGGCCACACTCCACTGCTGCAACAGATGCTAAACCCACCAAGCTAACTTTCTAGAGTGACATCTGAATCAGGGATGCACAGTTTGTGCATCCTTGATTTAGATAGCGCTTGAGTTTAGGGACAGTCTGTATTTGTGAGACGTCAGCTAAATGAGTTTCAGAAAAAAAACTTTCCTGTTCCAATCATATTATGAAATCAGGCGTACAAACAAAACAATATAGCATAAGGGCTGCTTGGTAATGTAAGTAACATCATTGAGAACCTGTTGCACTGCATGCACTAAGTCTTTAAACATACAGTATGCTTCTATAGTGTGATGCTTGCCTTTCCCAGAGCTGTTTGCCCAAATGGTAGCCATGTCAGGCAGTGCAAAGGCTGCTGAGCCCTCCAATAATGTGCTTTCAGGCAATTTGAGAAATTCCTAATATGGGACAGAAACCTGTTGTGAATGTGTTCAAAACACACACACACTGGAGTAGGGTGAGTTATTGAAGGGTCAAGCCAGATGCCAAGCTCAAAATAAGCCAAGTTTTCATGTGACTTCTGCCTGCCATCCATGCTGCAAAATCATGCACCAAGAATTTAAGTCAAAGCATTAACCCTTGATGTAAAATGGAACAGAGCAAGAGATACACATCTAGTAGCTGATCTGCACAATGTGAAAACAGAAAATGTGGATTCATTCCGGGCGTTCAAATTGTTTGATCCTAGAGGAATATTTTATTTAATCGAGCCACCTTTTCCTACATTGTCTCGTAAGAAAGCACATTCCATTAAGTGAGTTCAATATGTGCACTGTACAAAAATCTCTAGTGTTTGATTTAGTACTCTATTCTATTGCTCATGTATAAAAATAATCTATGCCACATATAGGATGAGTATGACATCTGACTTGGCTTTTAGGGCCATATGTATCAAACTCCCCTTTTGCGAATCGCAAATTGCGATCCCTAGCGAATCGCAATTAGCGATTCGCAAAACCGAATGTAAATGAAAAGTCGCAAACTAATTGCGATTCGGTAAAATTCGCTAACGCATTAGCGATTAGCCAAATTGCGACTCCCTATCAGAGAATCTGCAAAATAGCGATTCCTCAAAATAGCGAATTCGCTATTTGCGAATTCGCAAATAGGGAATCGGGGGTTGTGGTGCACCTTGATGACATCACAACCAGGAAGTGTGACTACCCATGCTGCACCTGAGTCACAGAAGCAGTGTGAGAGAGTAGGAGTGTAGGCAGAGGATTCACTGCAGTGCTACACAGATTGGAGAGAGTGGAGGCATGGCCAGCAAGGACCAGCAGCAGGGGAGACCAGCAGAAAGAGGAAGCACAAGTTCACAGAAAGTGAGCAGGAGGTCCTGATACAGGAGATGGTGGTGAGCCATGAGCTCCTGTTTGGGAAGAAGTCCCTGCACGTGCCAGAGACCCGCAAGAGGAGGATATGGGCTGACATACAGCGCAAAGTAAACGCTATTGGTGTCACGCATCGGAGCGTTAAAGACCTTCAGAAGCGCTGGTATGACATGCGCGCGCGTTCCAAGGAGAAGGTTGCTGCCAGGTTGGAGGAGGCCAACAAGACCGGTGGTGGGTCCTCCACTGCCACCGCTTCAACACCACTTGAGGAGATGGTTGAGGGGACCCTGCTTCCGGAGAGTGTGATGGGCGTGGCAGACCTGGACAGCTCCGACCACCCACAACCAGGACAAGGTAAGAAGCATGCCATCACACCCCTGACACCTCCCTACTACCCACACACACCCAGGAGAGACCCAGGGGCACAACAAGACTATAGGTCCAGTGCAGGTACACAAACACACACAGCAATGCATTATGGGAGTTGTAGTTACATACACCTAACAGTGGAGCAGTGACACCCATCCAGGCTCAAATAGTATGTGTGCATCATGGAAGGCAAAATACAGACAGACAGGACTCATGTCACTCCAAACAGTGTAATTAAATGCTCCACAAATGCAAGGCAGGACAGTTAATCAATGTGTGCATTTATGTCCACAGCACCATCAGACACACAGGGAAGGATCAGTGGAGGGAGGATGAATCCCCCAGCCCAGAGGCAACAGGGCAAGAGGAGGAGGAGGAAGAGGAAGAGGAGGGCAGCCCAGTCATCCTACCAACACGCCGCAGGCGGAGTGCAGTGCCACCATTGCCCCCGCTGGAGGAGGAAGGCCAGGACACCGATGGCGATGTCCAACCAGTCCGGGGACAGTCGGAGCCACGACCCCGTGCTCGAGCACGTGCCGTCACAACACCACCAGTTACATCCAGGCGCAGGGCACCACGTGCATCCACCAGTGCAGCAGACACAGGAGACGACACAGTCTTCCAAGGGCTGGAGGGCCAGATGTTAGAGGTCCAGCGCCTGCAGGCAAGGAACATGCGCACGATTCAGAGGCAGATCAGGGTTGGCTTCATGGGCCTGACGGGTGCCCTGGAGGCACTCTGTGCAGAACTCAGGGCGGACCGTGCTGCTAGGCGCAGGGAGAGACAGCGCCTACACACCCGGCTGGACCTCTACACCAGGGCGGTTAACCGCCTTTCCACTGCGACCTCAGTGCTGTCAAGGCGCAGCATCAGCATGCAGCATGAGGTGGCACACTGCAGCCAGGACGTGGCCAGGGGTCTGGTGCAGGTGACATGTGCTGTGGATGAGCTGCGTGCAGCTGCCACTGCTGGCACAGGAGTCCTCACTCCAACGGACGAGGACGCCCAATCGAGCAGGAGCAGCATCACACCACCGCCCCCACCGGACAGGCGCCGTAGTGTGCGTCACGGCAGGGCTGCTGAGGCAGGTGAAGAGGGCACTGTGCACACACGGCGGGGGGCTACAGGCCGTCAGTGCCGCAGTTGAGGTGGTCAGACTGAGGCATGGTCCTGGGTGCATCAACCCAGTGCACACAGACACCTGGTCAAGATGGCCATTGTGCGGGACATTGGACTATACATTGTGTGCCACACAGGCTGTGTGCTGATATTTAACCTGTGATGAAGGTAATTAAACACAGTCTGGCAATGGATATATAGCATTATGTCATTCTTTATTGCCTAAAAATAGTTGCGTGCAATCTCATCTCGCCTCTGGCGCCCAGCAGCTGCACCAATTACACCAGCTGGCATGCGCGCTTGAGCTGGCCCCTCCTCATCAGATGATTCCGATTCGGTGAGCTCAACTGGTGTGCCTTTCCTGATGGCGATGTTGTGCAGCATGGCACACACTACCACTATCTTGCAACAAGTCTGGGGGCTGTACTGGAGTGCCCCTCCACTCTTATGTAGGCAGCGGAAGCGGCTCTTGAGTATTCCGAAGGTCCGCTCAATGGTGCATCTGGTTGCTATGTGGGCACTGTTGTACCTCCGCTCCCCAGCGTTGGCAGGATTCAGGTAGGGAGTAAGGATGTAGTCCCGGACCGCATACCCACTGTCACCTGTGGGGCGAGAGGAATATGGTTGAACACCGCCCTGCCACTGCTGTGCATTACTAGTTTGTCCTACTTTCACATGCACTTACCTAGTAGGTATCCCTCGCCAAACTCCCCACTTGTGAGTCGACGGTGTATCCCACTGTGGCGGAAGATGAATGAGTCGTGGGTGCTGCCTGGGTACTTGGCGACGATGTCGGTGATGATGTGCTTGGCATCACACACCACCTGTATGTTCAGGGAATGGTAGGACTTGCGATTCCTGAACACATACTCGTTCTGGGAGGGGGGGGATATGGCGACATGTGTCCCATCGATGCATCCAAAGACGTGGGGAAATTGTGCAATTTGATAAAAGTCCTGCTTGGTCTGGGCTAGTGCCTGTGGTGTGCTGGGGAAGTGGATGTGGTTGTGCAGCCTCTGTACCATGGCATCAAGGAACGCGTGGAAAAAGCGCGACAATGCACTCTGTGAGACCCCTCCTGCTGTGGCTATCACCCCCTGAAAGCTCCCTGATGCCAAGAGGTGCAGTGAGCACAGGACCTGTATATGGGTGGGGATGGTGTGTGTCCTGCGTGTGGGGTGTTCAAGTATAGGTCTGAGCTCTGCTATCAATTCCAGGATGCTCTCTTCGTCCAGCCTGTAGTTTGTATGGATCTCCTCCTCAGTCCGCTGGAACAGGGTTATGCGTGTTCTGAAGATCCTTTCCTGGCGTCGCCTTCTCTGTGCAGCAGCTCTGAGTCGCAGCCTCCTGGCTATCACGTACAGACCAGCCATCATGACAAACATCAGTTGCATTGTGGGCCTCTTTATTTAGCTTGCACATGGTTACCACCTGTTCATACTTGATGGTAATTGCGATTCTCTAATTTGCGAATTCCGTGTATTCGCAATTTGCGAATTGTTCATGCATTCCGTTTTGCGAAATCGCTAATTGCGGACTCTGCAATTGCGATTTTCGCTATTTGTGTGTCACATTTTGCGAGTTCGCTTATTTTTCGCAAATGCGTACGGATCGCTAATTTGCGATTCGCTATATTTGCGATTCGCAGATTAGCGACCGGGATGTGTCTCGTACATTGCGGGGCTGTATTTTGCGATCGCAAACACCGTTTTTTTGCGATTCGCAGTGTTTGCGATCGCAAAACAGCTTCATACATATGGCCCTTAGTTCAGTAACGGTACTGTAGTCAGTGTAAGGGTGAATGAATGTTTCTATGTTCGTGTTTAAAAACTTATAATACATGATTCTCAATGAAGTATTAAGATCTGAGGTATAAGGCGAAACAAAAATGAAACTTTTGGTTAGTCAGTGAGATCCAGGGGGTGCGATTTGAAAATTTCCAAACTATAAAAACAGTGGGCTGCAGGGTGGAGGGGTGAGATGACCAAGGATAGGGTCGGACTGTTTCCATGTTGCACAGGATCAGTACTGATTTGCATTAGTTGGGCCTATGTCTAGGATGGCACAATAGTGATATGTTACCCTAAGCGACTACCACTGGTTAGACTATTTGCAAGCATGCATGCCATCACCTTTTGAGTGTGTGATTACCAGCAGTATGCCTGGGAACCTGAGACTGGCGCAGCTTCCCAAGCATACAGTCAGTGTTAGAGAATTCCAATAAGTAGTAAATTTGCACCCATTCAAGGCATTCTTTTATGAGTGCAGATGTAGTACTTTTGTGTAAACCAGTAACTTTATATATTTATGTTGCCAATCCAAAAAATAAACAAGTCAAGTGAAAAACTCTTAGTGACATCAGAATGACGAGAAAAACTGACAGACATAGCATACCCGACTCAGGGTCCCCAAACCTAACTACCAAGCCAAGAATGCTTTTGGGGTATCTTACCCCAAACATATCCCCTGAAACTTCTCCCCTGCCCATTCCACCTGGGTATGGTAGTTCTACATGGGAACTCATGACTATGATAATATAAAACGCAAAGGCCTGGAGTCGCTGCCCTGGGATCACTAATTTTAAATATATTTTCACTACACACATCCTTCTTTGGCCACTGCTACGTGCCATGATGGTAGAGTTATAAAATAGGTGCATGTAGGCAGGGCTCCATGTTTCTAGTACTTATATTTCACAAATCATTTTATCAAGAGACTGATGGCCCCATGTACTAAACCTGAGTCACAAACAGAGGTGGGCGCACCAGCAAATTATTAGGGCGAGTCAAACCAGAGCTGAGCCAAGGTGTCTGGCTTGGCTCCAAGAGTCTGTGCAGGAGCCAAACCATGAAAACATTTGGCATCTATGTCGTGCAACAAACAATGTAAGAGTATGATACAGTTTCTTCACAATTTAAAAAAGTGTATTTCTTTAACATGCAGAAGCATATCACTGCATAGACAGACAATAATTAAAAGGGATTTTTTGTTAAACATGAACTCAGAAATATTAATGGCTCCCGCAACAAACCCATTATTTAACCAATAGGCAAGTCACTAGTCAAGTAAACCCTAAATGTGTCCTAGATTCTTATTATAGATGGAGCAACTTTAAAGTCTATTACATTAAACATAAAAGGTGCCTGTACAGTGCACAACCTGAACTCAAGTATTTAAAAGTGCTTTCACATGTGATAATAAAGAAAAGCAGGCTCTGTGAAATTGAGTGTTTGCCTAAGATCACACAATTTGGACAAGTAGGGAAGTCGGTGTTGATTCCAGGTTATTTGGTTTCACATTTTGAAATTCAGCCACCAGATGGGTATCTCGGTCTCTCTCTCGCTCTCCTGTTTTACATTAAAGGTCAATGTTTTTAATTTTTATTCTTGGCACATAGTGAGAAAACCAAAACAGACATAGCAGACGCGAGTCAGGACCCCAGATCCAACTACCAAGCCAAGAATTCATTTATTTGGGCGGTTTCACACCCCAAGCACCCCTCCTGAAACTACGTCCCTGTTAGACCGAGCGATTTTGGGCTGGCTGGAACGCATCAAAGCCAGTCGGAATCCACTGTTCCAAATAAGATGAGTACGATACACTTGTCCGATAACCTGTGCTCACCCTCTGGTAGGTTGGCACTGAGCAGTCAGGCTTATCCTCAGGGCTCGAGTCTACAGTATTGGCACATGCAAAAACAACAATTGATGGACAGAATGCAGAACAATGTCATACATTCACCCCAGTACAGAGATCTGGGCCTAAATCCATCGTTTTTTTGCTCACCATGCCATTCCAGTTTGAACCCAGCCATTATGCAAATCAGTCTTGACCCTGTGCCCAATGGGAACAGTCCAGCCCGAACTGCCGGGCCTGGTCCACCCTGGACTGGAAACAAGCATCCTAGGACCGGTTTCGGGGTTTCACCCCTCATCAGCCAGGGTAGCTTGACTCCAGTGGCATGGAGAGCACGGGACCCACGTCTGGGCATACCCGTCCCACTCGAGGTGACAAATGCAAAAACAACAATTGATGGACCCGGGCTCACTGTGCCACTGGATTCAAGCTATCATGGCTGATGAGGGGTGAAACCCCGAAACCGGTCCTAGGATGCTTGTTTCCAGTCCAGGGAGAACCTGGCCCGGCAGTTCGGGCTGGACTGTTCCTGCCGGCGCCTTCATGAGTGCAGAATCGCTAGCCCCCCTTACACAAAAGGTTGTGACCCAGGAAGCTGGGGTGCTTCCAAGTCTGGAGAATTGTTTTCCCCTCAAGCAGAGGTGTGACCTGCCGAAGCCCCCTACAGTCAGCTGTGGGTGCCCACAAGGCACACAAAACCCCTCGGGCCACATCACAGTGTTCTCCACAACAAAGCACCTTGTGGTGTGGGTCCAAGGAGAGGGAATTGCAATGCAAGACAAGAAATGTGCGGTTGCACTCCTTCCCTTAAATATGTATTAACTGCAGAATATGAAACCCAAATAATTTCGTGCGAACAGATGCTGTGCACCGTCCCCAGAAACACAGTTCGATTTGAAATGAACAAAAAAGGCACGGAGCTTGCGCGCCCCTCTGTCGCACTGCGAAGTGCAGGAAACTTTTCCTCACAATAGGCCACTATTTGCTGAATAATCCAATATTTGACCAGTGAAACCATGATTAAACAAATCCTCATTTTACTTGTAATCCGTTCATTTTCCTGAAAATCACTGCGGAGACAGCGTGATATTGCCATGATTCTTTTATTTAACATTTTCAAATGCCTCCTGTTTGCCCATCCAGGCCTTTAACAGCGACACGTGAGAAGAATCATTCATACGAGTGGGCTCATGTAATTTAATTTCACCCAATGCATTTCGAGCCAAGTGGCTCTTCGTCAGGGGTTGCTGAAACAAATAAAAGAAATAGCTTCACCAACTGCTCTGTTCTAACAGTCTATGTCCAATAAAAATCATGATGTAACTACCCCCTGTATGCCACCACCCTCATCAACCCTCACACCCTGCTATCGACAAACTAAAAAGAAACCCACATGCTGCACAACAAGGATATTGCACCCCCCACCACTAAACGCCAAACCCCCTGGAACTCAAAATTTACAACTGTCGAAATAACACAATGCATACAAACGCTACATAAATTGTGCCAAACTGATAAAGTACCCAGTTTATAATCATGCGATCTGAACCTTCTTAAATTATCCCCATAATTCCTAGACGTTTTTCAACACACTGTAATTTAATACCAAATATTCTCAAATGCTGACTAATCCATGTTTAAGCAGTTACCTGCGGAGACCCAACCGGCAGCTTCGTCTCAACGTGTACTTTCACTCGGTGCTTACTGAAGAATAAACTCACTTTGCCTCCCAAACCATTAATGCTGAATGCAAGCCCACGTGTTAACGATTTCAAGTTTGAAATCTAGTGGTTGACATTGACCCCGCCACCTACTCCTGTAGAAACTCCGGGGTCGATTCCGATTCGGGCCGGAAAAAGCACCGACCGACTCGGATCCGGAAATTATACCGACCGACACGTACCTGTGGCGCCCGACACGCCAAGTACGATGCAATGCGTGCAAAATCCGACCGACACGTACCGAACCCAAGTCGAACGACCGAGCCGCACGGAAAACAGCAATCCGGTCGGAAAAACACGCGAATCCAACCGACCGACACGCACCCGGAACAAATCCGACCGAAAGCGTACACGCGAACTCCAAACCGCAAAGTACGATGCAAGGCGCGAAAACCACGACCGAGTCGGACGGAGGCCAAGCCGTACGACCGACACGCATACAAAACCGAGCCGAAGTAACACAAAACACCGCGACCGACGCGTACGCAGCATAGAAAACTGCACAAACACAGGGTGAACGAAACGGAGAATACCGTACGAGACAAATGCAGGGTCCGACTCGGTCACAAGAACGTTTCCAACATGCACAGACAGTACAAAGGAAAAATCACACAAAAAAAGGCCAAACAAGCAATTACTAAGCCAATAAATACTGGGGGGTGGGGACAGAGAACAAAGACACACCCACAACTCCACCCATATAAAGGACACAAATCACAACCATGATCCTTTGCAAATGCCATTCCACTGCCAGCACCCAAGAGAAAGCAACCACACACCCACAGCTCATCCCTCACACAAGCCACACACCATCAGCACACCAACAAATACCTACCTCACATACACCCAGCAAAACACACACTCACACACCCTCACCTGCACACCAACACACACATCACTCACCATCACCACCCACCACCATGCCCCCAAGAAGAATCCCAAGTTCCTAGATTGTGAATTGGAAGTCATGGTAGACGAGATCCTCAGGGTAGAGCCACAGCTGTTTGGCACACTGGTCCAACAGACCCCCATCTCCCAGAAAACCAAGATGTGGGAGAGGATCATCAACAGAGGTGAACGCACAATCACCATGTCGGCGCACAAAGAGCGACATCCAGAACAGGTGGTATGACGTGCGCAGGAGGGTACGGGACCTGCTCAAGAAAGACTACATCAACAGCCAATACACCGGCAGTGGCCCTCCTGCCAAGCCAATATACCTCAGGCCCTGGGAGGAGAAGGTGCGGGCCATCCTTCCGCCAGTGAGCGTATATGGACTAGAGGACATCCCAGAGCCTGGTGAGT
The DNA here is from genome assembly GCA_963921515.1 of Calotriton arnoldi. Taxonomy (NCBI): domain Eukaryota; kingdom Metazoa; phylum Chordata; class Amphibia; order Caudata; family Salamandridae; genus Calotriton; species Calotriton arnoldi. Next base: position 394,215 of record CAWUFW010014586.1, read on the forward strand.
ACACAACAAATGTACACAATATACTGCCACAAAACACACACACATCACTGTCAAGGGAGAGTCAAACCATGCACTCATAGCAATTACACAGCAACCAGAACAGAATCATCCCAAAATGAGTATGTCAGTCAGATAAACACAACACATGCCATCAAAAAAGTCACATCCAACTGTGCCATCACATGTACAAACACAACTACAACTACAGCTAGGCAGTGGCACAAATAGAACTAACAAACACATCCAGACATGTAGCCACCACAACAACACCAACACACAGTGAAGACCACTCAAAGGAAGGAATTCTGTGTATGCTGGCCAAGTCAGTGTAGCCAATAGCATCATGGGAGTCGCAGTCACACATATTGCCCCCCCACAACTGTCCCATCAACACCACCATGAACCATGCGCACATCACAGGGAGTGGAGAAGGACTCACAAGATGGCTGACACTGGCTACTGCTGTGGGGAGCACAAGGCCCTGCTGGCAACTGTGCACCAACAAACAGCAGGACACCACTGACTGACATCCTGAGAGACAACTTCCACTCCCTGCAATGCAAGCACGTACCATGGTGGGATATCTGGCTGGCTGGGTGGGAAGGAGGACTTGCAGCACTGACCATAGTCACAAGCACCTCCCCTCACACACCCCCAACACAAACTCCACAGAACCCACCTGGTAGAATGCAATGCCCCCCATCCTAACACAAGATCCCACAAAGAACTACCACCCTGGGTCATGTTGTGTGAAGCACAGGGACACTCATGGGACTTTTAGCCAAACAACTGCCAGGACAACACTCCCAGCCATCCTGTCAGCACAGCCAGCCCACCCCACAGGGAAGCAGAGTCAAAAGGAAGGAAGCATGGGCATGCTGGGAAGGGGGTGGAGGCAATAGCATGATGGGAGTCGTAGTCACTGATATTGGTCACCCCCACAACTGTCCGATCAACACCACCCTGAACCATGCTCACATCACAGGAAGTGGAGAAGGACTCACAAGATGGCTGACACTGGCTACTGCTGTGGGGAGCACAAGGCCCTGCTGGCAACTGTGCACCAACAAACAGCAGGACACCACTGACTGACATCCTGAGAGACAACTTCCACTCCCTGCAATGCAAGCACGTTCCATGGTGGGATATCTGGCTGGCTGGGTGGGAAGGAGGACTTGCAGCACTGACCATAGTCACAAGCACCTCCCCTCACACCCCCTCAACACAAACTCCACAGAACCCACCTGGTAGAATGCAATGCCTCACATCCTAACTCAAGATCCCACAAAGAACCACCACCCTGGGTTATGTTGTGTGAAGCACAGGGACACTCTTGGGACTGTTAGCCAAACAACTGCCAGGACAACACTCCCAGCCATCCTGTCAGCACAGCCAGCCCAACCCACAGGGAAGCAGAGTCAAAAGGAAGGAAGCATGGGCATGCTGGGAAGGGGGTGGAGGCAATAGCATGATGGGAGTCGTAGTCACTGATATTGGTCACCCCCACAACTGTCCCATCAACACCACCCTGAACCATGCTCACATCACAGGAAGTGGAGAAGGACTCACAAGATGGCTGACACTGGCTACTGCTGTGCGGAGCACAAGGCCCTGCTGGCAACTGTGCACCAACAAACAGCAGGACACCACTGACTGACATCCTGAGAGACAACTTCCACTCCCTGCAATGCAAGCACGTTCCATGGTGGGATATCTGGCTGGCTGGGTGGGAAGGAGGACTTGCAGCACTGACCATAGTCACAAGCACCTCCCCTCACACCCCCCTCAACACAAACTCCACAGAACCCACCTGGTAGAATGCAATGCCTCACATCCTAACTCAAGATCCCACAAAGAACCACCACCCTGGGTTATGTTGTGTGAAGCACAGGGACACTCTTGGGACTGTTAGCCAAACAACTGCCAGGACAACACTCCCAGCCATCCTGTCAGCACAGCCACCCCACCCCACAGGGAAGCAGAGTCAAAAGGAAGGAAGCATGGGCATGCTGGGAAGGGGGTGGAGGCAATAGCATGATGGGAGTCGTAGTCACTGATATTGGTCACCCCCACAACTGTCCCATCAACACCACCCTGAACCATGCTCACATCACAGGAAGTGGAGAAGGACTCACAAGATGGCTGACACTGGCTACTGCTGTGGGGAGCACAAGGCCCTGCTGGCAACTGTGCACCAACAAACAGCAGGACACCACTGACTGACATCCTGAGAGACAACTTCCACTCCCTGCAATGCAAGCACGTTCCATGGTGGGATATCTGGCTGGCTGGGTGGGAAGGAGGACTTGCAGCAATGACCATAGTCACAAGCACCTCCCCTCACACCCCCCCTCAACACAAACTCCACAGAACCCACCTGGTAGAATGCAATGCCTCACATCCTAACTCAAGATCCCACAAAGAACCACCACCCTGGGTTATGTTGTGTGAAGCACAGGGACACTCTTGGGACTGTTAGCCAAACAACTGCCAGGACAACACTCCCAGCCATCCTGTCAGCACAGCCAGCCCACCCCACAGGGAAGCAGAGTCAAAAGGAAGGAAGCATGGGCATGCTGGGAAGGGGGTGGAGGCAATAGCATGATGGGAGTCGTAGTCACTGATATTGGTCACCCCCACAACTGTCCCATCAACACCACCCTGAACCATGCTCACATCACAGGAAGTGGAGAAGGACTCACAAGATGGCTGACACTGGCTACTGCTGTGGGGAGCACAAGGCCCTGCTGGCAACTGTGCACCAACAAACAGCAGGACACCACTGACTGACATCCTGAGAGACAACTTCCACTCCCTGCAATGCAAGCACGTTCCATGGTGGGATATCTGGCTGGCTGGGTGGGAAGGAGGACTTGCAGCACTGACCATAGTCACAAGCACCTCCCCTCACACCCCCTCAACACAAACTCCACAGAACCCACCTGGTAGAATGCAATGCCTCACATCCTAACTCAAGATCCCACAAAGAACCACCACCCTGGGTTATGTTGTGTGAAGCACAGGGACACTCTTGGGACTGTTAGCCAAACAACTGCCAGGACAACACTCCCAGCCATTCTGTCAGCACAGCCAGCCCACCCCACAGGGAAGCAGAGTCAAAAGGAAGGAAGCATGGGCATGCTGGGAAGGGGGGTGGAGGCAATAGCATTATGGGAGTCGTAGTCACTGATATTGGTCACCCCCACAACTGTCCCATCAACACCACCCTGAACCATGCTCACATCACAGGAAGTGGAGAAGGACTCACAAGATGGCTGACACTGGCTACTGCTGTGGGGAGCACAAGGCCCTGCTGGCAACTGTGCACCAACAAACAGCAGGACACCACTGACTGACATCCTGAGAGACAACTTCCACTCCCTGCAATGCAAGCACGTTCCATGGTGGGATATCTGGCTGGCTGGGTGGGAAGGAGGACTTGCAGCACTGACCATAGTCACAAGCACCTCCCCTCACACCCCCTCAACACAAACTCCACAGAACCCACCTGGTAGAATGCAATGCCTCACATCCTAACTCAAGATCCCACAAAGAACCACCACCCTGGGTTATGTTGTGTGAAGCACAGGGACACTCTTGGGACTGTTAGCCAAACAACTGCCAGGACAACACTCCCAGCCATCCTGTCAGCACAGCCAGCCCACCCCACAGGGAAGCAGAGTCAAAAGGAAGGAAGCATGGGCATGCTGGGAAGGGGGTGGAGGCAATAGCATGATGGGAGTCGTAGTCACTGATATTGGTCACCCCCACAACTGTCCCATCAACACCACCCTGAACCATGCTCACATCACAGGAAGTGGAGAAGGACTCACAAGATGGCTGACACTGGCTACTGCTGTGGGGAGCACAAGGCCCTGCTGGCAACTGTGCACCAACAAACAGCAGGACACCACTGACTGACATCCTGAGAGACAACTTCCACTCCCTGCAATGCAAGCACGTTCCATGGTGGGATATCTGGCTGGCTGGGTGGGAAGGAGGACTTGCAGCACTGACCATAGTCACAAGCACCTCCCCCTCACACCCCCCTCAACACAAACTCCACAGAACCCACCTGGTAGAATGCAATGCCTCACATCCTAACTCAAGATCCCACAAAGAACCACCACCCTGGGTTATGTTGTGTGAAGCACAGGGACACTCTTGGGACTGTTAGCCAAACAACTGCCAGGACAACACTCCCAGCCATCCTGTCAGCACAGCCACCCCACCCCACAGGGAAGCAGAGTCAAAAGGAAGGAAGCATGGGCATGCTGGGAAGGGGGGTGGAGGCAATAGCATGATGGGAGTCGTAGTCACTGATATTGGTCACCCCCACAACTGTCCCATCAACACCACCCTGAACCATGCTCACATCACAGGAAGTGGAGAAGGACTCACAAGATGGCTGACACTGGCTACTGCTGTGGGGAGCACAAGGCCCTGCTGGCAACTGTGCACCAACAAACAGCAGGACACCACTGACTGACATCCTGAGAGACAACTTCCACTCCCTGCAATGCAAGCACGTTCCATGGTGGGATATCTGGCTGGCTGGGTGGGAAGGAGGACTTGCAGCACTGACCATAGTCACAAGCACCTCCCCTCACACCCCCCTCAACACAAACTCCACAGAACCCACCTGGTAGAATGCAATGCCTCACATCCTAACTCAAGATCCCACAAAGAACCACCACCCTGGGTTATGTTGTGTGAAGCACAGGGACACTCTTGGGACTGTTAGCCAAACAACTGCCAGGACAACACTCCCAGCCATCCTGTCAGCACAGCCACCCCACCCCACAGGGAAGCAGAGTCAAAAGGAAGGAAGCATGGGCATGCTGGGAAGGGGGTGGAGGCAATAGCATGATGGGAGTCGTAGTCACTGATATTGGTCACCCCCACAACTGTCCCATCAACACCACCCTGAACCATGCTCACATCACAGGAAGTGGAGAAGGACTCACAAGATGGCTGACACTGGCTACTGCTGTGGGGAGCACAAGGCCCTGCTGGCAACTGTGCACCAACAAACAGCAGGACACCACTGACTGACATCCTGAGAGACAACTTCCACTCCCTGCAATGCAAGCACGTTCCATGGTGGGATATCTGGCTGGCTGGGTGGGAAGGAGGACTTGCAGCACTGACCATAGTCACAAGCACCTCCCCTCACACCCCCCTCAACACAAACTCCACAGAACCCACCTGGTAGAATGCAATGCCTCACATCCTAACTCAAGATCCCACAAAGAACCACCACCCTGGGTTATGTTGTGTGAAGCACAGGGACACTCTTGGGACTGTTAGCCAAACAACTGCCAGGACAACACTCCCAGCCATCCTGTCAGCACAGCCACCCCACCCCACAGGGAAGCAGAGTCAAAAGGAAGGAAGCATGGGCATGCTGGGAAGGGGGTGGAGGCAATAGCATGATGGAAGTCGTAGTCACTGATATTGGTCACCCCCACAACTGTCCCATCAACACCACCCTGAACCATGCTCACATCACAGGAAGTGGAGAAGGACTCACAAGATGGCTGACACTGGCTACTGCTGTGGGGAGCACAAGGCCCTGCTGGCAACTGTGCACCAACAAACAGCAGGACACCACTGACTGACATCCTGAGAGACAACTTCCACTCCCTGCAATGCAAGCACAGTCCATGGTGGGATAACTGACTGGCTGGGTGGGAAGGAGGGCCGGCTGTCAACCAAATACAACCAATGCAGACCATGTTCACATCCCAACAAATACATAGAAATGCCCAAATAATGCAGGACAATGTGCCACACCAATATCAACCCCTGACTGTGACGACTTAGGACAATGCAATGTACAGGCCCGCACCCAGAGGCACAGTCACAACTGTCATGTGTGTCAACCATTGATGCCTGCAGAAACATAACATACATTGTGTGTGTCTCCCAAAAACAGGTGATGATGGGGACACAGCAGCAGACGCTGAGGGGTCCCAGTCCCAGGCTCAAGAGGATGCGGAGCTCACTGGCGTCGAACAGCCTCTGCCCTCCTCGGACGAAGAAGACCAACCTGGCACATCTGGTGCAAGTCTACATGCAGCACCAGCAGGACCACCAGCTGCAGCACCAGCAGGACCACCAGCTGCACCCCTGCACCCACCCCTCCAACGACTGTCACCACAAATACCATCCCTGCCGACATGGACAGAACAAGGAGCAACACCAGCACAGGGACCCTGGACCAACCTGGGGCCATGGACACCACCACCACCACCAACCCCCAAGGTGGACATGGGTCATCTGTGCGTGCCACTGCACGCACTGCACATGTCAGCAGGGGTGGTGGGAGGGGTGGGAGACAGAGGTCGCTGCTTGCAGAGGTTGCTGGTGTGCATGATGACCCACAACTGGTACGCATAGCTGATGCGTACCAGTCCAGCACTGGAGACCTCAGCCAGGTAGTGGGGCTCCTCAGAGACATGAAACAGCAGCAGGCTGCCCATCATGCCCGCTTGGACTCTCACATGTCCCACGTGGAGTCACACATGTCCCGCGTGGACTCACACATGTCCCGCATGGAGTCCAAGTGGGATGCACTGCATGAGATGACGGCGGTGCACAGGGACATTTTACAATGCCTCCGCCAGATGAACAGCAACCAGTCCACACCTCCCTGTGTGCCAACAACATCTGGTGCTGAACAAACTGCAACTGCCACAGGGAGGGAGGATGACTCTGGCGGAGAGTCCCCTGCACCGCAGCAGCCTGTACTTGAGGGGCCCCCCCAAGAAGAGGGGTCGTCCGAAGAGGGACAAGTGAGAGGCCGATGGCCAAGCGCAACTCCCAGGAAGCCTGAACCTGTTCTGGATGTTCACCTTTGTGCACAGACTGTTCACCCTGTTGACGGCAACACTACTCCCACACATTGCATGGGGAGTACAAGTTGGACCAATGTGTCAGACAACTGTGGCCCCGATACTGGGGATTCTGTCTACCAGGACTTTCAATTCACCTAGGAACTTCTGATTGCAAGATTTATGTACAGCACTTCCCATCCTATGCACTATTCACACAAATGTATCACAATAAACACACTAATACACCATACTTGCCTCTGTTGTGATTCCAACGTGGGTGCTGTTATGGGGATGATGAACTGCAAAATTACACTGTGTATGCGAACAGCAAGTACAACACAGGCATGTGAGTAAAGGCAACGTGACACATATGAGGGAGACACACCACCAGGGCTACACAACACATACACACCTAGGCCATCTGACTCATTGCCTACACTGATGTTGCCAGGGAAGACGGTACAATGCACAGACACCACACCCATTCCCAGTTGTAGTCAAGTAGCCCACAGGTGCAGTAAGCAAATGGCAGTCAAATGTGTGACCACAGACAACGCACATCACAAAGTGAAGCACAGGTTTATTACAAAGTTGCAACATGTCGTAACCACTACAGATGCAAGGTAATCCCACCTGGCAGCGGGCACACAGTCAACAACTGTAGACGGAAGGGAGTCCATGGGTGTGGCGCACATCACCTGTAGGGACACAACAGCTACCAGCCTGGAAGTGCAATCACGTCGTCGGTGGACACAGTTGACCAAACGAATCTGGAAGTACCCTGTGAAGGACAGAAATGACACACAGTCAAAAGCAATGGAGTACAGGACAGAACAGCAAAACTCATGCACAATACATGTTACAAGATACCCACCCAGAACCAAGTTAGCATGTCAACAGTGTTGAGGAGTACAGCCCACCTGTAAGCACACATCGCAACACACATCCAGTCAAGTAGCCCATGGACACACTCCAACAGCACCAGAGCACCACCTACACATATCATGCCAACTCACATCATTGACATGACACCTCAGGATACTCACATTCAGCTAAAGAAGTTGGTGATGAGCTGTGTGCGGACATCACCCTCATCATCATCATCATCATCGTCACTGGCATCGTGGTCCAGGCCAGGATCCTCCACAGGTGGCGGATGTTGGTCATTGTCATCCTGGATGAGAGGCAACTCCTTCCGCACTGCCAGGTTGTGGAGCATGCAGCAGACGATGATAATCTTGCACACTTTCGCAGGGGCATATGGGAGGGACCCTCCGGTCTTGTCCAGGCAGCGGAAGCGGCTCTTCAGGAGACCAAATGTCCGCTCAATAACGCTCCTCGTCCGACCATGTGCCTCATTGTAGCGCATCTGGGCTGGTGTCACAGGGTTCCTGAGGGGTGTCAGCAACCACGGCATGTTGGGGTATCCCGAGTCACCTACGGACAGACAAGTGCACATTAGCTGACTTGGAAAAGTGGGCGGAATACTACAGATCAGATCACACACAATGGCACAAAGTCAGTACACACCGACAAGCCAGGCACGCTGGTTCTGCATCTGTGCCATCATCCTGGGGATGCGACTACTCCTCATCACAAAGGCATCGTGTGCTGAACCAGGGAAACGGGCACACACGTGTGTGATGGTCATGTCTGCAAGACACACCACCAGTGCATTGACCGAGTGGTAGTGCTTGCGGTTCCTGTAGGCCTGCTCCTGGGCCTGTGGTGGTACCAAAGCCACATGTGTCCCATCAATGGAGCCAATGACATGCGGCATCCTCCCCAGGGCATAAAAGTCACTCTTCACGTCAGTGAGTCGTCGCAGTCTAGGGAAATAGATGTACCGGTTCAGGAATAGCAACATTGCCGCCAAAACATCGCGGAGCACACGGCTCAACATGGTCTGTGACATCCCACCAGCAGTCGCAACAGTATGTTGGAAGGTACCGGTGGCAAAGAAGTGTAGGGCTGCCATCACCTTCACCTTGGGGGTCAGCGCTGTAGGATACGGCCGGCCAGGCTGCAAATGTGGGGACAACTGCACTGCCAAATCCTCAATCAGCTGCCTGGTGAAGCGGTACCGTCGGATGCTGTCCCGTTCCACCATCGTTGCCAGGTCTGGGAATGGTCGATGGACAGCAGGAGCCCTGCAGTGCAGAGGAGAAGTAAGCAAGATTGACAGTCACCCCACATATGCGGCATTGAACACACTCAATATCCCAACATACATCATTATGAGGCACAACTACATGAAGTGTGCAGTTCCGTAAGGACATGTATGGTACATACATGGCCAACATCTGTCAACACGGTCCAACAGGTGGCATCAATTAGTCCCAGGTTGGCCCATTGGATATCATGAGGCCGTGTCACAGTTCCCATCTCCTGCTGCCGTGTCACAATCACCCCCCACAGTGACATGTGAGGACAGATGTGCCTCAGGCACCACAGCTCAACGACAGGTACATTCCCAGGGACCCTGTATTGCCACATGGACACTGGCATTACATGGAGTATCATGTATACACCACAGCAAAACAACCATGACCCCCACAGGTAGTGGTCCCACTTGCCACGGCAGGACAGACATGGACGTCTGTGACACACACACGCACAACATCAAAGTCCATGCACACACACCGTGGATGTGGAGACTGTCTCCCATTGTGCACATGAAATCAGAGACATTGTAAACACTACATGCACAAAGACTGTGGAGGACCATCACAATTGTGCCACTGGGACACCCTGGCTCAAACATACCGTCCCACATGGGACTCACGGGGTATGTGACATGACATACACATACACCACGGTGAAATGTGACCATGGCACATGCACAGATATGAACAGTTGCACATCACAGTGGTCATGTACATGTAACACCCAGGATCCTGTCCCCATGAACACGTGCACAGCCTGGGGGTGGCTGCCCACAGGTGACACCCACAGGACAACATGTACACCAACATACACACAATAGGAAATGCAGCCTTACATGCCTTATGATAAAGTTTGGGCAGGCTGTCGTGATGTAGGTGTGCCCCTCACTCCCTGGGAGCTATCTGTGGCTGGCATATGTCCATCTGAGACAGGCATGCTGACATATGCCAGTCACATGTACAGTGATGCGTTGTACCGCAATGGACCGATCGGTGCCCCCGGCCGGCCCATTGCATGCAATGTGTGTGGGTATGCGTTGTACCCCTGTACGCGTTGTACCGCAATGGACCGATCGGTGCCTCCGGCCGGCCCATTGCATTCAATGTGTGCGTGTACGCGTTGTACCCCTGTACGCGTTGTACCGCAATGGACCGGTCGGTGCCCCCGGCCGGCCCATTGCATTCAATGTGTGCGGGTACGCGTTGTACCCCTGTACGCGTTGTACCCCTGTACGTGTTGTACTGCAATGGACCGATCGGTGCCCCCGGCCGGCCCATTGCATGCAATGTGTGCGGGTACGCGTTGTACCCTGCACGCGTTGTACCGCAATGGACCGATCGGTGCCCCGGCCGGCCCATTGCATTCAATGTGTGCGGGTACGCGTTGTACCCCTGTCACGCGTTGAACTGCAATGGACCGATCGGTGCCCCCGGCCGGCCCATTGCATTCAATGTGTGCGGGTACGCGTTGTACCCCTGTACGCGTTGTACTGCAATGGACCGATCGGTGTGCACCCATTGACAATGGGCTTGCCTGGCAACGGACGCGTTTTCGAATTTCGAACGAGTCGGTTGCTGGAAATTCAGTTGGTCACCCACAACAATGTTGCAAAATCATGTATGTCATGAAGTTGAAGATTTGAAGGATGCTGTGGGCGTGTTTTGGTGCTGCTATTCCATGGATTGGCCAGATTCAGAAGATGCAAACGACTTGGACCTATCACTTTGGACACAAGGGACAGTATCTGCCTCTCCAGCACATATATATTGCTGGCTGTTCCCCTGAGAGCTCACTTGCCTGCACTACATGCTCCAGGACGACATCTGCCACTGCACTGCTGCTGTCTCTGCCCCTCTGGACCCTGCAATGGCACGTACTGTGGAGAGAGCCCCAGCCTTCAGCCTTGAGGAGAACCAGGCCCTGCTGGACAGCCTACTTCCACAGTACAGCAAGCTGTATGGGACACCAGGGGAGCAGGTGAGTGTTCTGTGCACTGCCTTTCTGAATGTGCATATTGTCTGACTAGCAAGGCTGAAAGTCTGCACGCCACTGGCTAGCAGGCTCACTGAGTAGTTGTCACCCCCCATAGTGTGTAGTGACATGCACTGGACAGGTATGGTGCAGTGACAGTGCATTTGAACAAGGTTTTACTTCCCATGCAATGATACCATGTAGTGACGTCTGGCAAACTGTCCATGGGCAGCTTTGCACTGCCTGTGTACATCATGTGCCCCTGTGATTGAGACATGTATATACAACTGTGTCATGCACGGATATGTTGCATGTGTAGTAATGGCCTTTTCACTTTGTCATCCTGACAGGTTAATGCCCATCGGAAGCAGGAGATCTGGAAGGACATCGTCCGGGCTGTCCGGTCCGTGGGGGTCTACAAGCGCCGGATCCGCAACTGCCAGAAGAGGTGGCAGGACCTTCGGGGCTGGACCCGGAGGATTGCACGGGTCCAGCTGAAGCTGTCGCCTCCTCGCAGGAGGGGCGGAACACGGACCCTGACCCCCACATGCTCCAGATCCTGGCGGTGGTGTTTCCAGACCTGGATGGGCAGCTGAAGGCCAGACAGCAGCAAGGAGGGGTGAGTCAAAGACTGCACTGTGAACTCTGTATTACATGCTGTGTGCCCTCCTCTGGCCTGGTTCAACTGCCACAGTGCAGCAGTCATGTTGTCCAGGAGCCATGTCCCTCTATTGTGCACTGCCCACTGCTCATCTGATACCCAGGTGTGGCCCTTACATTCAGGGAATTGTGTCACTTGGGACTGTGTCCTTGCAGTTTGCTTCACTAAAGGTGGGGGACAGCATCTGTTTCCCTAACTCTGTTGTGGGCATCATGGGTGGGTCCATTGTTCACACTACGCCTGTGTTCGGACATGTAATCTGCGTGTTGCTTTGATATGCGGTCCACTTGCTGTGCTGAGCCACCACATGTGCCTGGGGTATGTGGCACACGCCCATGCAGCGGGTGGGAACAATGTTTGGGCCCCAGGAGTGTGCAGATTACGTGTGTCACACATACATAGCCAGCTATCCACTGTCCAGGGCTCATCCCTCATTCATGTGGAGCAGGACAGTCATGCCTACTCCAGGCCATGCAATGCACTCTGTACTCCCACTCCCGTGTATCAGCTGACACATTGTGCGCAGTGATTTGACCCCTCAGGTGTCTGCCTCTGTGTCAGTGTGCTGTGGATTAGTTGCCA